>JAGFPH010000035.1:652302-730049 GCA_018207615.1 Philaenus spumarius
TAATAGTCAGAAATTGTAAAAACTGCTTATCGCGGAAATAATTGATTATAAAGATCGATCTACATGAAACATAGTATAGCACATAACGTATACCTAGTGACAAACGGTTAATAGGTTGTTTGCGTGCGTTCTAGACTCATTAACAAACGGTTTGATCCTATAGTAAGTCACAGCAAAGCATTATGCTAAATCATTTCTCCTTCACACGTATTCCTTCCTGCCCGTGGTAGGGGGAGACGTCGCTTGCAGTTTAATTATAAGTGTAAATCATTATTTACTTGACTAGGTAAATATTATGTGTAGGAAATCATGTGTCAGTCGTGTTTCATAAGGTATTTTAATTTTGAAATATGCTTGTTCTCAATTTCTGTTTCATACGATTGAAAAATATAGATTTCAGTTTATAAACAAAGGAAATTTTTTAAGCAGATGTTACTCCTAAAGGACCTATTTATACTACATTGTAAAGAGAAAATAAAATTAGTATTTTAAACAATATTACTATCGTAAACAAATTATTATTTATTCATTTGGTACGGTTAGTTTGCTTGCTCAAGAAGAGTTACTCAACCGATTTTTATGATTTTGTTTATGGGCATTGCCTTCCTAGTATAGTGGGCTAAGTCTCATCTCGTTTTTTCTTTCATAATGGGACTTGCAGAGTTTGAAAAGTAAAAAACTTCGTGAAAAATGTTGGGCCTTTGTTTCCTCACCATATAAAATTAAAAAAATAAGATAAGATAAATTAAAGCAGGTATCGGAAGGGACGTTGATTTCATGTCAACCTCTGAGAAAATGTTTATTTTAAACCAAATTTCACATACATTCTCTTTAAGGAAAATATGAATACAAAATGATTTAAACAAACTTTATCTTAGTAAACACAAATAAGGTTTATGAGCAATTAAAACAGCTGATAAAATTATACAAAACCCATTGCATAAAGTTCATCTGTAATAACAAAAAAAATAAACATAATGTAAATAGTTGAAATATTAGAAATACTTTTCGTTATATTTGGTTATAAGTGTGTATACAAAAGATATATATCGTGTATTTTGGAAATGCATACTGTTCTCAAAAGTATTCAAAAATATTTAAAATGGTGATAGTTGTTTAACTTGTGGGGGGTGCACGTTTAAGAAATATTCGTAATACTTCTCTGTATTATGTGCGAGAGTGAAGGAATATTTATCACCAGATATATTTTGAGATGCAAGAGGAGAAGTGCTGGGTGTTTAAGTAAATAGTTGTAAATGCTAACCTAAAACATACTGTGGTTTGCAATCTCACTTCAAATTTAATAATTTGTGTTATAATAGTTGATGAGATTTCCTGTGTCTGTAACTGAAGGATGCTCAGTAGATCATGCATGCACTACCTTCCACTCTTCTGCACATCCTTTAGCCCTTACGGAAACTCACGCACTATCTATAATTACGTTTTTGATCCAAATCAACCGTTTTATTTTTAATATGTATCAACCGATGTTTGAATTAAATTATAATACAGTAAGCATTTTTCGTAGATTTTTGTTTGTGTTTGTATTTAGTTTCTATCTAACCTAAGCTGTTGGTTTTGAAGAATATTAAATTGATTATAAATTTGCTAAGTCAAGCTGCTGTGGTAATGAATTTAAACAAACAATTGTTGCTAAGCTTTTTATTCGAACAGCTGTTTTTGTGAGTTATGGTCTTGAGTTCATACAAAAATTCTATAGAAAAGGGATGTTTAGTTTTCCTAAATTAGAAATCTTTCCTTAGCAACAAACAACATTTCACTTTTATTTATTTAGATTATTTAAGAAATGAATGAGAATGTAAAATATGATCTAGGGCCAGTTATTCATTTTCAGGAGAACCTTAGAAAACCTATTTACAAAATCCCCAAATCCCCCGCACCCTCATACCACCTCAACTCAAAAATTTGTAATGAACGTATATGGCTTGTGATACATCATATTGATGCCTTTTAAAAACCATGAATTTCTGTGATGAAAAAATTAAAATTGGCTAGATCCGATTCGTTTGCTAGGATCATAAATGCTATTTTGTAAATTAATTTCTAGAATTTCATAAAGATAGGTTATCGCACTATGAAAATAATCATTTATTACAATGTCCCATGTCTGTATAAAATTGGACAAACTTAACACCATGAAATAAACCAGAGCCAAGTTATAATGATCACAGAATGATAACAAGCAACTCCTTATCTTATTCCGTGATAAGAAAAAATAATAATATATGCCTTCGATTGTATACTGCTCTTTCATTTCTTTAATATAGTGACCTGAAAAAGATGTTGATATTGTTCTCGGTTTAAAATACGAAATACGTCAAACAATTTTTATTTTGTTACCTTAGAAATTAAGGCTTTTTAAAACGTTTTAATTTGATGTATCACAATTCATATGTGTTAATTGCAAATTGTTGACAAAAGGTGATTGGAGTTTGGTTGGATGGATTTTGAAAAACACTGTCCCGAGAACAGATTTTGGCTATTTCTTTTCGTCTTTTTAATAGTACAAAATTATAACAGTAACTTAATAACATTTTTGAGCGTTGCGAACGATGTTTTTATTTTCGAATTTATTTGCGAAAATGTTTTTATTTTCGTCTGAGTTTTGGGAATTTGTAATTAGGTGTTCTAAGGTTCCTATGACGTCGAATGTCCATTGATCAACTGTGCGTCAACTGATTTTTATTTTCCTACCACAGAAACTATGGTTTTTAAAAGGCTTTAAAATAATATGTAAGAATATATTGGTTTCTATTTAAAAAAAAATAAAAGTTGGTCGCTTAACCCACTCCCTTTCAAAAGGAAGCGACATTTTAAACCCCCTTAAACACCAGATCTTTTTAATATGTATGGTAGTTGTTTTAAGTTGATATAGCAATCCATTTAAATTATACCAATTATTGTTATTTTATCTGTTACTGATTTATTTATTTATTTATTAACATTATATATTTTAGTTGACAGTAAACATGTGTTTATGGTTTTAAAAACATAAATGTAAATTTAATCAATATTATAACCAGAGAAACACAATACAAAATACTGTTATTACAGCTTAAGTTAAAATATTATAGATTTTTCTTTGGCAAAAAGTAAAAAAAAAACTGTATGTAAAAATGTTTCGTATAATATAATACTTGCGTATTAGAATGCATGTTAACTGAGAGATGAAAATCAGTATTTCTAAACATTGCGTACAAAAATAATAGATAAAACAATAACTATACAATAAAAAAGGTCTTTAAAGTTATTGCATACCATGTCACAGTCTCTATACATACCTTTACACTTTCAGTTCGGTTTTGTACACCTCACTTTTCTGTATTTCAAAATGTTGTAAATAATAACAAATATCTTATGGCTCTGAATACCATTTCATAAAAAATACCTATCTATACCCGTTACACCTTTCCCTGGAAAACAACAAATAAAAAAATTTAGTATTTATTATTTAATCGTATTTAAATAAGTATTGATTTTATGAAATTGATTTCTGTTCGAATCAGATCCTGAAAGTATAAACCCAATCTATCATCAATCAAATTAATTTTCCTGGTGTTCTCCAAGTTAGCCGACGACCTAATCATGCGCTCTTCCACCCCTTCTACGCTCATTTCAATTTATTATCCTTCCCGTTCCTTTCATCTGTCATCCTGCTCCCTCCTAACATCTCTCTTTAATAATTCAGTAGTCGGCCTATTTCTAAAAAGGAAAAGAAAACACATTCTAGAGATGTTACCATAAGAAAGACCGCTACTGGACATACCCTGCATTTAAATCTCCAATTATAGGATGATTTCCATAGCTATTGTCTTTTGAGTTTATATTGTACGGTTTCCTCTATTTCTCGGATGTATGTGCTTTGGTCAATGTCTTTATTACTAGACATAGCGTGAGTATAAAGTAGATAATGAGTTGTTATGAAGCAGACATAATGTATAACATGTTTAGAAACTTTAAAATAATTTTAAAAATATGAAAGACGTTAGAGTATAAACACGAAACGTTAGGAGACACAGCCAGGCAGTAACTAAAAATGTCCCTCCAAAATAAGGGTTGAATATGTAATCTAAAAGTTAACAAAGGCAATGTGTCCTAACATAACCTTATTTTTCCTGAACCAACATGACTACATTAAACTATATTTTAAATTCGAGCTGGGGGAACTCGTCGTAACCTACTCCGGTAATTTTTGGAAAAATTATTAACATCGAATTGCCAAATTCTTGTCTATCTTTTTACTTGGGTTTGCCTCTGGACTGATTTTACATTACAAAAAAATTGAACGTTTGAAGCTATTCTAATGCACACGAAAATTTTGCAGTTTTCTAGGATATATAAGGTAGTAAAATTTCCTTAAAAAAACAGAGCCCGTGGAACTTGACGGGGCGACTGTCCCTTGGAAGCCTACTGTCAAGTACCTTAGTATAACGCTGACTCAACTTTACTTCAGGCGACACGTTCCGAACAAGGTCACCGAATTAAGCGGTTCCAAGGCTGGCTCTTTCCCCTGCTAGCAATTTGTAGCAACAAGACTACCCGAACTAAAGTGATAATGTTTGCGATGACAGTGCGATCATTGCTGATGTATGAGTCCACGGCTTGGTGGGCGCTGACAAGGAAATCCAACAGGAGGAAACTGGTGAGACTTCAAACAGTGGCTCTGCGCAGGCTCAAACGACAGCCGTGGTATGTGAGGAATATCACGATTCTAAAGTCACTTTCCTTAGATTGTTTTGCTAAAAGATGCGCTTCTCGATTGTTTCAGGGTGCACGTGACTCGGACTATGTATACATAGCCGAAATCTACAGGAGACTTCCACAACCCTCGGTCAGCCCTCTTGATGATGGTAGAGTGACGTCTGCCGCTTCGTCGATGCATGCCTCTAATTGTATTTATGTTCTAGCGAGTGTTTCCAGTTTGCAGCCATTAGGGAGTTTCCTAGATGCTGCTACCTCTCTCCCCAGTGCATGTAGGGGGAGTCTGTTTTAATGGGAAGTGCTTCTCACTTCCTTGCACGTGAGAGGTGAGAAGTGCATTTGTACCACAGTAGCTCTAAGAAAAGAGGTCTTCATTAAAATCATTCATCCTGCAGAAAAAAGTCTTAACATTTTAGTTCACATTTAACTTGTCTAACGGGTTAAGGTCCTCGGCACAAATACAGGGGAAAATCGCAGATGTTTTTGTAGTTTCTGTCTCTTTCTCCCGATTTACAATTTTTTATAGATCTTGGTAACACCTCCACGACCTCCTCTAGGTACTGATCTCCAGTTCCCAAAGCCAAGCATTCCTAGATTCGTCTTCATACTATTCCTCTCTCTTTTGTAAAGTCTTCTTATGCGATCCTCCATTCTACGTTTCTTCTGACACTTCTTTCAGTCTCCATTTGTACCGACAAATGACCGATTTTTTCTGATAATGAAGCTGTTCTTTTCAACGAATCATCTAGGTGCTACACTCATTTTCACTGTTTGGTTTGTTGGAATTCTATGCTAAACAAATTCAATATACAGACGTCGATGGTTTAAACAACTAAAAGTAACAATGCTTATCACACTATGTATAAGTATATAAAAAAACGCATTAGTAAGTATGTACTGTAGGTAACTGTTTACAGTCATACAAACAATACACATTTCCTATTCATTGTATGGTGGCATATTGATTTATCTAGTGGATGTAGGTCTAATACTTTTGCATTCATTCTATTTATCTGCAAATAAACTGCATTTATAGGAATATAGTTCACCTACTAACTCTAGATTAATGGAATTTCATTAAAATATGTTGCGAGCTTTTTAGATTCGATCTTAGTAACTGACGTTAGATTTTTACTCCCTTCGTCATTTTCATTAAACCTACGGGAACAATACACGGACATACATTATTATTGGTCATTGTTATACATTCTATTAACCCGCGTTTCTTTACAAAAATTCCTGGTGGTTATTTTGTGAACAATGTATTTATATTTGTGCTATATGATTCGAAAAATAATTTCCAGAAGCAAAGCTATCTCAATCCTGTTATAGTTTAATTTGTATTTAAACATAATCTATATAGCCATTACGGTTTTGTTCTTTGTGTTTAAATATAGGTCATCCTGTGAAGTTGAAAACAGAAAACCCGTCTTAACGTTTTCCTTTATTCACTTAAAGTTCTCAGTTGACGCGCAATAAATGCTGTGTTTAAGTCGCGAACATTACAAAGATCTCGTACAACTCAACTTTTAAGGCTTCCAGACTATCCGACTAGATTAGTAAGGACAGATAAAAGAAAATTTATTATAATACGACTTTTCCAAGACATTTTAATATTAAGTGAACTGAACTGTTTTCAAGACTTGTGAAGGGAAAATGTTTCTCCTTTGATGTTCTATTAAAGTATACATTAAGATACTTAAGTATACAGTTTGTTCTTTTAGCGAAGAGATAAATGTAAGACGCTATTTGTTGAATGTTGTTAATGCTGAAATATCGTCGGTGTATATTAAATTCTCTGAATTATTACAAATGCTCCAGTTTGTTCCAGCTTTTCTTTGTTTCAATGATAATATATTGGAATCCATTCTTGCATGTATATTAAAATTAACTATATTAATAATTATTAATTGACTAACGCGACCATTTCTAAGGTGTAGTCATCAAGAATTAAATGTCATACTAGAAAATATTAAAAGTATTAATATAATCTATTCTAACTCATATTAAAAAGAGGCTATTTTCAAAAGTACTTTAGTTGGTTTGGTTCATTACTTAAGAACCCATAAGCCTGTTTTAGTTCTACGAGCCAACCAGGCACAAAAGTCTGGCTGATAAGTTTGTACATCGTTTCGAGCTTAATGTGAGCAGTTTGCGAGTTGCTCACCACGAACCGTTTGGGTAACTGGTTCTACGAACGCACACGCAATTTTGAATACAAAGCGCTCTCAAGTTTGTACGGTGCTTAAAAACACGACAGCATTTCCAGGTAAAGATGTACTCAAGTTAATAAAAACTTATCAGTTTCATTCAGCATCGTGGGACCAGTAACATGTGAATCAATATATATAAAGCTTAAACTTTCATTTAAAAATTTATTAAATTAAACCAAGTAAACATCAGTTGGGAAAACCCAATTTGTAATGCTTATGTTGTTATTACTATTTTTATATTCGAAATTTCCTTTCTTAAACATCATCTAAATGTCTATTATTTATATTATTAAAATTACAATTTTTAGTTCTCAAATTCTTAAGTTTTTGACAAAGTTTGCGATAAAAAAAGATAAAATATTATAAACTTATTCAAAAGCATATTTTGTTATTAGTTATCACATAATTTTTTTACACTAAATTATTGAACTAAAAGTGATAACTTTTTAATAAAAATAATATATTCAATTAAACAAAATTTCTGCTACATTATTTTAATTACGATCCTGATACACATTTTAATAACATTTTTAATCTCATTATTTCTACTAATTAATTTGAACTTAATGTCCTCAAACTAGGCTAGTGGTCAGATATGTTCACTAAACATTAAATTCAATATTTAAACAAAATTGTTAAAATAACTGCTCATTAAAATAATGAGTAAGAATGTTTTTATAAAAAAAATAAAATAAAAATTAAGCTTCCTATAACAGTAAAGTGAATGCTGTGAACTTATAAGTCTTTGTACGACTAGTCTTTGTATAATTAGTTATGAATTTTGTAAAACGAAAATAAGAATCATTAGTATAACTAGCTTTAAAATATAATTTATACCCAATACTATAGCTAAAATGTAATCAATATTATAAATATAAATAATATTAAAACAATACGTTGGTGAGAACATGCGAATACAAAATGTAGATCCTATTTACTCTCAAATTAGGCTCGCGTTCATTGTTAGGCTCACTATAACTCCCCCTCCCCCCAACCATTGCCCCAACTGATCACTCTGTTCGCAGGTCTCTACCAGCGACCACAGAATATAAATATACTGGGTACCGGCTCCGATTAGAATGTCCGCGGTGGGAGCACAGTTTGACCTAGCCAATATGGCGGTCAGCGTTGAGTCACCCTAGCGCCATAGGCCGTTCAGTGTTCATCCACCCGCCTTCGCACTGGCTCTGCGACACATTATGAACATTAAAAAAAAAAATTATAAAAAAAAAATGCAATGAATTGTGTTGCCTTTGGCTGTTATAATAGAGGGAAATCTAATGGAATCACTTATCACGGGTGAGTGACAACATTTATCTTTTTAAAACTCAAATGTCAATTCTTTAGCCTATACAGTTTGAGACATATTGATTCAGTTTGCAAGCTGATTGTACCAAATTAAATATTACTGGTCCTGTATTTGCAGGATATAATCGTGTTTTGAATACCTTTAAATAGGTCGAAAACTAAAACTTTTAAGACGTTTTTAAAGTGTACTTAGCCAAAGATTACTGTTGTTAATTGTTATCCACTTGCTGAATCCCAAGGTTTCCCACGGTGAAGATAGAGACAGGAAATGTATTCGCTTCACCCATCGACCACAGCATAAAACTGATAGATTAATACTATCATAAATAACACAAACTATAAATAAATAAAAAATACTACTAGAAAGAAAGAGGTATAGTCAGCGGCCTCGGAATAAAAATTCGCCAAATTATACCCCAATCCAAAAGTGTTCCCGTAGCTTTTTTGTAGGAAATGGTTCAAAAAATTTATTTATGCCAGTAAAAAATTGATTGATGTACAATTTTAAAGTTATTAGATCAAGAAACCAAAAAAGTTTTTTTTTAAATATACAAAAGTTTTGTCAATTTAGGAATACATGCTTTGCCCAAAATAGGAAATATTATAACACATAGTAGAGAATAAATCATAGAACTGAACTGTATTTCACTTTGTTTTACTTGTTTCACTAAGATTTTATTCTGTGGTCGATGGGTACAGTATTATTTATTGATTTATATACAGTATAATAAGGTAATGTTTATACTCTCAAATGTCATTTGACATAATTTGATAAGCCATGTTGATTACAAGGTAGACAATGTTTAGATTTAAAATAAATCGTTAGTATCATACAACATTCTAAATAATTTTCCCTTTAATCTATGGGTGGTTAATTAAAATCAAATGTTTTATTAACGGGGGAAAACAGCTAAAATTTATCACTAAAACTATTTTAGTAACTAACGAAACCTTAGAGACAATAAATCGTCTGATAGTATGGCTATAACAAGACGGTCGCCTTGGGGATTGAGCGAGATTCTGGCGCGTACTTAATCGTACGTTTAACCTGCTCTAAAAAGTAAACTACTTGAGCTAATTTATTTAAAAAATATTTTTCATAAAATTTAACTTATTGGCTGAAACTTTTACCCTTATATCTCGTATCTGACCAAAAAACAAAAACATTCCTCTCAGAACAACTTTTTCATGTCACAATGTAAAGTTCCATATTAAGTCCTAGCTTTAGTAATTTATTTATACCTTTAAAGATTTTTTATAATTAATAATTTGTATACCATTATCATTCCACACTAATATTTTGTCAGTGTGTAAAGATTAAAAGGAATCAGAGTGTTCTAAGTGTTCAAAACAATAGTGTATTTGAAACACACGCATTACTATTTCAGTGTCATCTCCGAGCCTTTTCGGCTTTCTAGACCTATAAGATGGCGGACTTAGGCACACTTTTCATATTGTACAAATACAGCCGATGGCCAGTCTATTTTATTCTGTAGTCGATGGTCTCTACTGGCCTCAACATAATGAATGTTTGACTTGCTGTCTGCCCTGACACAGTAAATTTTCGATAAAATTAATAAATGTAACATAACTAAACCAACTTATTATAGGCTAATAATAATTTTCAAATAATAAGAATTCCAAACGTATTTTACGATGCATTTTTGTGACGGGTAAAAGTGTGGTACCCCAAAATAAATATTGTATGATAATGTCACACTGGGTAACGTTTGAAAGTGCTTTATCTAAGGATACAAACAAAATGGATGAAAATTGTTGTCAAATAATAATGCTTTTTTTTGTATTTACGAAAGTACAGCAGAAAATAGGTGGTGTTAGTTAAAAAAACGTACATATTCATTGAGTTATATTAAGTGTATGATATGCTAATGATGTCATTTTATGGACAACTAACAGCATAGAATTGGCGTATGAGTCTACCTCACATTTTTGTTGAACTAATGTCACTTCCAAACTCAAATTTAGAATTAAATTTATTTTATAAGCCCTTGTAAATTTATCTTAAGCATTTAACAAACATGGCATGTGTTCAATTAAGAAATAATTTATAAATTGTTTGTTACATGTAATAAAATTTCAATAATATGTTATTGGAAATCTTCTATAGTCTGTTTTACTACTTTTATAAAAAGTGCAAAGAGTTTTTCATATTATCTACTTATAAAATTTTACTAATTAGTTTATCCTTGTCTCCTGAATAAACAAGGTTTATTAAACTATCGTTTTACAAAAGTGATTAACAATTACATATTTGATAGAAACCCGCTTTTTATGTTTCTCGGAGGCCAACGCATTAAATATAATCAAAACTGTTGACAATTTTTAGTAGTTTTAATCCAAATAAGAATTTTAATCTTACCGCGTCAATCATTAGTAGAGTAGCCTACAAATGGCCACAAATAAGCCATTTTATTAATTATTATATGTATTTTTAAATTTAATTACATTTTATTATTTCTACTAAATTTGAGACAGCAAAATAGTTACCAGGTAACAGAAATTAATACTATTTTCTTTATTGTTGTTAGGTGTAAGGGAATAATTTAGATTTAATTTATGTTTTAATAATTTCGTTAACACCGAAATTGCTTATACGGTAGACTTGAACATTTTAATGGTGGGTTAGGCATTGCATTTGACAAATTACATATTAAATTCTTAAGGAGAAAGCAGATTAGCCTAGAGATTGAAAGTAGTGTTAGTTCAGTCTGTTAGAGTTGGTACATCCAACCGCTATCGAAGTACCAAATGTAAACTTATTATTATTTCCCATGCGCTTTCATTTTTGTAAACAAAATTGGCTATTAAAAGTAAGATTCCATTTTCTTTTCCCTTTAAAATGGTTGGACATAATATGACCGAAGTTTGGGACAAACTGTTCAGCTTTGGGATCCTTTGACACCCCACTCTCCTATATCGTAATTTTTTCAATTCCCCATAATTCAACATTTGTATGAAATGATGTAAAACGTCTCAAACCAATTTTGTTTGACTTTCTTCTAAAACTACCCTCAATCTAATAAATTTGGATTTAGGGGCACTGGGATTTGAAAAATATATTTTATTAGTTTCTTTTTTTGTGAAATATTACCCCGATTCGTTTGTCTGCTATAATAATAATGATTGTCAATTTAGTAGTATTTCCTTTTTTTTTTAAGACGAAAGAACGGCAGTTTGATAACTATTATACCTTGAAACTTTCTTTCTGTATATACTTTTTAGTATCGTAACAAATTAATTTTGATCCATCCTTAAAGTTAAAATATTTATAAACTGCCTTCTTTTCCCCACATTAAAATCCTTCCTAATATCTACTATAAACCTCGGCTTCTACTCCCTGCTTTATATCCCAAGTCATTGTATTTAATATCTCTGAACATCAAGGAAATGAAATTTTCCTTTTTCAAATTATTTTTCTATTTACCTCTCTTCATCTGAGATCTTACGCCTAATTACATCTGCGGCAGTTAACCCTTTGATGTTATTAAGGTAATAACTGCCCAGCGTGTTTTGCGTCGACTTAGTAAAAATTATGGAAGTCGTGACTGGATTACTCGACCCAAAATGGCCGTTACCCACACTCGCAGAGGAATTGAATTAATATCACCCTAAACCAACCGATTGCCTTTACACCAAACCTGGTAATCCGATTCCGCCAGCTTTTAATGAGCCCCTAATTAATTATATATAACTCTAAATAATACACTCTAAGTTTAAACTAATTACACTAATCACTGAACACGAAACGCTTTATAACCGAAAGAACTTATCACTGTTCAATATTTAATTACGAGTGCGCGATTGATTAAATATGTCGTTAGGCGATAACCGATTAAAATATATAATTAAAGTTTGCTTATGGCATAATTTACAAGGTTTTGAGTCAGTGTGGAAAGT
This sequence comes from Philaenus spumarius, assembly GCA_018207615.1. NCBI lineage: Eukaryota > Metazoa > Arthropoda > Insecta > Hemiptera > Aphrophoridae > Philaenus > Philaenus spumarius. The sequence goes on from JAGFPH010000035.1 coordinate 664,464, forward strand.
TGCCGGCCGCAGAGGATATGACCTGGCTCACTGCGTAGTTTCTTGCTCGGCGTATCCCACTCGACTGGAGTACTCGTTCAAAGTCACGGCCAAGGTCGGGTTCTGCGCATGCGCGCAACCAGTTACCAATTACTGGTAACTCGTTGCAGTTTCTGAATTCCCCTTTTTCCATTTATTCGGTATCCATTAGTTCACCTTAAGGCCGTTCCCCTTCTAATGCCTATCTTCGTGAAAATGTATCATATCCTACTTAGAGTATAATCAGGTCATTATGAGCAGTCTGCTTTCTTATTTCTATCCTCGTTTATACCTTCTCCGATAATCGTGACAGTGAAAATATTTCGTATCTTTGGTTGTGTACAAGTGATTTACACAAGATTTTAAACTTTAGCGTCCATATCATCACGACGAGCGCTACCTATGGAGCACCCATACATAATTACCACTAAACAAGTTTGATACTACTTTAAATTAAAAAAGAATTCTAATTTGATAAAAATATTTTTTTGTTTAACATATTGGTAATTGATTTTTTTTTGCGTTTTAATTATCCAGGGTGTCAATAAAACTCTCTTTCCCATTTAGGGGCGAGGGATACATTCTAAACTAGACACTTAGGTTACATAGGTTAAAGTATGATTAAATTCATATGCAAGGTAATGTGTTGAAGGTACTTTATTATAAAAAACCAGCAATTTTAATTACAAGTCATGCAAACAAATTTTAATGAGACATACTAATTTTGTCCCTGTATGCTTTTTATTGTGTCATGTCAGAAAGGGGGGGGGGGGCTCCGATTGAAAGTTTTGAGTAGGCCACCAAAATTCCAAACTATTATAAGGAAATATAGTTAATAGGTTTAGCACAAAATATTTCATGCAAAAGTAAATTTGGGGGAAGGGCATTATTAGTAGTTTGGAAATTGCCATTTCCCATCAACTTTTGGATACACCTTTAAGTTAAATTAAACGTAGATACATACAAAATATATATATATATCACTGAGGCATTAGTGCCCAAGAACGTGGTAAATTTTATTATCAAATGTAAATTTTTAAGAAAATTTTAATTTTATAATCACTTGACTGGATCAAATGGCAAAATCAAATGACTAAGTTGTCAGGTCTTAGATAACAAATCTACAATTCAATGTGTAACAAAATATTTAAATGTGTAACAAAAGACACTACATTCAAAATGGACATAATCGCATTCAGTTCTGGGATGTTACTTTGTATTGCTCAATACAAAATTGTATACACTTTGGTATTTACTACATCTTGCAAGGTGTCAGAACAAAAGAAGTTTAAGTGGTATTTCTGAATATCATCTTTGTTTTCAATATCTGTCCCAGATGTAGGCTATTACTTATTTTAAATAGTAAGGACTTTAGACACATTCTGATATTTGGATAAATTTCCTATATTCGTTTTCATTGCATATTTTCAATTCAAACTCACTATCCTAGAAAATATTACACTTTAATATACATAATTTTATATATATTTGGTATGCGTTTTTACGTTTGCCATCGTTTACAGTTTGAAAACGAAACTAACAAATAAAACTCAATCAGTATCATTAGCTAAGCATATTCGAGTATCTGTAATGCATATCTTCTTTATCGATTTAATGGCTACTACATTTAACATATAAACATGTACTATACGCCACCATCACAGTGTCATAATAGATACAATTAATTCCAATATAAAAACAAATCAAATTCTCTTCTTATCAGTAGATAGCTTAAAGTTACAAAGACATAATTCCCGTTGTTTAAAGTACTCCGCTCATTGATACACTTCCCACTGATGGCTTTGTTTAGAAGGGTGCTATTGTTTTAAAAAGTCTATGTGACAACTGACAACGCCTAAAACACTTTCGTCGGACGTTTTACATTGTTATAAACATCAACATCTGCCACAGTATTGTTTTCATTTCGTGATGATATGAAGCTCTTTATTAAAATGAGGGGAACTCACTCTTGATTCACATGCATGGAGCCATGCTCCAGCATATGGACGTTTTGGATGTTTTTTACTTAGTAAAGAATAGGGCCTACTATAAAAATGTACTCACTCTACATTACATTTTTGTTTAAATTAAAATTTTATTTTACTTTTACTACTTAGTTTTTTTTTATCTCTATTTTATACAAAGAGTTGCCATTTACACATAAACGGGCCTCACTGCATATGTATCAGGATCCAGGGTACCGCTACTCCGATCGAAGCACCTTATCAAAACTCTTGCCCAGTAGCGCACGCGTCAAGATCCAGGTTATCGCTAGATCCACCACCCTAATTCGATCCAAGAGTCTCTGCCCTAATCAATCGTTATTTCTGCGTAAATATCAGAGTAAAATACAATAATCTGTTTGCATTTGCTTTGCTCTAAATGTAAATGGGAAGCGAGCCCCGTAGCTGCGAATCGCCGAGGTTCGGTATGTGAAGCGTACTTTTTGAATTGTAAAATTATGTAAGTGTAATTTTGCTTTTGTTTATTGAATCAGGTTTGTTAGTTTTTGTAAACTATTTCTAAAATTCGACTTCATTACTTCGTCCGGTAGTAATTACTTCTAATAAATATACCAAAATACATTTATATTAACACGGGGGGGGGGGGGGGTGGGGCTCTAATTCTCGCTTCGCTCACATACCACCTTGGCTTTGCGGTTGCCCCCATCTGCACTCGCGGTGAAACACATGCAAACAGATTATCGTATACTTTGATATTTTCAAGTAAATGACGATTGATTTTGACAGATGCACTTTTATTGTGGTGCTGGGGTTAGTGGTGATCTAAATCCTGACGCTTGCGCAGAAGGGGCAGAGTTTTTGCATGAATGACAGGAATGTTTGATATGTCGTTTAAACAATTAACAAACAACTAAAATAGTTGTTTAAATTAAACTTCACCACAGCTACTAATAATTAATGCGTTTATTTACTCCAACGCTTTTTAACGACTATGTCGCCATTTTCAGTGATGCACGGTTATCGTAGCTAGTGCATCACTGAAGATAGAAAATGATCGGCAAAGAGCACTACAGTAAATTAACAAAATCATTTTGAGATTTTGTGATCAAGTTTTATTATATCAAACTCGTTTCTCAGCTAATTTTAAGTTATAATATTTTGTTTTTGGTTTAACATAATTTTTTAAATAATATTTATACATGACTGCCGTTTTACAGTTTTGTAATTTCAAAATTGAATCACAGTTATACAGTATTGCTTTTTGCTTTTTTTATATATCTGGTTATTAGTTTATAATTAAGTTTAAATTTTGTACTCCAGGTTACATTTTTATTTCAAGTTTTTGTTAAAACGGGTATTGAGTTTGAGAAACATTATCACAACCGTATTTAATAATAACTTTAAAATAATTTCAACATGTGTTAATATTTTGTTAGTGTTATGTAAACGTTACTTCAACGTTTTATCTGAATTACAATCTAGCCAGTTTTATTGAAATGTCCGTTTTGGCACCGATACAGGTGTCTTTACCACGGACCGTGTGACAATCATTCAAAAGGAAATGTTCAACTCGACGCTTCAAATAGTAGGGGAGAATCCAACAACAAAGATAATGAAAAAAACTGCTCTTGATTGGAAGAAACGCAATAAAATAAATGACTACTAAGATGGAATGGAGGTAGTGCAATTAAAAGTAATAGGGACGTTGGGAATTTAGATAAGGCGACATTATTTCAGAAATGCGGCAGAAATAATATCCAGATAAGAAAAAAAAAATATTTTTACTGTCGGCGAGTTTGTATTGCGCAGGAAATTCCTGCTAGTTTAAGTGCAAGGCTTGTGTTACAACGCCATATTTTGTTGCTCTTTAATAGTTTTTAGCAGTAAAACGTTACGAGTTATGGGACTTATATTTTCTAACTAACAGGTCAACGAACAGATATAAAATATCGTCTTTCTTTTGTTTCGAGTCGAACATAATTTCGTGTAATAAAACAATAAAAACCGTCACTTTTGATCAATTGTTTTTGTTGTGGGTTTTGGAGAGAATTAAACATAATAAGAATGAATTACGGTAAACAAAACTAGTTGGTACTTGAAGAAAGATGATCGATTAATTACTTTTTTTTTTAAACTAAATCTTAAGTAATATTACCTCTATGAAGGGTGGTTAAAAATGATTATTCCTTCGTAAAATATTATTTAATCTACAAAAATTAAACATAATAAGTCATAATAGTACTTGGTTTCTTTGTTTTTAAACCCATCTTTGTTTTACTTTAGCAGCTATACGTCCTAGATGTTTCTTATTTTATTACAGATAGTTTGTTTCTTTGATGTGAAATGTCTCATTGGGGATATTTCGTTCAATTCCTTCAGCAAATTTTGAAATAACAATGCGGTTAAACTAAATGACGAACCTAGTTAATGCAAGATTAAAAATTCGATCAAGAATTTCCAAAATTTAATTTTATATGTTTTTGGAGTTTCAACCAACTGTTTGGGAAATTGGTCTACTCACAAAGGCGCTGAATAGCAGCCTATTTGTGGGAAATATATTAGTTCAATATTATTGCACTAAATCCTCCAGCCCCTGCTCACGCGCTTCTTCGTTCAGCTTTCAGCGGAAACACTCGCTTTGCAGGTTGGCACCTTTACCTTACACCCTTGGATTATGGACTGCTTCGTTTCTCTCGAAGCAGGAAAACTAGTTTGTTATGGTACTTTTATGGTATTTTACGTTTTGACCAAATTAGATAGAACCAGACTGGCTATAAGGTCATGTAAAAAAACAAAATGTTCAGAATAAGCTACATATATTTTTTTACATAAAATCCCAAACAAGTAGTTTCATTTTAGTACAAATAATCTCAAAAATGTTTTACTTCTGGTCAAAAAACGTACTACCGGTTGTTGGATTTATTTTTATAACGAACTCGTCCGAGCAACTTAGAAAACCAACGTGTGTACCAAATTTGGACCAAATTGGATTTAATAGGGCCGTTAGAGTACGAACAAGTAATATACAATACATAACTTACCTTAGGCCTCACCGTAAAAGTCACTGCATAGCTCATATTTCCTATTAGCCCAGTCGGTATAGGTTACAACTACCAGTAATTTGCAATACGGCTGATTTTTTTTTTATAAGTACATTACAGTATATTAACATAAAAAAAAGTTTTCCAGTCTATCGATTTCCCAAAGTCGAAAAAAAATCGATTATCATTTTTTTCGATTATTCTTAATATTTCGATCTGGGATGAAGATAGAGGAAAATAAAAAATACCACAGTGTAGGGGAGGTATTTTCAACAAAAAGGTCATATGTATTTATTTCGTCCGAGCAATGGTTTGTCTGGAAAAAATTCGATAATGCGGGTATGTATTATGCAGCAGGGGAAATCACTAAAAGGGGACATCTTATTCATATGAAGCGTTGGCTCATTCTAAATTGGCCGAATTTTAATAAACCGAATTGAAACTTGACATAGGAGTTAAAATATATATTTTAAATATTTATGTTGAGTCTCAGCTTGTTATCTTGAAAATTACCCGATCTAGGAGTCGATTTCGATTATCGATTTTAGGAGTACCGGACTCACGAACTAATTTCAATCTATTCCAGTTTCGTCAATTTTTGGAATATCAACATCAAATTTGTTTACGAGTTGAGTACACCAGTATAAATATTCTTAGTAAGTATAAACGATTTTTTTCATGTTATTTTTAAAAATGAGGCGCTTGAAAATTGTATTCCGTTTTACCTACCTTGTTTTAACTATAAAACCTTTGGATTCAACGACTCCATTTTCGACATTTTTAGACAAATCGATTTAAATTTGGTACAGAAGTTAAAAACACAATTGTTTTTGCTATACTTATTTTAAAAACTATATTTAAAAAATTGACTAATCTGCAGCCGATTAACTCAAGCGTTTTGATGAAAAATCTAAAAAGGTCTAAAATTATACTTTTTTAAGTTACTTGTGCTTTGAAAAGTAAATAATAAAAAAGGTCTATACTCCTTGATCTTGTTGGAATCTATGTATTTAACTTGTAAAAAAACTTTCAGGTTGATATTTTGAAAATTTTCTAAACTGGAGCTGTTTAAAATGAATTGGTGTGTCCGGTACTCCTAAAATCGAGAAACCCATTGATAAGTCAAATGGCTCTAGATCGGGTAATTTTCAAGATAACAAGCTGAGACTCAGCATAAATGATTAAAATATATATTTTAACTCCTATGTCAAGTTTCAATTCGATGTATTTAAATTTGGCCAATTTAAAATGAGCCAACGCTTCATATATGAATAAGATGTCCCCTTTTAGTGATTTCCCATGCTGCAAAAACATACCTGCATTATCGATTTTTTTCCAGACAAACCATTGCTCGGACGATATAAATACTTATGACCTTTTTTGTTGAAAAATACCTCCTCTACACGGTGGTATTTTTTATTTCCCTCTATCTTCATCCCAGCTTGAAATATTAAGGATAATCGAAAAAAAAATGATAATCGATTTTTTTCGACTTTGGGGAATCGATAGACTGGTAAACGTTTTTTAAATTTTAATCTACATACTTTAATGTACTTATAAAAAAAAATTAAGCCGTATTGCAAATTACTGGAACTTTTGGTCTAAATTTACCTCTACCGATTGGCCTATATAGAAATTCGCTAATAATAGTGTTTACATCGACAACTAATGTGTGACAATGTTTTGAAGAACATTTGTATAAGGTACTGCCTCCATGTTGATTAACTATTTACAGCATTTGTGAAACATTACGTTTACTCTTAGCCGTTGAACGCATTAATGCAGCCCTATGCATTAATAATAAGTGATAAATACTCGTTTTGAGAATGTATCTTTATTGAATACTAAGGGACCCTGTGGTGACATATGGTGATGCCAATGCAAACCACAAAATCCTATAATTTTAAAGTCGACACTTGGATTAATGTAGAATGGAGTTGGTAGTGTTGACATGCATCCTGACTCATGCGCAGAATTACCAGAGTTTTTGCGTAAATGACGGAAATGTGTTTATATAATAGATGTTTTCTTACTTTGAGAAAATGTAACTCAGTGTTAAGTAACACAATAATATGTGTTTCGAATATACACTAAACAAATCGGCTCGGATAGTACAAAAACTATTTTTAAACTCTTAAAGTATTTTTCTAGATTTTGAGAAATCAATGTATTTATATTTAAAACATTGATTTTCAGATAAGTATCGACCCCAGCAAAAATTTACGTAATTCATGAAATATTCAAAATAGTTGTTTAAGTTTTCACTTCCTAGCCATAACAACTCGGTCCTAGCTAAAAATAACAATTTAAAAAAAAAACCCTGCCGCAATAATTATGAAGAACTGATACTGGTAGCAGAACATAAACTGAAAATTTAGCTTTTTCCGCTTTCAACTTTTTACTGGTCGACCTAGATTTAAACTTTTACTGCAAAACAAGGTTCCCCGGCGACTACTTACGCTGTGTTTTATCTAAACTTATTTTCTAAAAGGGTGGAAATATATTTCCTTTGGGAAATTATTGTCTGAATCACAGTTGGGGATGTAATTGATTCTGAGCAAACTTTTTCGGATGTTCGTACAATAACCAACGATAATTTAGATTAACAACCGCAGAGCCATATGGTTTAGAATTTCTGACAATTCAAATTAATTGAATTTGTGCCATGTCTGTATAAACTAATTTATGTGTAATTAGATTAATAATTTAATAAATAGACATTACTTTTGATTGTTTTAGATGAAGGTTTTAAATTTCGAAACCCCTTTTCGGGGACAAAAACGGAATTTAAAACAGACCACCAAGCTCAACCAGTAAATAAAACTGTTAATTTGTCACATTTCTCATCTAAGCCTCTACTAGTAACACCAAAAAATATGCATTTCAAATAATAGTTTCGTTTATAAAGTAGTTGCAACTCTAACTCATATGTACATCTTTCATTAAGAACATTAATCAAGACTACGAAACCTATCTTGCACTTGGTTGCAGAGTAACTTTCATCAAGATAAACATAACAAATTCGTTTATTTGCACAGGGGTTATACATTTGATTGTAAAGAAGATAAAGGTTTGTTCTGGTGTCTGTATTTATTTTAAGAAGATAGATTTTATTTAGTCATGATTTCGTCCAGAATGGATCTATTTGGTAAGAATTCGCTGCCAGTCAGTCTTTATATCACCGTCAAGTAACTCGGCCATTTTTAAAGATGCAAACATGAAACTTGAGATAGATATAGAAGTTGCAAGAAGGGAGGGGCAATCAGGTCTATTTTGTTCATCTATTCGAAGGTAATATAAAAAAAATATTCATATTGCTCATTTAAAGGCACGTTTCCCTAAATTCCGTAAACGGCAAATCATGAAAAAAGAACACAAAATTATTCATTTCAGCAACACTACTTGCCTGACATAAAATATACTAGCCCGAAATATATTAATTCCTTCTCCGGGTAGGATTTAAAGTCAAGTTTTTAAATGTCTTTGCCAGATCTAAAAGTTTATAAAGAATTTTATTTTGTTTTTGATCAAAGTCTTCACTAAAGAATCAAGATATCAATGATGTGAAGTTGGCGGGAGTAGCGTATTGCACAGGTAACTCATTTCGAATCTACGCAACTTGTGATAGTTGTTTAGGCTATAGTAGGCTGAACTAGCACATTTATCACCTCGGCCACTCTGCTTCATTTTTAAAGTTACATGGAATTTTGTAAAGTATTAGAACTTACTTGCCCTAGTCCGATAATGAAATTGGCTCCAGTTCCCTCCCAAAAATTCATAATTTTGAAGTAGTGATAAATACATTGTTGAAATTGTCTGTTCTTTCTTCACTTCACTTCTACTTTCATGAACAACACTGGTTATTTTATTGTTATTGCTTAACGCTTGGAAGTTTTCTCAATGAGGCATTAAATGTACTCACATAGTTGGGTGGGTGATGTAAAAGAGAGAAATCAGAAGAAGGTAATTTTTAAATGTAAATGGTTGTTTGCGAAGTGGTAGAACTTGCTTGCCCTAATCCGAGAGTCGATAGGTAAAACCAATAAAGGTCGAACATTTCTTACCAATTTAAATGGGTTACTGTTTATAAGACCTAATTTCAAAACTACAGCTACACATGTATCACCACCAATTATGTCAGCCATTGACAATTACGGAGAATATCATGAGAGTATAAACTTATAAATAAACTGAATAAATAAAACCCTTATTACAAACTGCAAATTTTTTTTAATTTAAAGATTTTTCTAATATATTGTCAACATTTCAGCATTAGAAATATTTACAGTATCTTTTCGCTAAAAGAACAAACTGTATACTTAAGTATCTTAATGTATAGGTCTACTTTAATAGAAAATCAAAGGAGAAGCATTTTCCATTCACAAGTCTTGAAAACAGTTCATTTCACTTAATATTAAAATGTATTGGAAAAGTCGTATTATATTATCTGTCCTTACTAATCTAGTCGGATAGTCTGGAGGAGAGATTTCTTAAAACTTGATTTGTATGAGACCTTTGTAATGTTTCTGACTTAAACACAGCATTTATTGCGTGTCAACTGAGAACGTTAAGTGAATAAACAAAAACGCTTAAACGTTTTTTATCTGTTTTCATCTTCACAGGATGACCCAGATTTAAACTTTTTGTACAAAGAAACTGCAATGCCTACTTAGCGTCTGTTTTGTAAAACAGTTATTAAAGGATGGATATATTTCTACTTTTGAAAATTAAATGTTGAATCAGAATGTTCACAAGTTAGTAATCATGATTAAATGAACTCTGTTTAATAGAGTTTCAAATAATATTGAGCAGCAACATTAAACAGTATTTTTGTTCTACTGTTTAACGTTTTAGAAGTGTTTACATGTGTTACAGGTTAGCTCGATTGTTAATAAGTTAGAGTTTGAATTATGTGAAATTATTTTCCAAATTGTGGAAATATTTATCCTTTGATAGTACAAAAATATCAGTTTATATACAAAGTGTAAACAATATGGGTAATTTGAGGAAATGACTGAATGTTATAGAATTGTCATTGTTCTTAAAACAATAATTCTATACATTTCAGTAGTAGTCAGTAGAATCTATGTTTGTCGTTTCCACCTGTGTTTGTATCACATCACTCGTACATATCTTAAGTTATTTTATTCTGAAATTGCTGAATTTTGTTGTTACACAAATCGAAGTGGAAACAAATTTATAGAGTTTCTTATCGTTGAATTGGGCTTTTAAAATCCATTATTCTAATGTGATTTCATTAACCTTTTAAACGAGTGATATACAACCAGGAAAATATCACTTTCTAAGGGATTTTGATTAACTTTATGTCCGCCAAGTTGTGCTGAAATGTTTTGAGAATATAGCTGTTACTACCGATCATAATTACATTTCATATATATATTTTTTTAAATCCGCATATATTTCTACTATCATTTACATTTTCAATTTGTATAACATGAGTTATTTTTTAGACAAAAACAGTACTTATTCAAATGTCAAATGTCGTACCGCTATCGTGGATTTAAGGGCTATATTGTATTATGATATATCTGGATAAGCAATGGAATTCTATTTTGATGCATTTTTTCACTTGTATGTCAGTTGTCTTGGTTGGGTTTTGCCTGCCTGATCAAAGTTGCTATGACATTATATTTGTCAAATAAGTTATAATTCGTAAGCCGAAATCAATATACATAATACATGTAAGCGGGGTTTGTCCATGCATGCCACTATAACTCCACAACCCTCTCCAGGAACCCCCTCCAACCCCCATCGATAAATACGTTTTCAGTTTGGAACTGTAAGGGTTGTGTTAGAAATACGGGCGTTAAAAGAATGTATTGGACCAATGGACTTCTTATAAGCAGTCTTTGAAGCTGCTGGGAGGACCGAAGTGGCTAAGACTGACCAGAATGTTCCTGGATGTTTTAGAAAGTTCACAGAATGTTTTATAATTATCCAGAAGGTTCGAAAATGTTCAAAATGTTAAATCGGAAATGGGATATGAAGCTAGAGACCTAAAATTTGGCACATTTTACTCTTATGTTATACATATGAGAGAAAAATTTACATTTCGATTATCTACGTTAGTAAAGTGTAAAATATTGTTTGTAGAAAAACATTTTGTAAAATGTATTCATATACGTGAAATGCACATCAAACATACTTGGGGTGATATTTCTTACATTCATTGCTAGTGGAAGTCGCGGGTACAACTGCTAGTTTGTTACAAATTGTACTCTTTTTCAGTTACGAAATATGTAAGTTCTGTCCACGATAAAGCCGATGAGTGATTTAATCAGCAATTGGACACTTTTAAACTCTCGACAACTTTACCTAATGAAGTCAAGAGTATAACTAGTTGTATAATATCGGCAATATGTTTTAAGTGCCATTAACCATTTTATCAAAGAGATTTGGCTTTGACTACAAGAAGTGATTGAGTAAGAGCACCTAGCACAGATGGAGAGAAATAGATTTTCCTAATTGCATTATTGATCAGAATTGCGCTTTAGGGTTGCCCTGCTTTGGTTACGATGCTATTGTAATTATTTAATGGTAAGGATTAATCCTGTTGATAGGATTACTCCAAGGTTTTGCACTATGCTGCTTGGTAAGGATTACTTGTGGTTATTTACTGGCAACAGTAATACAAGGATTATATAAGTATGTTTTTTAAATAAAAAATAAAAAACATCTACAAATAATTTACTAATCTAACATTCAAATCTATGAACTTTATATTAATATATACAAAAATAATTGTATCATTCAGTTAAAAAAAAATACAGTAAGTAATTAATGTAAACAAAAATAATGTATTGTTGAGATTATTATTAATTTAGTAATTTGTTTAGTTATATAGTTAATGTTACTCTAATTATATATTGTTAACGCCTTACTAATGTAACGTAGTCTTAAGCCACGCCCCTTTGAGTTCTGTATAAATATGGGACATGAAAGTTATGCAACACTGTTAGGTTAGTTATGGTTTGTTTATTGTAGCTAGTGTATCACTGATGATGGTGTTTTACTCATCTAATGTTTACCATTTTTCTAATAAGATAATTTTAAAAGAAAACACGGGGAAAAATCGGAAAACACAAGTATTTTTTACATAGAATAGGTTCCTCAATAAAATCTACCTTTAAATATGTTTCCTTATATACGAAATATTAAACCGTTTCCAGACTTTCTGAACACCCGGTATATACTAGCAGGAAAAACGTCGAGAGAAAGAGAAAATAGCATGAAACTAAGTGTAAGAGAGAGATAGAGCGAGAAAAGCATGCGTGTCGTTATAAAGAGGGAAGCATCTCTTAAAACAAAGCTACCCCCTAAAGCCAGGCGCACGGCGTACACCCTCTCATTTATATCCATAGTAGAGCACCATTACCATTCATCTTATACCCTCCAGGCCATAGCGCTCCCCCTTTACCTTGTGTTTTTTTCCCCCCCCCCCCCCACAACGTCTACTCGCCCTCTCGTATATTTCTTCAAATCTGTCTTTGATTAGCTCAGTAGTAAGTGTAGGGATTTTAGAAAATCAGGTTCAGGGCGTTTAAAACAAAGTAAACTTAACCGCATAGAGTACTGCTGTGTTCGGCACACAATAACTTTTTGTGAGATATATTTATTTATAATTTATTTTCCAATAAACTTTGTTAAAGACATAAGTTTTTTAATAAGTCCTTTTCGAGTCTATAAAACTGCTGCTACTACATCCACATCTTTCTGATAGTAGCCCTACTTGTATATAAATTTTATTCACTTTAGTTTTTTCAGTATTTAAATATTTTGTATATAACTTTTATTTTAAAAGTCAAATACACGTACATTTTAAATTTACATAAAATATCATTTAAAAATTTGTAACTCCCGTTATCAATAAATACTATTTTGGAAAAATCTTCTTAAACCTGTTTCGAAATAAATTAATAATACATTCCCATACCCTTCAAATGGCATGTGTTATTGTTTACATTGATCAAGTAAAGTACACACTACATAAAGAAAATACGGTTAGTAGGTGAGTACCTTATGGCTACCGAACTGGGTATTTAAATGTATTTTATGTGATTGTATCTTTAAATAATGTTTTTACAACCTCCGATCGACGAGGGATTTTCTTATTACATGATAGACATCCCAAAACGCGGGAAAATAAAAGGTATTTTACTTAAAGGTCGGCTCTAGTAAAACAGAAAGCAACCTGCGACTCCAGCGTAGCGGCGGTAGGTTACGCGGACATTGCTCATCCTAAATCCATTTAAAACCCGAAATTGTTCAAATAGCGTTTTTTTAAAAATACCAAACTCTTGGGGACAAAATTCTTCATCCGAATGGCTTGATAATTTTTCGCTATAATTAATAGTTACATCGTAAAAAAATATTTAAAGTCGCCCTATAGCGGCGGTAGGTTACACGGACATTGCTCAGCCTAAATCCATTTAAAACCCGCAATTGTTCAAATAGCGTTTTCAAAAAAATACCAAACTCTTGGGGACGAAATTCTTCATGCAAATGGCTTGGTACTTTTTCGCTATAACTAATAGTGACAACATAAAAAATTATTAAAAATTAATTTTTTAAATTGTTAATAAATATTAAACAAAACGTTTTTCTTAATTTTGGAAAAGCCATTTGCATGCGTATTGGCCATAGCTTTAAAATGACATATCGTTCATAATTATCCGATCAAAAATAAAGGAAAAATATGGATTTTAATTTAACATTGGTCTTATGGAGTGTCAACCAACATGGCCGACAGCTAGAGCCGACCCTTAATTATATACAATTAGAAACACGGACACTAGGAAACAATTATCGTATTAAAATATATTGATGACAAAGGTATAATAAGAAACAAACTGGTGATAAAACCCTAACAACTTTAAATAGAATATAATTCCATTAAATAAAAACGGAAAATGTATAAACTGAAACTATTTTTGTAATTTTGTTGAGTTCTGTTTTGTATTCGGGGGAGCGGAGAGGAGCCACACTTGTACTTCGATAAGTTGAAAGAAATGTTTATTAGGATTAGTTTCCCTGGGACCACTTGGGATAACGAGAGTAAAGCCATAAACTCGTTTGAAGTAACGATTCAAGTAATTCAGTGGACAAATTTCTAACAAAATGTTAAACAATGTTAGCTTCAAACCGAAAATCATTTCATTCGTCCAAAACTGAGAAACTCCTGTAAAACTAAACCATCTTAATCATTTCAGTGACGTCTGCTTTGCATACTAGCGGTATTCCAGTTACACGCGTATAAATTATTGTTTGTTACGATTTATAACTTCATTCCAGCGTATTAAATTTCATCTTTCATAAATTCAGCTTGTTTGAAAAAAGATATATAAGTTTTTAAAACGAGTTTAATTTATAAGTAATTTTTGATCCGCGGTTGGGAAAACAGATGTTTTAGAAACAGCTGCGGCCGGCTTCTTGTAGCTGTCGCCTTCTAGGCGGGGGGCTCGTTACACGTTAAATTACCCATGAATATGGATTTACAGTTAACACCATAAAGACTGTTTATTCTTGTCACAAAGGGACAATTGTAACGAAACCGCAGTTAATTATTTAGATTTGTTACGCGTTATGCAAATAGCACAGAGTCGAACGAGTGTAGGTTTGTACTGGATTGTTTCTCTTTCAGATTTATTTCGTACTTTGGGATATTTTTATTTTTATAAAGTTTTATTTAAACTAGGTTTCTTCGGGTTTTTATGATAGCTTATTAGAAGTTTTGTTTCAATCTCACAAATCTAAAAGATTACTTTGTACTTATAATTCATAATCGCATTTATACATTATTTATGCATGGTTGATATTAAAACTCAACTTTCTGCATGAGAATGGAGAATAAAAAAACTGTAATAATTCGTTTTGTTCAACAAAAATTATATCTTGAGATCTAATCTGTTCTATGAATAGAGTGGGCATTACGTCTCCGTAGTACAAATCTAAAACCTATATTATCCAGGAAGACATCTCATTAAAGCATAACATTTAGTCGAAGAGGACTTTTTTAATTTCTTGACAAATTATTAACCCTAGAAGAGGTAATCGACAAAATAATTATCAGTGTTGGTGCGTTTAAATCAAAATTTGTACATAACAAATAATATTAAATATGTCATATTATAAATCATTGCACTCAGGCAATTCTAAAGATTAATTTGGTATATAGTTCATT
This sequence comes from Philaenus spumarius, assembly GCA_018207615.1. Classification (NCBI taxonomy): domain Eukaryota; kingdom Metazoa; phylum Arthropoda; class Insecta; order Hemiptera; family Aphrophoridae; genus Philaenus; species Philaenus spumarius. The sequence goes on from JAGFPH010000035.1 coordinate 679,688, forward strand.
ACACTTTAGAAATCTCGAAAAAAGTATCCAAAGTTTCAAAACATTGCAGCTACAGCAAGAATTTGGCATGGTTTACCTCGATACAGCAAGAAGAAAAACAGAGCCCTTATATGTCATCATGGGCTAAATATCGTCTGACAAATACGTTAGTCACGTCATTGCATGGTACTGATCTGTTCTAAATAGAAATACATTATTACACACTCAAGTGGTACAGAAAAAAATTCAGCATTAATAATTATTTGTATTGCAGTTACAACCAGAATGGCGTCAGTATCTTGTAGACTGAAGGATCTAGAAAGAAAATCAAAGTAAAAGTTTACCTCTGGTCCTTACCTTTTTAAAGAATTGAGATAGTTTAGGTCATTTCTTATCGGACTAAAAATAGCGTTGAAGTTGTCTTCATCTTATCTTTTGTACAATCCGAAGTTTTGTCGTGTAATAGCATCTTCTAGTTAGTTTTACCTGTATTTTGTTTGAAATGAATCGTTTAGCCTATACATCTCTTAATCAAGCCATACGAATGCTAAACATTGATGAATGCATGCGTTTTGTTGCGAATCGCTTTCATGTAAGTGTTTCCAAATACAGTTTGTGTGCGATAGAGGAAGAGTGGAAGACGAAATACAGCTGCCTAAGATAGGATTTTATTCGTCCAGCCTCGTAGAAGATGCGCTATAAAAGCCAGAATCCTTCAAGCTGGCACATTGATTCAAAGACAAACTTTACGCAGGAGATTTCACGAGGAGAATTTAAAGTCGAGGCTAGAGCGAGATTTAAAACGAAGGCGGATGCAGTGGTTCCGTGTTCATGTAAATTATTGTACTCGTGACAGTTGAAACAAATGTATGTTCACCGACGAAACCTGGATACGTTTGCACAGTTCAGGCGGACGTGATGGATTGTGAAACCGGCTAGGTAAGTTCTATGACGAGGCTAACGAGGAATTACAAATGAAGGCTGCTGAAATGGTCCCATGACCACGTAAACTGTACTCGTGACAATTAGAACAAAAGTATGTTCACCGATGAAACACGTTTGCACAGTTCAGGAGGACGTGTTGGATTGTGAAGACGCCTAGGTGAGGGCTATGACGAGGGTATCATGAGATTACAAACGAAGGCAGCTGCAGTGGTCCCGTGATCATGTAAACTGTACTCGTGACGATTGGAACAAATGTATGTTCACCGATGAAACCCGGATATTTTAGCAGAATTCAGGCGGACGTGATGGATTGTAAAGCCGTCTAGGTGAGCGCTATGACGAGACTAATGCAGACGGTGCACTAGCTCATGAAGGAATATCAATTTCAGTGTTCAAATTTCTGTTGTTCAACCAGTTCCGTTTTTAATTTTTGGTAACCAAAATTTGATGGATTAGAACAGATGTACCTAAATATGGTTCATGACCATATTGTAAAGCCCCCTATTGAGAACCCTTGACCTCATTGCTCCATTAAGTCAATAATTCTTTTAATGATTGTGCGGTATAGTGATGAAGCCTGCACAATCACCAGATCTGACTCAGGTTGAGAAACTTTTTGATCATCTGAAAGTTAGGCCTTGTGGTGTTGATAGCTTTGAGGAGTTCAATAAGCTGTTAATGACGAATTTGAAGCAATACTTCACTTTGTAACCAGTATGTCCAGAACTTAATAAGGCAAAGCGGAGGTCCCACACACTACTGAAAACTACAAGCATAACCAAGAAGAGGCATTTTTTAAATTTGTTTTTAAGTTTCAAAATAATTTAAAACTAGTTTTTGAGTAATAGTATCCAAGTCACAGATTGTAATCTAAGTTTTTGAATACTTACTCATGTTCCATCTTCAGTATTTTCCGAACCGTTGGTGACCACCTGTCATATATCTTAGTTTTTTAATTGTTTGTGAGGTGTAAGTTTTGTAATGTTTTAAGAGCTAGCATCAGAATATTTAACAAACGTTCTGAAACTAGTAACATATCGTTACAAGTAAGTCACAAGAAGGATTAAGCACTAAAGAACTTAGTTCAAAATAATGTTTAAATTTCAGAAGGTGTGATTTATTTTGTTTTAAACTTTTTTGAGTAAAGTTATTAAATTTATTTTTGAACTTTGTCCCATCTCTTGCATTTATTCTACTAAGAGTAAGTCATACTCTAAAAACATAACAGACCCAATGAACTGATAAAAGTATGTGGGGGAAATCGGCAAAATTACATTTGTCCCATTTCGAGTGTAACAGATTATTTTGAACCAATAAAGCTAATGATCCATGTTATATAGTTTGACCTTAGTTGTATTATCTTTTGGAATCGAAATACACAAACAGTTCAATAATTCATGTACTGTATCCTCTTCTTTAGATTACTCATATTATAAAACAGGTCTTAAAAATAGCCCATTTAGTTCTACACTGGTATAACATATTATTAAACCATTATTAACATAGAAAATATTAAAATAAAGTTTAGTATATAAATTGTTTACATAATTTACTAAATATTAGTACCGTATGTAAAATCAATTAACTGTCGCGGACGAGTTTTAGTGCAGGACTATTTGTCTCCGCTGCTCTTAACTTTAATCCGATGCCACCAGAACAAAGGTTCCAATTAAAATACAATTAGTTACTTAAGCAAAGTAGACTCCCTTTTAGTAATCCTTTCACATTAAATGTTGAATACAAAAAAGCCAACTTCTTATCCTTCACAGATACACGCTAATTACTTCCCGACATTTTATAATCAATGTGTTGGGTGAGAACTTAACCAATAGAGACGAGACAATGAAACCCACTTTAAATTGTCTTTTATAAGGTCATTAAAGTTCTGTTAGTTACTACGTGTAGCCCGCTCTGTACTCCGCTCCGGTCTGAACCAATTTACTTTGTTTTTCCCCACAAGGTAGTAATTCCAGCTTTTGTTTAGTTTGAAAATAGTTTCCACGATAAGGGCAAAAAGAGAACTCTTTAACAAAAGTAATTTTCTCTGAGGATTTATTACGGTTACGTGATTTTTAAGTTATTTGTTTTGAAAGGTAGTACTAGAGGAATGTATTGACGTAACAGTAATTTGGAAATTTGCATGGTAAACATTCTGAACGATCGAGGAAACCTTGACCAACATTACATTAATCACATTAATGATTCAACAAAACTTATACTGAGCTTACCATTAAAACAATAACACTAACCATTTCATAGAATTAAATTTGAATCCAGGATCTTACACCTAACATGATTAGTTACTCAAACGCATTTCAATTGCATTTATTCCATCTTCAGTGATGCACAAGAACTAATCGGACTATAACTGTATATTTGAGTGAAATTTGTATTCTTGTAGTTAATGCATCATTGAATATGGCAAAGTTTTTATTAATACGCATTCATGCATTTGTTGTGAGATTGCGTGTTCCGGTTTTGTTCTATCAAATTGTTACCATGGCAACAAGATAAGGGTAACTGATGCCACTTCTCGACGATTTAAAAATTGGAGGACATGTTGCAACAAGGGTTCCTAAAATGCCACTAATACTCAAACCAATCTATATTCGAACAAACCCACCAGCAACTGCCCACTTACAATAAGGAACTTATTTCAAATATGCTTTATTCAATATACAGGGTGAGTCACTACTGACTACATTAATTTTAACAATTGATTCTGCTTATCAAAAGGAACAAAAAAATGTATATAAGTCCTTATCTGACCTTAACCGTTTAGCTGCCATGGCGTATTTTGTGATTTTTTTCAAATTACATGACTTGGCACTATTAGTATGACGATAAAAACCACACTAATGTAGTTATGATATGGAAAGTAATACCATTTTAAAGCGCATTAAATTTCCTGTAAATTAAACATAGTACCCAAATAATAACTCCTTATACAACGTTTTTTAAATAACTTTAAAGTAAAAAAATATTGTTACAGAAGTTGTCCTTTAAACTTTAAGGCTCAATTAAAACAGTTAAATTTTTCGTATTTTTATGTTCAATTACATCATTTATACATATTTATCATATTTATACATCATTTTAAAGATAAATAAATAAGGCAGTTTTTTATGCATTGAACGTAAGAATACGACAAATTTTACTGATTTAATTGAGCCTTAAAGTTTAAAGGAAAACTTCTGTAACAATAATTTTTTACTTTAAAGTTATTTAAAAAACGTTGTATAAGGAGTTATTATTTGGGTACTATGTTTAATTTAAAGGAAATTTAATGCGCTTTAAAATGGTATTACTTTCCATATCATAACTACATTAGTGTAGTTTTTATCGTCATACTAATAGTGCCAAGTCGTGTAATTTGAAAAAAATCACAAAATACGCCATGACAGCTTAACGGTTAAGATCAGATAAGGACTTATAAAAAATTTGTTTGTTCCTTTTGATAAGTAGAATTAACTGTTAAAATTAATGTAGTCAGTAGTGACTCAGCCTGTATATATATACAGGCTGTTACTTAAGTAGGACGCCAAACTTCTGGAGTAGATTCCTTACATAAAAATAAATAAAAAAGTTCCAATAAACATGTGCCCTAAAACGCTTCGTGACCCACATAGCCACCATTTTTTTACAAAATAATTCATATCTTTAGAAATGTTTGACGGATGTTGACTTAGCATGAAGTTTGAGAGATTTTTCAAACATTTCAAATTTATTTACGTTTATTTTTAAAGTCTATATTTGTATGTCAAAAAGATGAAAACAAGGTTTACATTTACATTACAAAATTATATAAAAGGAAAAATAAATGTATGTATATGTCGTTACCCGACTAAAAATTTTATACATAAGCTATAACCATATGTATTTAAGTAACAATATTTCAAAGTTAGTTCAGAAAATGTTTGCAAATATCCCATTCCAAAATTACTGTAAATTAAACAGGAAAAAACTTGCACACTAAAATATTGCAATATTAAGGTCTATTCGTAGAAATAGTGTTGGTTGATTACAAGATGGACCAAGATTAGCTATTAAAATTTAAAAAGTATTAATAATGCTGTTATCTACACCTTGCTTTGCTCTAATTTTTGTATTTCGATATACAGATTTATTAGAGTCATTAATCTTTAAAAATACTGTAAAGTAAAGGTTACAGTTTATTGTCCTTTGTGAAAATTACTTGATATTTAATTAATAATTATTATTGTTAACTTAAAGTAATTAAATCTGTCAGGATTTTCAATATACAGAGCTATTAAGATGGTTACCCTTTTAAAAACAGTAAGCTATAATATTACTGTAGTAACGCTTTCTTATTATTATCATTTCAAAGCATCAATTCTGAAGTTGTGCTTAATATCTTCTCCAAATTAGTCAGAATAGTCATAGTAACCATAGCGAGAAGTGAGAAAACATGAACCAAGACCGGGATTTAAACCTATTAATAATTATAACGTACAATGCTACTGCAATACTAAGAGAGCTGTCCTGATAACAGTTTAGGGGAGCTCAGGTCCTGTGTTCAAATACCAGTCTTAGTACAGGGTTTTTCACTTGTAATGTAGTTAAATTATCCTTGCTGGAGAAGTCTAAACCGGAAAAAATATCACAATTTAAAACATAATTTATGTTGTTTTATGGGGTCCAGTGAAAGGAGATGGCGGACCTCAAAACAGTACTACTGTAAAACATATTTTCTTGTAAAGTATATGAGTACAATTTTGTTAGGATATCGCCCCTATTAATTCGATATTTATCAGAAAAATCCTTTAACAACATTTTCTGGAATATCTTTAAAACAATATACCACAGAATTCTTTGAACAAATTGTTTTGGGTTATATTTAAAATTTATGCATTGTACAATATTGTATAACTTCATTGTATAATTTCATTGTTAAACTCATATAAGTTCTCGAGAATTCTAACTGTTTCAGATAGACATACAAGTTAATAATCCGGCAATTTTCCCTATTAAAGTATAAAGTAAAAGTTATTCCCTAATAAAATAAAGTAAAGTCATTTTGTAATCAGGGTTTTCTGTAAAACCTTTTTGAGGTATTTGAGGCGCTACAACGAGCATTTTAAATATTACAACCTAACATGTGGTCGATGTATTTGGGACTATCGTGTGTGATTGTATGTGAGAGTTTGTTTTTGTGCTAGTGAGTTGTTTTGCATTTTCTTTTAAAGGTTATGTTTAGTTAGTGTTTAGTATTCTATTGTGTATATATAATGTACTAACTAAATTATGTCTACGTTTTTAATCGACTCCACCTTTTGTGCTATTTTTTTTTTTTTTAATTATTGTGTTGCTAACTTTTTATGTGAAATTTATAACAGACCAATTTTTCTAATTCACTAGGTTTAGTAAGTAATATTTTAGTTTCTTGTTTTTCAAATGAGATTTGTTTCAAAACAGGCTTATTAAGTCTCAATGAAGTACCTGCATTTTCTTTGTAAAATTGTGTGTACTAGTGGGGATGGGTAGCAGTAAAATATTTCAGTTCTGGCGGAAAACATGCCATGTGGGGTAGTGATAATATATAAGACCCTGAATGTAAAAAGGTCCAGACCACAAGTTTTAAGGGTCTGCTGTAGTGGCGGTCATCTTCGATTTGTATCCCATAAGAGCAATGTTAAATTCAAACCATTTATTTCGTTTATTTTTTATCATAAAATTGTTTGCAAGGTCTCATTTTAAGCACATGCACAATACGCATCCTTGTTGCAATTAAGTTTTTTTTTAAATGCTTTTGATTTGTTATGTTATTGACATTTTGAAAGTACAAAATTTGAATTTTTTTCCTAACACAATACAAAATTAATAATGAAAAATAATTTTCAAGCCGGATTCGAAATTTTATAAAGAATATTCATTTTTTTTTTCAACACTCAATTACAAAAGATAGACTTATAAAATGGTTCGAAATGAGGCAATGTCAAAGCGTTCAGCTGCAAGAAATTGCATTGTTTAGATAGGGATATAGTGAGAAGCGCTTTCGTTTCCAGTTGCTTTCTCGTTTACTGGAGCAAACCCTTAAGGGTCTCGGTAATCCGTAATGACGTCATCAAGATGGCGGCCGTAAGATGCTGGATTGCCATGAATTGGTTATAATGACCAAACGCCTGAACCGATTTTAATGCAAATTGGCACACTGGTACCAGGGCTATCATGGTATTCTACAGCCCTGCATTGGTACTTGGTTAAAATATCTCGGTCCAGCTCGTAAATGGTCGAACTAGATCAAGCCGTTTAAAAATGTCGGCCGTTCAAAACTAAAATAATTATGACTTTGGAACGGGTAAGTTTAGAGAGTTGAAAAATTTTAGAGGTACACTTTTTGGAGAATAGGCAGTGTTTTAGCACTTACTTAGCTCAAAGGGCGACCCCTCCCCGCTATACGTGTCAGGTATCAGTGCTAGAAGAGTGTCGCCGCCCTGCCGAGTGGTGGGGGAGCCGCCCGTGCATGTTTCAGTTCGGTCTCGGTACAGTTCGTCATTAAATATTAAAATAACTCTTCTAACTCTTAAAAGAACTATGACTCTTTGTAAATAAAAAACACAGTGTGTACATTACAAAAAACCGTTTGTATTAAACAAATATTTACCTTTTTTCACAAAGTAATACGACTGTTTACAAACAATGTAGCTACTTTTGACACATGAGCTGTAAATTAATAAGGTTTTTCAGCTTCCGCCTCTAAAATTGCAAAATATAACACTTATGACTGAGTACGGGAATGTAATGAAATCTTTGTTACACATCATTTCGAGAACAGTGGCCCTCACATAAGCATAACAGGGTACACAGTAGTCCTTTTGTTACACAGAAGAGTTTATAGTTTCTGTTTTCTTTGGTTAGTTGTATAAGTTTATAGTAGTATTTAAGTTCTATTTTGAATTAGTTTCTGTAAATTGTATTTTAGTTATGTATGAATTATTATTATTTAATGTTATAACTATATTACTTAACAATAATTATGTTACTTTAGTGATTCTAACAGTGTAAAAGGAGAATAATGAATACACAAATTTAAAAATAGTTATACAAACTTTACATTACCACTAGGCCTACCTATAAAATGGTGCATTTTAGAGATTTAGTATAATAGCTAAATGTAAAACTATTAGGAGAAAAGTAAAAAAAATATACTTTTAAAACTTCGTACTTTTATAATTACCCACAGGCAGATAGAATGTTAGATATCATGGTACTAAGCTCCCATCTGCCTTCAATTAGACCAAAGACATGCGTATAAATTAACAAGAGACCAAAAAGTCATCAAATTTCCGACTGCCATCACACTCTTGAAATTCCGATTTCATTAGAGGTCCGCGGTTTTTTGAGTCCTCTCTTTCTATCCCTTTTCGGTGTTACGACGACGCCAACACGCTAATTACCTTAGGGGAACATCCCCAGGACCGGATTCCTTCCAGTTAAGCGGCGAGGCTTTGGACCCACTTTTTGTAGGCCGTAGTTACAGCTGTAAATATGTTCGTCTTATTTCATTTTATGACAACCGGATTGCAAAACATTCACAGAGCAGTTTTAGGCAATTAGTTCACGATGGTCGATTAGATTTTTTGTTATTGTTTTGGTTGGTTGGTACCGTACTTTATTTCTTGTTTTATGTTTAAAAAATCTCCTCACTTTGTTTGTTTTGAAAATGGAGGCAAAGTATTTGTTAAAAAGGTTCCTTTTAGTGATTTCAAAATTGGATTTGTGCAATTAAACTGAAGTTGTGTTAAATAGTCTTAATAGTATCACTGGATTTTCTTCAATTCCCTCCAATTAAAAAAAACATGTTGGACTTAATCCAACTGGCACAAAACCAATTAAAATTAGTGTTAAAATACGTTCAATTTCCCCAAAAAATCATTATTTTTTATTAAAATATTGTTTTCTACTATTTTGTTGATTATTATTGTTATGGTTGCCAAATAATATTTTAAAGCGAGTAATATTTGAAAAGGTTGACCATTAAAAACATTGTATTCGTCTACATTTTAGTTCATAAATTTAACTTCATAACTTTATACACTTATGTTTAGCTGTTCACAACACTTTCTTAAGTAGCACAATCAGAAGAACACAATATTTACAGCCAAACATTACCTAACAACTTTTAAGAATTACAAAAGACACATTTTTCCTAATTTGTAAAACAAAACATAAGTATTCTAGTGCCAAAATATTGAAATATAAAATTGTAATTATATCGTAGGAAAACATAACTACTGGGGTTTCCGTAAATATAACCTTTTTCACTGTGTAAACAATAAACTTCTTGCAAGTATCTCTCTTGTAATTGACGACTAATTTGGTCAATTTGATAATTTTTTTTTTGTTGATCAATTTGATAATAAGGATGTGCAATACTAAGAACATCTAAGTTATAATTCATAGGTGACAAAAGTTTCAAATTATACATTTTTATTCAAGATATATTCTTATAAACAAAACTTAAGACACTATTTTCAGCCGAGTCACTTGATAACAGTAAAACATAGGGCGAATTTTATTACCTACTAACTTGAGCTGAGTCTTCTGCAAATTTAAATGTTGTATGCAGATGGAGGAAACTAAAAATATATAGGCGTTAATAAAAACGGAAGTGTATACAAGCGATATTCTAGTCGCGCTCAATCAAGCGCTCTACCAATGTAATGTCGTAGACCAGCTTTCTAAAAGTTTTCTCCGCTCACTGAATTCATAGCTTTTACTCACACCCTTAAGTATGAATGAAAGAAAAAATATATTTTGTCTGTTTATAATATTTTGTTTTTAATGATTGCAAATATTATTAGTACAACTATTAACTTTTAAAATCTGCTCTTTTTTACAATAATTTTTCCTTTTTAATAATAATGAAACTCTTACAATTTGTGTAGGCCTAATGCTCTTTGCTTAGCATCTTCTTCATTTTGAAAGCTTTTAACATGCAATTCTTCATTGTAAAAGGCGTCTGAGGCTGGTCACTATGTAATCGAAAAGTACATCAGGGTGGATTGATAAACATAACATTGCATTTAGGTTTTTTTAATTGTAGTTATTTTGGGTTTCATTTAATCATTATTACATTTGTCCTTGAAATGTGTTTCGAGGCACTTGAAAGTAGTAGGTCTAGACAAAAAAAAAAAAATAACCTATAAAGAAAATCAAATTTAATAATGTCTTATTCAGTCAAGTTTAGTTTCGCCTAGTAGGTTAACACGGAATTATACATTACTTATTTTGAGACTTTTGACGAAATATTTGCGCCTCCAAATTAGATCAAAAGGAACCCACAATTATGTTTTGAAGATCAATACAGAAGTATACGTTACACCTTCAAGTACCATGAAATATAGACATATGGTAATATTTAAATTCCTTCCAAAATAAAGTAAGTTTTTTAAGAGAAAGTTAAATGTACTTCATGTACAGAAATATTAAAGAAACAAATATTACGAAGTTAGTTGTATAGCTTTTCTAGTTACATTTTATGTGTTATATTGTATACCCTGATCTTGTAGTGGAAGTCAGGCTGAGAATTTAGTTACGGATAAAAAAGGCAGTAGTAAGACTGCCGAAAGAAATGAAAACTGTCATGAATATAAATCGTTGATTATGGTTTAATCCAAAGTTTGATCAATATTTCTATCTTTTCCCATTTAAAATTGAAGAAAATAACATAAACATAATTGTCTGTTGTCAAATAATATAATAATAAAATAAAAGCAGAATTAGGTTCGACCTTTACTGAACCAATACAGGTTCGAGAAATGCTTGTTTATTATAATTTTAATATCAATATATTCTTATAGATATTAAATAAAATGAGAAAAAATTATGTAAATTTTAGACGTATCACAAAGTACACCAATTTAACACAACTTACAAAATGAAGAAGCACAATTACCATTTCATTGGTAGCGTGAAGTGACTAAACCAATACAGCTATTGAGTTTAAAGCTTTCAATTTAAAAATGCCTAAATTTCTTCTTCATTTACGATCAGCTGTTACATTAAACTTCTGGTGTATATTTGTACGTGTGTAAACCATGAAGAAGAAGAAATCGTCGAGGAAATAAAAAACGCAAAGCGTCTCAATTTAAGCATCTCGCGTATCGCGAGTTCGTAAGCTTGCTTCGCATAAAGAAGTTTTTCTTTGAACATATATTGTTAAATGAAAGAAATACTAAAAAGAGTAAATAAATCTAACTTATTGTTATTATTAAACTTCATTTTAATAATGTTTTACCAGGTAGAGAATATAACGTTATTCCACTTATACTTATTTATATAATGATATTCACTTTCTCCCTTACTTAACCCCAACCCTTGGAGTCAGTTGTGACAAGGCCCGTGACCTCTGCCCCACGACCATTAATCCTGTGAACTGACTGTGGAATGTCACAAGAATACAACAATAACTGCTCTGGTGTTGGTCCTGAGAATGTGTGAGGGTATTTAATTTCTGTACGGTTTTGAAGGAGGTTAGACATTAATAGGAATAACTGTCTGCGGTGGCCACGGTGCTGTTGGGAGATAGGGAGATGCAGGCGGATTAACTTGGTCTCGGTGTTGGATTTAGTCAACTGTTAAGTATAAGGTAATTATTATATTTAACAGATATCTGGTAATAATTGTTCAAAGTTAAATATATGATGACGGAGATTGTTCAATAGTTTATACATTTTGAAAACTAAAACCAAAGATCATATAGGCCTTCCTACTGGTATTCTAAAAAAGGTTAACGCCAAAATCTGTAAATTCACAGAGTATTTTCTCTACTGTTTGTTTACAAATGAGAAGTGTTGCCAACTATAAGATCCAAAGGTAAGGGAGTATTCATTTAACTTGACAATACTGCATGGTTGGTTTTGACGTTGATTGATTTTTTTTAAATTTTTTATTGATTGTTTTTTATTGTTCCTGATTTATAAAACTATAATTTAATTCGAAGAAATAAACATAATGTTTTAAAAAAAAAACGAAAAATAACCTGCGCAGAAAATACGGCAGAAACAATAATGAAAACCCCGAGATAAAAACAATTTGTGAGGTGGTTTAATAACATGTATCCCACAAAAACAAAATGTATGTTTACATGAAACAAATTTCAAAGAAAACTTTGAGGGAGCTGCAACCGACCGAGTTTCCAATAGATACCCACTTCTACATGCATTTAATATACAGCAAAAATTTACTTGTAGTGTTTTTTATAATCAACGCATACCTATTTATAACTTAAATTTATTTATGTACATCGACGAAACAGAGATCCATTACAAGTGCCTTACAAAAGCAAACACTCTCTTTCTTATACAAATACAATTATTTCAGGATATATTATGTTCATCGTAGATATACACCATACACAAACACTCAGACTTAGCATACATACTTGCACGAATACAACACCAAAACGTAAAAGTCAAGATATTAAATTAAAACAAGAATGCACATCTTCAAGTTAGAGCAAAATATTACGTTGCAAATTGGAGATTTTATGTTTGAACATGATTTAATACTTTCTGGCATACAACTAAAAAATGTAGGTGCTAGGTTTCAAATAAATAGCGAAATTTGGATGAGGTACATAAGCGATAACGTTAATTATTTACATATTTAGCCTACCTTTTATATGTGCTAAAATATCGAATTGCACTGACACAATTAAAACTTTCATGGCAATAATAATTTAAGCCTCTTGGAATAATATTCCGTTTTAGAAATGTATATATTTGTGTCTAGTTTATACGTTATCAATATTCATCATAAACATAAAGGTGTCTAGTTTATATGTTATCCAATATTCATCATAAACATAAAGGTGTCTAGTTTATATGTAATCAATATTCATCATAAATATAAAGGTGTCTAGTTTATATGTTATCAATATTCATCACAAACATAAAAGTGTATAGAAAATATTGTCTCAAATAATTTCATAAGACTATTCTATAGGCAAATATAAGAAAACAAGTTTCAATAAACATAGGCCTGGGTATCATTGGTTTTCGAATTATCCGCCATTTAATTTTCTTCTTAAACTAAACATTTAATGCCTTTGGAAATAGACAAATGTCGACCTCAAAAATAGTGTACATTTTTGTTACGTAACCTTTCACTTCTGTAAAAAAAAGAAGCTATTTTGTATATTTTTAAAATGGCGGTCATTTAAAGTTTTTATTTCCAATTTAAATCAGCTAATTAAAAAAATATATTATTAACAAACACTACTATTTTTTATTTTTCCCGTAGCACAAATGATAACAGAGTTATCGGCTAAATATTTAAAACATAATTTTTTGGTATTGTCTATAACAATACAGAAACAACAACAATTACAGTACAGAAATAAATTATATTTTGAGTGAATACCCGATAAATCGGTTATCTTTTGAGATACGGAAAAATCAAAAAATCTTTTGTTTCTTATCAAAATATTAACATTTTTGTTTCTTATTGTGTAAAGGTAGCGATTTTAGAGAATTTTAACATTAAAGTTTTAAATGACCGCCATTTTTAAAGTATACAAAAGAACTTTCTGTTTGTTGTAGAGAGGTAAAAGGTAACGTAACTAATTTTTACACTAAATTTGTGGTCATTATCTATTTTATTTCCAAAGATATTAAGTGTTTAGTACAAAAGACAAAATGACGGAAATTCAAAAACTAAGCATTTTTGGATCAATGATTATTAAAAATGTTTTCTTATTTTTACCTACATAATTTTGTTTTGCAATTTGGGACATTGTTTTCTAGATACTCTGTATAACACATGAGTTAATATGTTCCTTTTATTTTGTACGTTGTTTATGATTGGATTTTCACAAACTAAGAATGGAAAACACATTTGGAAAAATATTTTGAAAAAACTGTACTTTATGGTATGATAATGTCGAGTATTTCAGGGGTTGTGCAATTAAATTAATATTAGTAATACGTAAATACATTTACAGTTTAATTGAATTCTAAAGTTAATTCTAAAGTTAATTGAATACACAAGAGGAGTATTTAGAATTACAGTTTCCTTTTGAATGTGTTAGAATAGGTTACACTACTAATGCAACCGCAGTTAGGGTCATGATCGACCAGTGGCTACTTGAAGCACACCTTGGCTATAAAAAGAGAGGCATGATACTTGCATTTTGCAGTTAGTACGCTATTAACTCCATATCTAATATTATTTTTTATGACTTGATATTAAAATGATTGACTTTAATCACCACTACTACTTATACGTTGAAAGTAGTGATGGGTTCAAACTGCTGATCCTTCAAATTTACAGAAGAAGAAAAAGAGACTAAAGTAGTAAAATGTTATTTATGCCTCTCTAGATTAAAACAGTGTGAATTCAATTAAAACCCTAAAACTTATAAATCTAATTTCATGTCGTTTCTCCTATTCCGATATATAGGGAAGATTTAAGTTAATTTTGAATAAAATCCGTTCAAAACTTGTCCAACTATTCGAATATTCGTCTAAATAAATAATAAAAAATTCCAATCTTCCGTTGCGATTATTATCCGTGCGATTATTATTTTTGTGCTGCTGAAAAAATAAGAACATCACTGAACCAAAATTGGGTTACATTTAACTGAAAATATATTAGAAAGAGTGACAGCAATACTTTACGATTATAGTACAATAATTTTAATTACACACATAGGAGTTAGTTTAATTATGTTCCATTCAACATTTGTATTTCATACCAGCTTGGTGGAACTAACTATATTGACAAGTTTTATTTAAAAATGTATATTAAATCTAGTGAAACATTTAGTTGTTTTAGTTTAAAGTTGTGGGTAAATGAATCACAAAATTGATTGTGAAAATTACCCGTCAGTTAGGAGAACTAAACTATTCACCAAGGTAAAAATGTCCCATTCACCAAGTTACATTAAGTTTTCTCAAAGACACTACTTTCATACAGTAAGTAAAGTGCCAACTTCGGGAAACGGTTTTATGGGTCAAAATAGAGAAAATCAAGAATAATTTATTTCCTGAAAAGGTGTTGTTTTCTCTATATCCGCCACTTTGTTTCTACAAATTAATTCATTTCTAGAGAACAGTTTTACTGATTGAATTTGAACTTGGCATGAAGTTTAACCTATCAATGATCTGTAAAAAAAACGATTATATACAATCATGTGTTTCAAAATTGTGGCTGTTTAAATATTTCAAACCTAAATAATTACCCAAATACAATATTGACATTTTTATCAAACAATTTCAAGACACCTTTTTTCTAGCCCTTTTAATTCCCTATCGGATGGCGTAACCGTCAAAATATGTAGTACATTATCTGTTTGTAATAACAGATTGTTATTTACCGTGTTGAACAAACCAATTATAATTATAACTTAACTAATATCCTTCATCCGATTGTTTTGACATTTACATCATCTGATAGGGAATTGAAACGGATAAAACATATTGCAGAAAAAGCAGAGGTCACGAAATAGTACGATCATGATGTAAAATTATCCACCCAGTAAAAGGATCCAGACAATAGAAATAGTCTAAGACTGTTATTAAAAGTCCTGTAGTTTGGTGAATTTTCTATGATTTTAGGAAACTTATTCATGAACTTTGCACCAGCTTGTGAGGGAAGTTTACTGTATAAATTTAACCTGTGCTGTCTAGCACGATCTCACTAGCTTGCCTGGTGCTGTAGTTGGGTATATAAACATTTTGGTCATGATCACACTTGAATTAAAAAAAGCAAAACTTCAAGTATGCAAAAGCACGGAATTGTAAGTACTCAAAATTTCTTAAAATAGTTTTTACAACTTTGTTTTTTATTTGTCCCCGCAATATGCCGGTTAATTATGGCTCCTTTCGTATTCTGATTAGTTTTCCCAAGAAGAAATCCATAGTTCAAATAATGATACACTAGACCATAATACGCTGATAAAAGTAAAGCAACCGACCTATACCTGGTTCCTCCACCAAGCACTTAGGTTCTATTTATTTTGTTTTTGTTTTTTTCAGTAACCGTTTTATTACTTGCAGCTGTTTGCATAGAAAACACTAAATCTTAACACATTGTTAAATCATTTTGAGTACTTTTTGATTGACATGTTATCAAGTAGCCAGCAAAAATAAATACAAGTTATAACTTAAAATAAAATAAGAAAATAAATAAACTTATATCTAACTACTATTTTGGCACCTCAAATAGGTAAATACATTTCTTATTTCACAAAATGACGTTTCGAATTTCGTTTTCTCAACTACACTAAATAATTAATGATTACAATTTAAGATAAAAACGGTTACTGTAAGAAAGGCGTAATATAAATATGTACCCATAAGAATTTAGTGTAGATGTTTTGCTGGCAACTTTATTTTGTAAGTTGTATTAAATTAGCGTACTTGGTGATACCTCTAAAATGAAAATCATGCTTTCTCAATTTTTTTAAATGTCTAAATTTGCTAACTTGGTTCCTACGGTAATGCAGTAAATGAACTAAAGAAACCTGTGTTGGTTTAGTATAAGTCCAACCTAAATTTACGTTGATAAACTTTGAACACAAATTAGTTGTATAACTTTCATATTTAATTAAAATTATAAAAAGTAGCCTAAGCTTTTCTCGAAGATTTTTAAGAAACCTGTGTTGGTTTAGTATAAGTCCAACCTAAATTTACGTTGATAAACTTTGAACATAAATTAGTTGTATAACTTTCATATTTAATTAAAATTATAAAAAGTAGCCTAAGCTTTTCTCGGAGATTTTTAAGAAACCTGTGTTGGTTTAGTATAAGTCCAACCTAAATTTACGTTGATAAACTTTGAACACAAATTAGTTGTATAACTTTCATATTTAATTAAAATTATAAAAAGTAGCCTAAGCTTTTCTCGAAGATTTTTAAGAAACCTGTGTTGGTTTAGTATAAGTCCAACCTAAATTAATTTACGTTGATAAACTTTGAACACAAATTAGTTGTATAACTTTCATATTTAATTAAAATTATAAAAAGTAGCCTAAGCTTTTCTCGAAGATTTTTAAGAAACCTGTGTTGGTTCAGTACAGAAGTGAAAAATGTCATGAATATAAATCGTTGGTTTAAATAGGTTTAATCCGAAATAATGATCAGACTTCGGTTTAAACCAATATAATCTAACGATTTTTATTTACGCCAGTTTTCATTTCTGTAGGCAGTACCAATATTTATGGCCCCATTAATTATGTCATGTTTGGATCATTGATGTACGTCAAATAGGTCCCTTAATAAAGCAATTTTAAGTATATTATGGGTTTCCCATAAAAGAAATGGAGTTTTGCTGCTTATGAGTAGATTATGGTAATGGTACAGAGCCGAATCTAAGAATGGCCGAGAACGTTATATTTTTATATTGAATCGTTAATGTACTTCAAATAGTTTCCGAAATGTATCAGTTTTAGGAAAATATTAATGTGTATAACTATAATATCAAGACTATGACTCGTTATCTGTTTATTTAATATGGACAGTGCACAGTTAGAATAGAAATGCATTGGCATACTGTGTATGTCGTAAAATGCTGAAAGGTTCAAAAACACTCTGGTTGTAAACATTTCCGAAAAATGATTACTGCTATTTAGATATGTTTGTTATTGGTTTATTGTTCACCTGACTGTTGATAAAAATATAAGAAAAAGTTTTATTAATAGAGAGAAAATAGTAGGTAATAAAAGCAAAATAAACATAAAAAATGATTGTAGTTATTTCAGAATTTGTCAAATCTACTTTTTGTGACCGTTTATTAAATAAAAGTTATTTTCTTGTAACGTAACGAATATATGAAATTTATTTTCTACTTTATTTAAAATAACAGATTTTTTCCGCCAAGCTAACGTATTTTGACAACTAACTAACAATAATTAATCTTCACAATAACCCCCACTAAATGTAAACTTTCTATTACGCTCTAACGTAAGTTTTAATTTATTTTAATACAATAATAGTCGACCGTCAAAGGTAATTACATCAATTACGCCTTTGCAATAGTTAGGCCTGTGACATTATCTTTCCTTCTAGTTGAAAGTGCAATTAGTGTAAAAAGTAGATGAGATCCGAGATCTACCCGACATTCTTGATGGCATAATTACACTTGTTTATCAAATCAGAGAATAAACATATGTTGAAAGATTAATCATATGTTTATCTATCTCAGTATTAAGTACACGTCTTGTTTAATTGAATTTCATTTTATTACATATATGTTCGGTAACTTAATATTCATACATTTTAATTGTAAAAATATTAATTGATAATTAATTATATTTGAATAATAATTAATTACAAACTACAAGCTATGATAATTAAATAAAATTTATATTTACATTGAATTATAATTCCTTTCAACCACAATTGTTTGTATACTCTTAAATTGACTATAGATTTAATTGCTTAGATTTCTAATTATGTTATTAAATGTATTCTGTACTACAAAGAGTTGTATGTTTTTTGATTTAGCTTACGTGAGTGTTATTAGTGTGTTAAATTTTGCATATCGGGAAACATTTTACGATTACATGAAGCAATTATGTAAAGTGAAACAGTTTTGTAAAAAACCCGCTGTTCGCGACTGCCACCTATTCTTTTATCTGGCCCTTCCGTTGAAAATAAACCAACATGCTAAAAATAACAAAATGTTATCTATGAAACATCTAGGCCTACACAAAATTTAGTGAGAATATAGTATGTGTTTTTTATAGTACTTAACCATTTTGACCATACCGCTAGAGCATGAGTAGAATACAGCCAGACTTCGGAAGTTACTGCAACATGAAAATACAGCTGTTTGCAGTTTTATAAACTTTATAAAATTTTGATAAACTTTTGAAGTGTTCGGGAACTTGTTCTTGGACGTCTAATCTATAATTCTAATATCAAAAAGGTATGTTTTCAATTTGTGTTAAATATATTTGATTATAAACAATAAAAAAATGTTTTTGGGTTAAATTAATTGTAAACACATTTATTACTACTGATTAGACAATATATTTCAAAATTAAATTTTGTACTCATATAATATATCGAAATAAAAAAATATATATAATAAGGCCGATATTAGTAAAAACATAAATGCTCACAAGCGATATGGTAGTCGAGTTCCAGAATCTTACTTGTGCAATAGCATACTTCAAACCTTCTCAAGTTTGACTCTGCTCACTCAGTTTAATTATTTATTATGCTATTACTTCTACTATAAATATGCACGACTAAAAAGTCGGTATATTAATATTTTATTTAACAAATTTAAACTGATAATTACTTAAGATAAATAAAGTGCAATGTTTAAAACACACTAAATAAATTCCTTACTAATGTAAAGGAATAAAGAAAACATTCGCTTCAAACGAAACCATTTCCAAACCTGACAGTTATTTTCGATGTTTATAATGATTATGTAGCCTAATCTAAAGGAAATCCTGTTTGCGGGTTACCATCGAGGGATGACAGACCAAATTCAGATTTAGAAAAACCAAATAAAATAAATAAGTAGGTAAAATAAATTATCTACAGTTCGACGCATTCACTCGACGCAAACCATTAATATTAATATGCATTTGGTTTCATACTAGGCGTGACCTTACCTTGTGTGCTCTGTTTGATTCAAAATCCATTTTAGTTTTAAATTCAGTTCCTACTGATGTTAACTTTACCTTCTGAATTTCGTCGATTTTTTTCACTTAAGACAAAAGCACATGTTACAGCCTTTAAGGACATTTTAAGAGTTGTCACCTATGTTTAAGTTGAAAAGCATCATTCGAAACATGTTAGTACAAATTTTATATTTTTAAAATAAAGTTGCTAACTTTGTTTCCGGCAAGTGACCTTTTTTTTGTATTTGTAATGAGTTTCGGAACTTTTATCCGTTTTTCAGACACAACAAAAAAATATTATTCGACCGAGATTATCAAACGTTAAAATTAATTGCACAAAACACACATTTCACATTACGTACACATAAAGTACGTTTTGGTGTATACCTTTTGGCTACAGGACAGCAACTTTTGCTGGTATATATTTGTAAATGTTTGCTAGTTTACGCAAGATGAACAAGAGCCTTAAAAGTCCTACTTAAGCTATCGCAGTCAAGTTTGCTGAAAAAAACGAACACGGTTATTAAACTTTGTTTACTAGTTCCAAAATGTTAGTATCTCGAAAAACTATTCTGGAAAATTTAACAGAATAACTCACGTTTTATCCGTCGACTTGCCAACTTGAACTGGTAGGTATAGTGGAGAAACTACAACATTGGACACTCGCTCATTAACCATATTTACCGTTCGACTTGGCAACAATGGTGCAGCTTATTTGGAAACAATTACTCTGTGTAGTATTGTTAATATAGTTTTCTCATTGCAATAGGTTCCCTGGGTGTGTGCGCTTTTCTCTCTGCGGATATTTTAAATCAGTGAAACTGAAATTACTGTAACTCTTGTTTTCGCCATTATTTTAACAAATTACTTCACCAAACTTGAATACTAATATAAAACACGTCTATACAGGGTATTTTTTTAAGAGAGCCACCATTGGTATCTCAGAACCTATAAAAGTTACAACAAACTTTAAATGGGGAATCTTCCATATTTTTTCCTTGCATTAAAAATACAATATTACAATTTGGAAAAACTCCAGCAATTTTTCCAATATGGCGGCCAATCTTTTTTTCAAATGGAAACCCCTATTTTTATGTTGAATTTCGATTGGGGACACAAATTTAAGACATTTTTATTATTTTGAATTTTTTCCTAAACTCAACCGTTTATTATGAGACACAGCCTCTCAAACATTTTCTATTTTATGTGATTTTTTTTTAATAGGGCCACCATTGGATCTCAGAAAGTATTAATTTTACAGCAAACTTTGAATGGGGAATCTTTCCTTGTTTTTGTGAAATTAAAAAATACGTAGTTAAAATATTTCTAAATGTCCGCCATTTTCCAATATGGCGGTCAACTTTGAAATGTCTAATGGAAACCTCTGTTTTTTATGATGGATTTGGATTTTACATGCAATTTTAACACTTGTTGTTCTTGGTGGTTTTTTTTTAAGTTAACCGTTTAGCCGTTAGGAGCGCTGAAAGTTTCAGAAACTCTTGCTTCAACAATTAGGCTATTAAAGAGGAATGAGGCATGTTTTACCATTTGCAAACAATACAATTTAACTCAAAGTGCAATATTGTTTACAGATAAAAGTTAAAAAGCTGTTGCAATTTCACAAATTCTTTATTTTATACAAAAAACTTACTTAAATAACAGCTTTTTAACTTTCCATTTGCTCTTTGAGTTTTAAATCGGAGAAAGTGTTTTGATGTACAAATAAATATAAAATATTGACGTATTGTAGGTTGAGAAACAGATTTTGAAAGTTCACTTCAGCCGTTGAATTATATGTACAACTAACATGTCTCAATTTGCCTTTGCACATTTAAATTTCCAGGGTAATATGTTCATTATAAATCAGCAAACCACAATGTATGCAATTATAATGATTAACTAATTGTGCTTTCAATAAAATAACTCATTTAATACACACGATATCGTAATTAGGCTATTCGACCACAAAACATGTTTTTGTTTAGGCATGTATAGCTGTATAATTGCAATTTCAATAAAATTTAATTTTACAAACCTATTCAAATTTACAATTCATTAATAAAATGACTTATATGACAAATTATGTAATATACTCAAATAAGGAAATTGTAATTGGAAAATATTTTATTGCTTTACAGGCTAAACAAACACGTTTGCAACACTGTTTCACACATTGGAAATTACATTCCCTATCGACCTTTATAAGATATTTCTTGTGGTTCCAAGCGTGACTCCTCCTCTGTTCACCTGGGAAAAATATTTCCGAAACTTTTCCTCACCTTGTGGTTCAAGAACTTTTGAACTCTCTTTTTTTAAAGCTTGGGCTACATGGAGCTGATCCGTTCAGAACAAAATGTTTGGTGAGGTGGTTACATGACTGCTATGATGATCCACTTAGGCTATCAAATTGTATTTTCGTAAAATATTGTCCTTTTTCAATAATTACAAGTTCCATACATTAGTAGCGAATTTCCACAGAAAATCACAACGGAAACGATAGGATAGAGCTAAAAATGTTTCAGGCCTTACATGATTTCCTAGCTTAACTGGTTCTCTAGACATTAAGACATTCTCCCTCGAGAAAACTCCGAGTGTGATTTTAATATAACTCGAGCGAGTATAGTCAGTGACCTTGTGTTGGCAAGGGGAGAACTTGGGATGAAAATGCTGGACTGAAAACATAAGTCTCAGCTTCTGCTAAACTTCTCCTTCCCCTATTTTGAGCCCAATACAATATAGAGAGAAGAGCATGTGATTGGCTAGTAGCAGCTATTCCTCTTGAACCGTAGAGAAATTAGGAAAATATCTTACAATTTCATTAAAAAGGCTGTATATTTTTTACTTGTATCTTCAAAATATGAAAATAATTCTTTGTGAACATTAAAAAAATGCCTTTCAAATCAAATTTGTTATCTAATTTTAAACCTTTTAATTAAATGAGTATTTAAGAATAATTACATTTTCAAACTGCTCTTCTGTCCCATAATAATTGCATACAATAAGTAATAATGAAATTTAAAATGATCTATTTCATTAACAATTTGTATTTCTAGTATAAAACAACTTTACTTGTTTACCTTAACCAAATATTCAAGTAAGAATCAATTTTTTTTTCTTTTCCAAACAATTCAGACATGTAATTGACATGACTTATATCTGAAAAAAAAATATATTTTTGCTAATAAAAATGAATAAATTAAAAAAAGGTAAACATGGTCAATGAATTGCGTGTTGTAGTTTATTCCTGTATGACTCCAAATTTTCAAATGCTTAAATTCCCACTTCTCATATAAACAATCAGAATCACTTTGTGGACATCTAATGGCAAAAGTTAAAAGATAAAATAACATTACAATCTTTATTGGGAAATGTTTGGGTTAGAATAACTACAGGACGAACCCAAATTTAATTCCTAATAGCCTATTCACGGTGTTCAAAAGTTCACCAAAAATGTGTTTCTTTGATATCGTAGTGATAATGATTCTCATTCTTATTATAATATAAAAGACTAAAATTTTGAAAGAAAATGTTTTCTACTGTCGTGATATTAACTACTACAAATTAGAGAATGATTATGTAGTTACTGTGTTTGTGAGTTACAAACTCAACTGAATGTGAAGCATTTAACATATCTTAAAAATATATTAAAATAAAAATAATTTAATTCTGTTTAAAACTGAGTCTTTTTGTTTAAATCCGTATGAATTTCATAGCGACAAATTTTTCCGAAATTTCTACAACGCAACGTACTTATTTCAATTAATAAATATTATTCACTTACTGAGTGCCTTTGTTTTTTAATCACACCTGAATTTATCACCAGGCATTTCCCAGCACATAGAACAGGGTACCTCATTCCTTAAAATGTTTTAAATAATCAAAAATTTTATTTTTAATATAACAAATATATATTGTAGTAAAATAGGGTTTCCTCCAACATCATAAACCAAATTAAAATAAATATTAAGTTTTTCTCAGAACTTTTATTTGAACGGGTTTAATCCTTGGATATTGCGTTTCTTTTTTTCTAAACCAATTATTTATAATTTTGTAATATACATTCAAACTTTAATTGATTAACTATTAAATTTAGGGGTGAAAAATACAATGCAAAATTAAATTATCAAAAACATTGGATACCTCGTAATAAAATAGGAAACACATTTAGATATAAGACAAGAGGCACTGTGACACCATTAAAGTAATGAAGCTTAAAAAACAAACTAACATCAAATAAAAAAACTCTTAATATTTGCCCACTGCTTTAAAAATAAAAATATCTATCTAACCTAGCTCTAATCGTGGTACTCTGCCTTTTTACACTCAATTCATTTTATAGCATGCCAACTTTGGGCGAGTTTAATTATTTACTGCTAAATGTAGATCGTCGGCTTCAAAGAATTCGATGACTCACCGGCAAGGCGATATATACCCGCTCCAACACATCGTAGCCTGAAGGCCAAAGCCATCATTTTTGACTTCGACCTTTAACAGTCTACATGTTAATTTCCACTGAAATAAATGATAATTAAAAGTTCTTATAATGTGATATGTTTTCTGACAGGCGTGGGATAGGGGCTGATTGTACAATAGGGCCCGTTTGGATGTGTGTCTGACTGTCTTGCTGGTCGTATTAATGTCGAACGAATGTCGTATTAATACGAATACGTATTAATGTCGTATTAATGCTTATGACTGCAAACTGCAAATATCTGAACATTAAATAAAGCTGTACTACTTTCGATTCTTAAACTTTAAAATGAAAGTGAAATATAAAATACTGAACTATTTTGGATTAAAAGAATTTGGCCCTTACGTAACGTGCTACTTACTGTTTAACAGAAAAAGTTTAAAAAACAATAATAATACATACAAAAAAAAAACTCTATATAAAACTAGTTATATATTACATGAAAATTTCTAGGACTAATAATTTTGTTTAACAAAAAATGTATTTACTAAACAACGATTTGTTGTTTACCATCTTTACTTTATAGCCTACCGTTTAAAATAATGAGGATAAAAGAACAGCGTATAACAACGTATTTCAAAGTGTAACAGCGTATTCTTTTTACATTTAAGGCTGTTTAACAGCTTTCGCTATTGATTCAGCGATTATGTACAAAAAGGACCAATTGTATTAAGTTATTAATTTAACAAATTTTTACTTTAAATTCTTGGGGGTTGTGGTTTTTAAAAACGTGAATGCTTCTGAACAATCAAAAAACCAATTGTATACGTTTTTCTTTCAAAATATCTTCATTATTACCATATACGCCTAATTATCACCTTTTATGTATTGATAACAGTAGATTAAATAATTTTTGCTCCTGCACAAGTATACAAAATGTTAAATACCTGGTGATTATATTAGATTCACATTTAACTTGTAAAGATCAGATTAACTAGCTTTCAAAGGATTGATTGCATTTGTGAGGAAGTTTAACTTTTAAGGAAATTGTGCACACTGGAAGTATTAAAACAAATATATTTATTACTTGTATAACCTAGGTTACAAAATGGATTAATGTGTTGGGGAAATATATAATATAAAACCTCTATTAAACAAATAATAATCCAGAAACTCATTGTTCGTGTAATTTTGCTCAGCAAACCAATTTATTCTTAGATACTGCATTTTAGGTTAATGAGTATATTAACATTGGGACTATTATATGTTTTTAATGGTGAAACGAATCATTATATTAAAGACACATTTCAATACATAAAAACAATATTTTATATAAAAACAAAACAAAATTTATTGCATTTAAAGCATTTTTATGTATAGGAGGCATACATTATTTAAACTTCTACCGAAACATATACATATTTGTATTTGTAAGAATAAAAAAGTATTTTCAAAATTAGTAAAATCCTGGTTTAAAACAATAAATGTAGAAAACATATTAATATGAGATATAATTGTAGTTTTATTTGTGTGAGGTGGTAGTCATCTATATTTTTTTAGTTGAGAGAAGCCATACTTTGTAAAATTCTAAATGCTTTAATTTGCACAAAATGGTGTAGTTAGTGTATATTTCTACTTTTGAATGATAATGCTAGTGTTTTTATTAAAAACTACTAACTGACATTTATTTCTTAATAAATGAACTAATAAATTATAAATTGTATTGTGACAATAAATCCTGATCAGTCAGTTTCCTAAAGGTTAAACATACATCCCTAGTTTAATACAAGACCTAATTTATCACACACAACTGTTATATATAGATTTTTTATTTCTTTTTAGAATATTATACTACAAATTTAATTGCTCAGTTAATAATGTAAATGTGACTTTGTTTAAGTTATATGTGTGGAAAATATATTAATTCATATAGCACGGGTAATTCGATATCCAGTTGCCAAGTTCGAACCTACTCAACCTGTATTGTAGCAGACTGGGCTAGCACCTTTAGCCTCTTGGCCACTCTGCTTCACCACTTGTAATTTTCAGAAGTCCACTTGTAACATATTATATGTAATACACAAATTTTACAAGTTGAACGTATTATAAATTAATTCAATTATAAGCATTATTCCATACAGATAGTGAAATAGGGTTCAGCTGTAATGTTGAAAGATCATAATACTGAAGAAATTTAGGAGTACAGAATGTGTGTCAGGTGGTGATACTCACAGATAACTGTTCTCTGTTTTGCTTTACTCTCGGATACCACTTGTATCACCTCCGTATTTTCAGGACCGACGGATTATCTTTATCCACTCGATTACTGCTGCTACAGCGATGTTCAAAGTGTTACTCCTGGTAATGTGGGACTTTCACCCATTAAACCACCCCTACTATTCTTGAAATAATCTCTCGTCTACCCAGGGACCGCAGATAAAGCAATACGTCAGGGTGCAGATGTTCAGATCTTCTTCTATGGTTAATTTTCACCTTTCTGTCCCACTCAGGGATTATTTAAAATTCTATTTTCTTCCCCGTTTTGCTTGATTATATTTCTAGCGAATCTGGCTCCTATCTCCCATTATCTTATGTTCTTTATCATGAACTACACCAGTTTCATGCTGCTGTCCTCCAATCCCTTACTTTCCTTATATCAGGGAGCCATCTAGGGCAGCCGAAAAAGGTGTGATTCATAGCGTTAATTTCTTTACAATAGATACATGTCATAAAGGAAAGTTTCTTATTCTAAAGCTGTGAAGATATTCTCCAAAATCCTCGTATCCTGTGAACATCTTTGTTATCTAATAATTCATCTCATCGTGTCTCCGTCCAACCTATTTCTGCACATCTGTGATTAACTGCCTAGTTAGTCCTGACTTTTCTGCTCATCAGCCTTGCCATTGCTTTCCCATTCCCCTCTGTAAGATCTCAGCCTCCATCATCATTATCTCCCTTTCTTTCACCAATAGGTCCCCAAGAGACGCTCCAAATAGAACTAATGCCGTATCCGTGTTCACCGTCCTATAAGCGCTGATAATTTTGATGACGATCCGTCTCTGGGCCGAATGTAATATTCCCTTATACTTCGTGTATTTGAGATCTCTTGGCCAAAAAATAGTTGATGTATACAAAATTACTAAAACAATGTGTTCATCATCACTGTACAAAATGGATATGATAGGTATTAACTATTTTAACCGCTCTAGGTACAGTATAATTAATGTGCTCTGTCGTCATAGCGTCTTTGTCAAATATTATCACCAGATACTAAAGAACTTACTGCGGGTACAAAGTAATCATACACTAAGATACTAAAATTTCGTATATACCTTTTGGATACCAATAGTGTCACCTCCGTCTTTTTGGGAGCTACGGATATTTTCATTATCTAATTCCACTCGATTACTGCTGCATCCGCAATATTACAATGTACCTCCAGTTCCCACTGGTTCCGGGCATTAGCAATAATTGCCAAGTCTTCATTATCCCTATCCGCAGATAATGACTGTGGTATATTTTGTTTGACCAAACTATGAAAGCCTACTAATCGATCACTGCTCGCCTTGCTGCTATTTACTCTACTTTATGGAAAACTTATCCGCTTTCTTAAAATTAGGATTTGTAAATCTGAATAAGAAAAATATCTCCCGACTATTAAAATCGATGCCTAAAAGCTTCAAGCAGTGCACAGTTTTATTACCTTTTTTTTAAACCACACTTACGTCACACAAAATAAAACCCTTTCGTATTACACAAAGAAAGAATAGTCTCTTTAGATTACGTTCTTTACTGTGTAAGTGGAAGGGAAATTTCTTATTGAAACTCCTTCCTATCGCTTGGTAGACGTGCATACGGTGGGTTTGTTCCCTATTATAACGAACGCTAATAGGGAAGTTCAAAGTACTTATGTAATATATGCTCTGGTGAACAATTATCGAAACCACAACTTTAATGCTGCTTTAACGTTCCCAGGTGTACCAACTTAAAGGATATTAGAAAACGAAATGTAAGTAGAGTTTATTAAAAAAGTTAGTATAACTTAATTAATCTAGCATTACACTAATATTGCTTTTTGCTAGTACAAAATTGTAACTGTATATTTATTTGTAGATAGTGAACAAAATTAAGAGCTTCTAACGACGAAATTGAGTTTCCATTTTCCCACTTCATTAGTTTATGTTTCCGTAGTGCCAAGGAAACATCATTGTATGATCATCCGTGTGTGACCGTCTTCTATTTTTTTAGTACAAACAGTTTATGGTTGAATTGTAGGGTGTATTTATTGATGACGTTTAAATGAAGTAAAGTGAATTATATTTGCTATGTGTGTAAAAAGTTATAAAGCCAAACCAAAACCCAAACAAATCTCTCACAAAATAATAAATTTAAATATATCAACAATAAAGAAAAACCAAAAACATTGTGAGGGTTTTGTCACCACACTCAAATGAAAATAGAGACAAGAAAGATATCAAAAATCAACACACACAAATAAGGTTTATGTTCCAACAACCAAAAATAAGTTAATAAATATAAAAAAATTCACAATGTCAGTTTGAGCTATTTTCAACACAAAACACATACAGTATATTATACATAAACATTTCATGAAAATTTCATTTACACATTCAGAAATATATACTATTAAATTTGCACTTTTACCCATATAAACATGTTAATCAAATAGCCTGATTAATGAGATACCTTTATTATGATATAATTATCAATCTTACCACTTAAAAAAAAACTTTTTAACATTTTCAAATAATATTTTGTACATTTTCTCATTTGGAAAGCCAATGGTTTATATTTGTTATAAATTTTGCTATACTATCATATGTTTATCAATTCAAACATAATATATCAAAATACGCGGAGAAATGTATAAATTACAATATTTTGAAGAGCTGTCATACTTAATAAAACAAGAAAGCTTCTCTCCGTGTCTTACAACAAATTCTACATTCAATGTATGTAATTTAGATAATAAGTGTTGCATTTGAACACATTCTTAAAATCAAAAAAGAAACGTACAGTAATTTCGTTTTTCTGATTGAGGCTGGTTTGATTATTTGAAGTTTATTAGAACACTTGCATTACAAAACATATTTAATACCTTTATCGCGAGATACAAGCCACTTAATTCGTAAAAAGACATGTCCATTGGTAAATGTAGGCTATAGACGATGCGCACAAAAGCTGAATACAATACTTATTAAACAACAAAAAATACAATATGTATTCGCTTTGATCGCACCTCCATTTCGAAATATAAAAAAAATCTTTTATTTTGAAAGACTTAAGCGCAATAGAATATTATAAAAACTTCCTACATGATGTAAACAATTATTCAACACGAAACATTGTGTATTTTCTGGAAAAAAGGCTTAAAAGGTTAGGAATTGAATATGGTTAAAGTCCAGATCCCCTTAAAAGATTATAATATACATAATAACGGAAATCCATTTGCAATATTTAGAGTAAAGCTAATAAATGTTTTTAAATTTAACATTTCCGATATAGACGACAATAATTCAAGATACAATCAAATAATGTTAAATATCTGAACATAAAAGAAGTATACATATTCGATAATTCCATTAACAGCCTACAGTTGATTAAACCGTATTCGAATTCCTTCTACGGACAATCCCCATTTTATAATTAATCAGAGGCTAGGTAGTTCTGAGAATTAAGACGTTAAATAAAGTTCGGTCCTGTTGTCACATACCTGTAGGTTTTTTTGTCTCCTGTTTTCGTAATTAAGCAATATCTCGTAACAGGAAAGATGTTGGGGTGTGTCGGTGCTTGTTGTAATTCATCAATCCGTCGATGCATTATTCAGGCGCTACTTAATTAGTTGTCATTATCCGGGAAAGATAAAACGAAAAATCCCTCGTTCTCTGTAGGTTGGTCGACCTGCATGTGTTTACGATCAGGCACCTGTAAAGTACGGTATTTTACTTTCCACAAATGTTTATTTTTAAATCTATATTATAAGATTTCGTCACTCCTTGTGAAAAGAGTGGTTTGTTTCCAAATAAATATGTTTTTCCTAGATTGGAAACAGAGGTAAACTGATAATGTGCACTGTTTCGTACTTTTTGTAATCACTTACATATGTAACTGTGATTCATTTCTAAAATAAGTGGTACCGCTCAAACGTTTTGAAGGTTAGTTTTGATCGAAGTTGTAAAAATAATCTAGGCTGGGGTTTGTCTTGACTTGTTGACTATTGTCAGCTGTTATTATTATCTATACTATATCCGCAACTCTTATAACAACACAAATCCTAAACTGAATGTAAATATAACCTTACTAAAGTGAATTACATAGTTGCTTAGTTTTTTGTTGAATTACAGTACTTACAGAACAAGCTGTCTCATAAATATCTTACAATCGAAGCTAATCGATTTTAGCTGTTTCTTTAAATGCTTAATAAAGTAATATAAATATGACTAAAATGCCAGCTTATGATTACATGTTATTCAAATTGGAAAATAGCTCTCAAATAATTAATGATTTACAAAAATCACGATTGGGCACTATATTTTTAGCCATTATAGTTTTTCAGATGTAGAGGAAATTCCAGAGGACATCAGACAGAGGAACTGCAAATTATTATACTATATAATATATTCAATTTGACCCTGCAAGTCAACAAACCGAATTGTGGCAACACAAATACAGATAAGCCGATATTTATAAAACACTATACAGAGTGTTCATAAAGTCCCTTTAACCGGACAAATTGGTTGACATTTCTGACCCTCTATGATTTTGGGGGATTAGGCGGCTAACAATTGTAACAATAAAGGTTAAAAATAGCTTATTAAAAGAGAAACACAATGCCGCAATCTAGAGCTTAATATCTTACTTCGTTTCAAAGTAATAGACAATCAAATTTCTGGAAAATAACATACAATCTACTTATTCCTAACAACCCCAAATTAATACCTACTTTAATGTTATGATAAAACAATATCATTTTCCAGATGCTTTTAAATATAAATAGATTTATAACTAGCAATTTTACACCAAAAATGTTTTGACTAATTTGAATGACCAACCGTTTGGTGTTTTGTTTTAAAAATTGGGTGAGAAATAAACGAAACTTGATCCTTCTTGTCCAGCCAAGCGTACCCATGTTAGAAGAATATCATAATTTAGCAACAATGTTAGGACATATATTTTCTGAAGTTATACCTTTTAATTGAAGTTCTAACTAAGGAATTTATGGATATTAAACTGATCGTTTTGTAATAACAAAAACTGATTTGTTTGATTCCTACCATCAATAAGTAACCGCGCCAATTAAATCTCATCCTTAATTAATTTCATAAGCGGCGATTTTGTAAAATTACTAAAGTCAAATTAGTTTGTAAGAGAATTCGTGGACACGTTTTATAGTTTAACATTGCATAGCAATAGTACATGGCGATTCCATATTACGGACATTTTCCAAACAGAAACTATCCAGACGGTTGTTATCGCTTTATTCCGACCTCTTTTGATTGTATGCCATACTAACATTTACATTTTCTATGATTGGAATGCCATAGAAATGTTTTGACGTCTGTTACGACATACCCTTTGTGCCAACGTTCTAACATTTCATTGCGAGGATATAAACAGTTTGGCCCGAGTTCACATTCATTGGATTGGCCAAACTTCCCAAAATCTTAGTAATTCTAATTACCGAAATGCTAAATTTTTAGTTTTTATCCCAGTAACTCTATAAAATTAAGTATAAAACAGTCAAAGATTTTTTTATGGATATTATGACATTTATTTCTTAAAAAGAAATATCTAAAAGGGTACTGAGATAGATTTTAAAATAATGACAATAGTTTTAAATGTGATTTATTTTAAAAGATTTTTTTTTAACATTTAGTTTGATTATATAATTTTATAATAATAAGGTTTACTCGTGCGTCAGTTTTTAAACAGAGGGGGTCGTGTAGAGGTGGAACTTAGTCTTAAAACTTTCCGTCTTCTTCGAAATAACCACAATCTTTGACAGGTGCATACCAATTTTAAACACTGTTTATTTTTTGGTTCCTGTTTTCATTATCATTTCATAATGTTTCTGGTTTGGTAGCAGTTCCACTTATCAATCGCAGTAGTATCCGGTTGGTTCAAAATATAGCCGAAGATGTTGGTATATCAAGTTCAACTCCAGCATACTTTCTCTAGTTGGTTAATTAGTGGTAACACTTAACTTGTTACATTGTGCGTAAAATAGGCATATTTGTTGCTGTGCCAGTACCGGATAAACAAACACGTGGTTGGATGGAATTATCATTGTTTGGAGAAACCTTATAAATTGCCATTATTGTTATTCTGACACTGACAAGCTTTGTGATAAAGAAATTTAATACCACATTTTGTGAAAACTGAACAATGAACGTCAGCCTACACTGAGCATCAACGTCACTCAGATAGCGTGGTGAGATTATCTGTTTATATCAATGGTAACGTCAAGTTTACTTTTAAAAGTGATACAAGTATTTCAATGAAATTAAATGTCTTGAAGTTGTAATGAAAATTAATAGCTTATCACAAGTATACTCTCATATCACTTTAGTTAACAAATCAATAGTTACCGAATAGAGGGTTTTAATTAAAATAATAAGTCTCCTGATAAAAATACTAAGCAATAAGTGTCTAGTTTTTTTCAGAAAATCATATTATTATTTTATAAAATGTAGTATGATAAAATTAATATATATTTAATCTTATAATATATTAAATACGATGCTTGCCGTGGTTTGCTTGAGATCTCAATGTAGTTTCTGCACTGTAATTAGTCACAGTTTTATCTATAGTTAAAATTTCAAAATATTTAGTGTTCAGAAACTTAAAAGGAAAAATTGCAACATAACAGGTTCAATTGAATGTCTGTAGGATCTAATTTTTTTCAGAATTGAATGCACCTATCACAATGAAATTCCGTATATTTATACAAGTAGCTAACCCTTATGTATTAAAAGATTCCATTGTTTTATAAAACCTTATTCATAAATAAATATTTAGTTTTATTTGTGAGATGGTGGTTTTAGTATAATCAAACTGGAACACAAATTATATATTGATCCCGTTTCAAAGGCAGTGGGCCATCTTCAGTGATGAACGAGCTACATAGCTCATTTATAACGTGTTGGTTATTGTCATTAAAGCGCTTTTGAGTAAATAAACTAGTTATTAGAGAATTGTATTCTACAAACACAGCGAAGAACCTAAGAGGGAAAATTCAAAAAGAGAAGAACTTTGTCCCATATATTTGTAGAAGTATTGGCTGATTGGGAGGGGTTCTATGCTGTCTTTACATAGAAATCTTCTATTATACAGGGGGATATTTTAAAACTTGTCACTTGTATTGTTTATACAATAAGTACAATGTAAAGTACAAAGATTTACACAAATATTGTGTTCTATTAAAAAATATATATATATATACAATCAAAAAAGCCCCTCTCACTACTACCACACCAACTAAAAAATGTTTAATGGTCACATATTTATAGCTTGAGATAGCCTACATAAAATTTAATATTTTTTTAAACCGGATAACAAAAATTTGCTTACCAAAAATATTATGTTTTATGTAGGGTGTAAAAACGTGTTCTTTACAATTTGTTTACATAGAGAGATGGGAGTGTGGTTGTAGAAATTTAGAAAATTGGTACTTATTGAAGATCAATTACTTTTCCGAGAACATACTTTGGACATCTCTTTCCGTATTTTAAATAATATAAAGTTAAAAAATTATATTTTTGCGAGTAGTGCATATGTTAACTGATTTTAATTTTCTCACCACAGAAATGCATGGATTTTAAAGGGCTTAATGCACCCCGATTTAAATTTTGTAGACGGTGATAGTTTTGTAATTTTTTAAATAGGTTTTTTAAGGCCCGTCATGCCGGTGAATAGCTGTTCGTAGAACAGATTTTCCATATCTTTTTCCGTCTTAAATAATATAAAGCTATAAAAATAACTTACAAAATGAAATTTTTAAGAATATAAGAATATCAAATATATGCACTAGAAAAAATAGCGTCCATTACACATTTTTGAGACGGAGATGGTTTTGGGATTATGAAAATATTTGGGGTTTGGGGTTTCAGCCCTCCTGCCGGTGAATAACTGTTCCGAGAACAAATTCTACTCATCTATTTCTGTCTTAAATAATAGAGGCGGTAAGTTTAAAAAAATACCTTGTATAAACTGATTTCTAAATCTATTTGGTTTACTAATATGGGACTGTACAAAACTGATCAAAACTGTTTTTTTTTTTAATTTTAGGCACACTCGTTTAAATTGATTGTAAATTGTCTAAATATTATATACAATTTTGAATTATAATTTTTCAAGTGTATACTCCAATCTTTGATTTAACTAAATTTCTTTATTGTTCAATGTGACTAGTTTGTAATGAAAAAAAAAAAGATTTATTCTATTTAATATTTTTCATAGAAACAATTTGTTCAAACGTACTATATATTTAGATTTTAGACGAATATTTTTAAAAGTATGATTTGTTCTAACTCTATGTTGAAACAGTGAATAAATGTTTGGAATTGTTTTAAAAGTAGCTGTTTAGAATAAAGTTAGACACACATATATTACGACTATGAACTATATAAATATAACAATCTCTAGTAATTTATATAAAACTAAGATTTATAAAAAGAAATAATGAAAACTTTGCCAAGCCAACCTAACAATATTTATAATCAGATTTGCATTTAGTCTCCTGTTTTATTGCAAAATATTCTTTTTAGGGATTTCCTATATTTTATAAATTTAAATTGCAATTTTTCTATTTAAGGTATACAAATTGCAATTCATAGTATTATTTTAATTATATTAAATAATGACCACCATTCAAGCAGTTTCGAAAAAAAGAATAGAAAACTTTTAAATCCACTATTTTTCATTTGTTTCCACATTCGACCTACTATTTGTTTTTTAAACTGTCAATTTACATTAAAACTTAAGTAACAGCGATCAAGTCCGGCATTCTTGTATCCTGGAATTCTTCTTCAAATTACCATATAAACGAGAAAATTATAATTTTATTCTTTAATAATATGGCTGTTGGACATAATTATTGTTTCATCCAGCGATGATCACCCTGAACATAGGTTATTGCTTCCACTGGACCAATTACTGTTATTAATTATGGCAGAGTCATATTTGGGTCATTGGCGTCGGTTAATTGCCTTTGTTTGTATACGTGTGTGTGTTTAATTAATTGAAATTGTATCTCGTATAATTCGAATGCAATATAAATAAATCATCATAAAAACATTGAATTATTGTAATAATATAATCATATTCTATATATTATTTATTGTAATGTAATCTATGTACAAGTGTTAGCAAAGGATGGCTTCATATTTTAGGAAGTGTTTCATAATTTAAGCAGGTTGGTTGAGTGGTTAAAGGCGCTCGTCGTGTCTGCTACAGTTACGACTTCCAATACAGTATGCGTATGTCCGAATATAGTTATTTTTGTTCAATTTACTTGCGTTGTATCCTGCTCCTAAATTTGGATTAGTCTAACTGGCAAAAAGTAAATGCAGTAACAAAAAAATATTAAAAAATGAAAATTATTTCAAAGGTATTGCTTATCTGATTTGTTATTTTTCAATATTTTAACTAAAAGTCGGTCAAGCATGGCTCTAGCAAATGTAACTGTGATTCGAGTGTTTTTGTAAGCTTTGGATATGTTTTGTGAAATTTTACTTACAGATAACGATCACATAGACCTAGTATAGATATTAATTACATGAAGATTGGTTTTCAAAATAGTTTTATTTAATTATTCAATTTTCGTTTTCTTGGCAAATAGTTATTGTATAAAACAAGTCATATACACAATTTATAACACATTAGACACATGAAAATACACACAAAACACAATTAAACAATAATCAGCTTAAGAAATAGAGAAAAATACACAATAATTAACACAAATACTCAAAATTGATAAATATAAAATCTGTAATAATAAGTTTCAGTACAAACAGGATATAACATATTTAAAAAAAGAGATCACATCTATCAACACTAACTCCTCCACCCAGTAAAATCATCCAGACAATAGAAATTGTCCAAACATTGTTTTTAAAATCCTGTAGTTTGTTGAATTTTGAATGGTTTTAGGAAGCTTATTCATAAACTTTGAACCAGCTTGTGAGGGACGTTTACTGCATAAATTTAACCTGTGCTGTCTGGCACAGTACTCATAAGCTTGTCTGTTGCTGTAGTTGTGTATATCCATATTTTGGCATGGTCACACTTGAATTTAAATAAAAGCAACACTTCAAATACATGGAATTTTAAGTACTAAGAATTTCTTGAAATAGTTCCTCCAACCTTGTATTTATTTAGCCCCATAATGAGCCTTATGGATGATTTTTGCAGGAAAAACACTCTTTTCATATTCTGAACTGGTGAGTTTCTAAAAGAAAAATTAAATAGTCTAAATAATAATGCACTAACCCTTAACAGGCTGTTAAAAGTGTCGATGTACCACAGTATATCTTCAAATTTCTCAAAATACATGAGCTAATTTTGACACTAATACTGGATGCTAGATTGCAATGATATTAAAAAAAAAAATAAGGATACTGATATCAGTCTAATACTTAATTGTTTTTGTATTCAATCTGTGAGCCACTATTTACGAGTAGAAACAAAATATGGTTCCTTCGTAGACGATTGAAATACAAGTAAAAAGTTTTCAAAATGTAGACTTTAAAGAAAAGACGGACAGAGCGAAACGCCTGTCAAATGTGCTAATTAACTCCTTACAATTATTCAGAAACATAAGCGAGTCGAACAGGCCAATGCCACTAGACTCATCGATGTGTGTGATACCGTGGAAGAGCAGGTCTGGACTTCAGTAGTGTCGGCCAAGTTATTAAAGACCATGTCACCGTATCTTGTGTATAAGATCTTGTTCCTACCGGTCGGTTAACGTATTACTCTGGTCTGTCATTATTACGTTATTTTACAGGTCTCTGGATTTCTCATTAATTATATCTAAGTTCCAGTCGGGCAGAAACACCCGAGTCTCCTGGGAGACGCCGAAACAAGTTTGGGCGAACGGTGAACAGGAAGTGTGCGCGCTCACTGTGCCAAGAAAAACGGGTGATTTTAGAAACGTGTTCGTTTTGGAAATTATTATTTGACAGTATTGTTTAATATCTTGAAAAAGTGGCAAGTAATATACTTTTATAGTAAACAGTAAAATCCGTTGATATGACTCAAAAGACAAAGAACAAATTTGAATATTCGTCACAATGACCTTATTTTACACCGTTTCGAAACTTTTACTCAGCATCCTCAAAAAACTTTAACAGTATATTGTATCCTTATTACAAAGAGAAAAACATGTTTTATGTAATCTCAAAAATTTCTAAACACATATATTTAAAAGACCTTCACTAATTAGTAATTTTACTGTCCTGAGTACATAGGCTTAGCAAAATGTAATTTTAATCTTTAAAACTATAAAAATAAACATCTCTAAAGGATGGTGAGAAACACATTTTATTCCTACTGGTGACTCTAGTAATTATAGTATAAATATCATCTAACTGCAATCATCAGATTCAAAACATCTAATCAATACAATAAAAAACAAAAATATAACTGCATCAGTATTCTCATCGTACATATCTATCTATGAATACAGGTCTGGCTTTGTCCTGACCGAATGACTGACTGACTGATTGAAGTAAACTTAACGTGGAGTAAAACAAAACTTAAGATACAAATACCGCAAATTAAAGGTACATTCTTTTGGGGTCATAGAAGCACACTAATAAAGTATTTTGCAATAAAACCAAATAGTGAAAATGTTTTCACTCACAGCCCTGTAACAGATAAAACAGCACTTCGGATCAAAAGGTTATCAACCATGTTTGTTTACATTCATTACCATAGCATTCAAATTAGCAAACTTATAATCAGTTTATTATTTTCCACAACTAACAGCGCTTTTAGGTTAGATTAAACAACTAAAAGCAAACACCAACAAAAATCAACGAAAAATGCTTACTGTATTATAATTCAATAAAAAAATATGATGTTATATATATATACAGAACAACCGATTTGGATCAAAAAACTTCAGATAATTTTAGGTCAGGCCTATAATGATCCAAAAGACATTTATTTGCAACCAATTCGGCAAATTTAGATCCAGATCATTCTTCATAACTAACCGTTTTTTTTTAAGTTAGATAATAGCAAACAAAAGGCTTACTGTATTATAAATCAAGCGTCTACTGTTACATATTATATTGTTTCCTTGAGCTAGTAAAATAACAATTTGTTTGAAATGTTTATTGTTGATTATTTAAATATTAACTGTGAAATTACAATGCATTCCGCAATAATTGAATTATTCGAAATTGTGAGTTGCTCGAATCTATTCCCATCTCTGTTTTACATTAGCTATGTATAAGTCACGCTCAATCGTCATTAACTTGAAAATATCAGAGTATACAATATTCTGTTTGCATTGAATTCGCCATGGGTGGCCGCCGGATTTGGTGAGCCAAGCGAGCATGGGCGGAGGCCCTAGGTTTAATATAATAAATACCTTTAGTCAAATCTAACCTTTTGGTTGATTATGATTTAATCATTTGTGACTACATGTTTCGCTACAACGGGCAGCATCTTCTGGCCAACTAATTATGTCCACTTATAAAATTATTGTAACACAACCCTAAATTTTCACGATCACAATAGTAAATTTCTTGTATACATAACATACAAATTTAAAATTTCGTTTACATAAAATTAAATAGACAGATATTTCATAACGTATGAAATACCTTTATGGGATTCCTTGTAGTATATGGCACAATCTTCTAGGGAGTGTTTTATTTCATCTCTAAAGTTTAGAATTATTAATATTATTGGTTTTCAGTTCTTTGTGTTTTCCAATTATTTTACTAGTTAGCTAATTTATATTTGGTTTAGCAGTACACATTATCAAGATGCTCAGTCGATTTAAGGGTTTATGCTTTTAAACAAACAAACAATGTATTACCTTGTTTTAAGTAATACCTTGTTTTAAGTATCTCTCATTTTTCATGGTCAGCTATTGAAACACAAATTTTAAATATATATTTAACTTAAATATAAGACAGTAACAATTCAACAAACAATTCAACAATACTTCCAATGAATCGGTGATGGAAGTTATGAGTTTGAGGGAAAAAATCGGTGGTACGATACATTTTATTTATTTAAAAGACAAATTAGCTTTGACTACTTTTGCAAGTAGTTAAAAATATATTGTTTAAAATTTAATAAAACAATTTCTCAAAGTCGTTTAGTTTCAGAAAAGTAAACATCGCATCGCGTGTTCATGGTACTACCGTCTCTGTCTCCAGTAACAAGCAACTGCAGATTAATTTTTCTCATTACCGAGTTGGATAACTGACGAGGAATTTAATCAGCACGAAATAAAGAGAAAATCTTACTTTTAAAATGTTAATAGACTTGTCTAGGAAAAGATTTGTTGTAAATTAAACGAAATTTTCCCTAGATCATTGACAAGGATCAGCGGCTGACAAGCAATTACCCTGACTGTACCGACATGGACGTGACTGTACCTTCGGGTAAACATAAACTAATTTCGCAACTGCAATTAAACTATCAAAGTTAAATTATTTACTTCTTATAATCATACAGCTCACGGTTGATCGCTTAATATGAAGCTTGCTGTGTTTAATCAATCATGGGTTCGCTCTTCAATGTGCCTACAAAATAACGTTAAAATGACTAAATTTGAAGGGTCAAAATTTAAATAGAGGTTGTTAAATTAACAATTAAACAAGTAAATTGTTGCTTTAAATTACATAAAGCATAACACTTTAAGCAATTTAATCTAAGTAGGTTACCTAAAGTATATTTTATAATAATTCCCCCCCCCCCCCTAACGAAACTAGGGAAGTATAGTATTCAAACATTATGAAATATAAATAATTATTATAATATTTAACTTTTAGAGGGAGTATTACTCCGCGGCGAGTAGTGGCAAAACAAATGCAAACAGATTATTCTATATTCTGAAATTTTCAAAAGAAGTGGCGATTGATTGTCACTTGGATTATAGTAATATGGCTGAGTGGCAAGGATCCTAACGCATAAGCAGTTTGGCCAGATTTTTTATTTGGGCAGAGTCACTTTGATCGATTTAGGATTGCGGGGGTAGCGGTGTCCTAGATTATGGCGCATGCGCAGTATGGCCCGAGTATTGATTAGTTGATTAGGCCAGAGGCTTTTTTATCTGGTTAGGATGGTGATGGTACACTTGACCTGCATTCAGATGCATTCGCTAAAGGGTTA
The DNA here is from genome assembly GCA_018207615.1 of Philaenus spumarius. Lineage (NCBI taxonomy): Eukaryota > Metazoa > Arthropoda > Insecta > Hemiptera > Aphrophoridae > Philaenus > Philaenus spumarius. The sequence continues at coordinate 720,007 of JAGFPH010000035.1, forward strand.
GAATTTTTTCGTGAACGACCGGAATTATTTCTGCATTAAAATAGGGTTTTAGATTTTCGTCTAGCCTGTATTTGTTATATAAACAGTGATTTAACAGTCCCCCATTTTTCTTCTTTTTAAATGGGTTAGAGGAGTCCCAGGCTTCCCCACCACTGTTATCCACTAGGATCTATTGTAATATTATCTTTAATAGTCATCACAGATTTCTTATGACACCAAGAAAGACTTGGAATCAACACTACTGACCTCTTCCGGGTTAACAAAGCACTTCCGAGTATCATGAATTTCCTGCACCCGAGAGCCTCACACTTGCACAGCAGATGTTGAGCCAACTTAATCCCAAGGTAGCAGAATCGACCATCTCCCGAGACCATCCACATTTTATTGAGGTGGTACTTGGCTGGGCAGTAAGGATTCCTAAAATCCGTGTAAGATTGTTTCTGTCCAACAATAGAAGCTTTTGAGCTTTTGACTTAGAGAGGCAGACAAACATTTTAGAATGCCTAAGCCTATGCAATGTGAGGACCAACTTTTCTCTGTCCATATTTCAACAACTTCAGTGGGTCTTGGGCCTCTTACAGAAAGATCTGGGCCAATAAAGGGCGTTTTGGCCCCAACTCTAGCAAAGTAATCCGATGCCTCATTACCCTTTATGCTTATGTGGCCAGGTACCCATTTAAGAGTAACTTCAATGATTCTAGCCATTTCATTCGCTGCTTAAAATCAGTCTCAAACTAGCCTTGATTCAAAGGTGAACGATTCCAGCTCCTTTATAGCGGTTTGGCTCTCAGAAAGCATGTCAATCCTAGCTCCCTTAATTCCTCTTTTAAAGATTTCACAGGCGCACAGATCAATCGCAACGACCTCCACCTGAAAAATCTATGGTTAGGAGTCAATAGCCCTAGATAAGCTGCATCTAGGACTATAAATTCCTGCTCTAAGTCCGCTAGTAATTTTTGAGCCATCAGTGCATCATTTTCGTGTGTTTTACCTGATCCTCAGGACTTCCTTCCTCTTGGAAACAAACGATATTGACCTCGAACGAATGGTAAAATGTTAGTGTCCTCATCACATCCGACACCATAAGGCCTCCTAACGTGTATATGAATTTAGAACCAATATCTTTCGGTCTGTTAACTAGTCCTCCTTCTTTACGATATTTCAAAATTTGATCCATCTACTCAACATAGCAAATTTAAATAGTAAATTTTGGGGTACATCAAAAATTTAAAAATAGGAATTTGCATATTAAATTTAATTTCTATACACTTATAAAATTACAAAAATAGTTCAAACGAAACATTTTTTGAACTGTCTTATCGTAAATTTATTTGAGATTTTTCAGTTGTAAGCCCACCATATAAAAAACGTAAAAATACAATTAAATATTTAACACTAAACAGTTTTGAACATGATCGCTAAGAGTAGCATTAAACGCACTAAGCGAAGTTAAACTCAAATTTACCTTCCACCTAAATGTGAGGAACATTATGCATATTTAAAATATTAAAAAAAGGTGTTTAATGTCAACACCAGCAACAAATTCTTATCAACAACGGTTTTTATCTTATAATAGTTCGCATTTGTTTCGTTGTTGTTATTTCGATTAAATGTTTATAATTATGTCCTACATCATGACATTGGTTCAGACGATTTTTTGCTTACGCTTTTAAATATTATAGGTGTAATATTTAAACCGTTTAGAATTAATTACTCTATTTCCTAAATCTCAAAAGCTTGTTTGCTATGGTCATCCAACGAATATTTCATTAGCGCAGTAGATTTTGTCATTGTTTCCGTGTAGTATATGTAACAAGATGCCGGTTCCAATTTAAAGATGTGAGTACCCACATATTTACTTCGGGGAGGTGGCCTAATTAAGAGTTCAAAAGTGTTTGTTCCACTTTAGGTTCCATACAAGAGTTAGGTAGGAGAAATGACTTCACCTGTACATCTTTATACTAGCCTATTAAAAAAAAGAAGAAAATTTGTATTTCTTTATGATTATTAACATTTAACTCAAACTACAAATCCGATTTTTATAGAACTCGCGTGTCGTGTTAAACATTTCCGTGTAGGTAACACTGTCTATTTTATATATAAAAAAGGTAAAGTTTAAGATAAATATAAATCAAACTAGTTTCTGCTAGAAAGGGAAAAGACTTTTAAGAGAATTATTTTTACAGAAATATGATGTTAACGAACCGACGAACAATTATAAGAAATTTCATCGTTTATTTGGGTATAAAACATTCATACAACCAGTTTAAAACAGTCGTAAATATATATGCAATTACTATATTTGCAGTGTAAGATACTGAGATAAATCCATAAATGTTTTATTTAATTGTATTATTGGACAATTGTATGTACACATGTACAAATGTAAAATGTCGTGCTACACAGCTAAATAGCCACTTGTGGCACTTTGAGGACAGTCCAAGTTTTAAGAAATGCAATGAATTGTTATTTAATTTTGTTATACAAAAACAAAGTCGATAAATGTTTAACAATAGTAGAATTGTATTAGAAACCACAATTATGTAATGTCACAGTAATAAAGAGTAGATAGTTATGTTTATGAATGATGTAAATCGCAAAGTTTCATTTTTAAGTGGGCTAAAAAGTAAGACTAAACGGTTAAAACTGGTTGGGGCAAGAGGTTTTAAATAGGTAGAAAAGATTAGAAAGATGGTCATTTGGGAAAAGTTCTTGAGCGAGCCGAGGAGTCTTAGAAGATAGTGGGTTTCCGTGAGTATTGGCAGCCTAGGTGGACCTAATAGAGAATGAACATGAGCTGTCCAACTGTCGTAGTACCAGGACAGAGTAAATGTAAGGGCACCGTTTGTGGATATTAATAAGACAATTGTTATATGTAAATTCTGGGTTAGAATCAGTTTCTGTGGGTAGATCTATTGGGAGAGTTAAATATTTTTAAAATAATTCATATTTGGAGAGCACAAATTTGTACTCAGTTTTGCCCGTCGTTTAAAGCTTAATAATTAGACTAAGGTTAATTGTAGTTTTCACACAGTATGCATATAAGCAAATGTATGTAGTAAATCTTTCGAATTAAAAAGATGTTTGCGTAACCCACTCACAAAATTAGAGCCAAGCGAGCAGTCGCTTCGTAATACAAGGTCGCCACATTTTTTAAATATAGTTACATCAGTATGGTAAACAATATTTGATTTATTTTAGAAATTGTTTGCCATCTGTTGGCAGTGTGAGTAAATGTAAACATATTTATCTCATCTTTATTCTGAATTATCCTGAACTGAACTTAATTTTTTTAAATCTGTAAAGCATTAATAAAATAATTACAATCCGACTTAAAACCATTTACTTAGGTTGTTACTCGGACATTCAATCTTTTCTTCTGCCCTCCCTCCTCCACACTCTTACAAGAGGAAGGCTGCAATAAATGTAAGGACATGTTGTATTGCCTTCCTCTAAGAATATACTACCGGACGTTCCACCCTTCTGATGTCTTAATGAACTACAGTTAATACTCCAGCAGAGGGTGCAATTCTCCCCTTCACCTGCATTGTAAAACTGACAACTAAATATGTTAGTCTTGTGCCGTTAAAGGGTCGAAAAAAATACTGACTTTTTATACTTTGGGCCTTCGAGAGATGGTGGAAGTAGATAATGTTTAGTGGATGCGATTCAACTAATAAAACCTGGTTCTGTCTGATGCAAGATTGAAGGACAAGTAGATTAGCCATGCTTATTTCAGAACAACCCTTTTCCAATCAAACATTAAAATCCAATTTTTACCTTTACCAACTTTTAGCGTTTTGTGTTCCGGCTCAACCGTCAAAACACTTCGATCCGAACTTAAAAACTGTATGGTAAATTTCATTCCGCGAAGATGTTTTGACGGAAATTCCAAATTGTGAATATAGTTGTTCATTTAGAAACACTCCGTATTTAGAACCTAGAATCCCTACAATTAACAAAGTGTATAGTTCTGTAATTTTAAACATTTCAATTTATTGATTACATTTTATGTCTTTTAGGAGAATACTTTTTGGGATATTTTGAAATTAGGGTTAACCTAAACCCCAGGATTTTCAAACAAACTTCAAAATGTATAATGGAAATGTCTAGTATATTTCGTGTGACACCTCAAATAAAATATTATGCAAACATAGAACTTAAATAATCTATCGCGATTATAAAAAAGTGGATTTACAATATGTTTTTAAAGAATTTTTGTACTGTAGGCCTATTGGTAATTAAAATTAATTAATACATTTTTCAAAGTTTATACTGAATAGATTAAGGTTCCAAACAGCTTGCTTGATTTTTACTTATTCGAGTAATAATTTTCTTATTCAAGTTAATGGCTACGAGTGGCCGACTAGTAGCTAAAATTAGTATGGGTACTGCAACAGAAAATATTTAGACTTAGTTTTAAAATTGTGTGAAAGGAAACAAGATTTATGAAAATAATATTTATTCCTGAACTTAATAGAATCCTAAAATAAAAAAATCAAACTTACATTAAACTAAAATATTACAGTTAAAGTTTGTTCTATCCAATTTAAAAATAAATCCATTTTACTTGTTTAAATTTGCGCGAAAAGACAATAATCATAGCCTCATTACCACACACGGAGTAACACAAAAACTAACACCATCACGCTAGGGTCGGCACTGCGGGAGCAACAGTGCTCTCTCTCCATTGTGAAGCGCAAAATTTCATACAAATGCAAAGATTTGTATATCTTCTTCCAAATTAAGCATAAGGAGTATATATTATACTCGTATATAGATAAAACTAAAGAAAAAAGGATTTATTATAATAAATTTTAAAAATAATATCAACTGGAAATAGGGGTTGCTGCAATTCCACAGTCCCTATACACAAGCCTCCACTACAGTTAGGGATTTACTCAGTTTGTATGTAATACGCGTTCGCTAACCAGGCAACGCTACTTCAAACGCGATGTTATGAAATATACTGTTGCCAGATTAAAATTTAGAAATTATGGGAGACAGGCTGAAAAATATGAGTTAAACTAAACAATTTTCGTACACTTTTATATTATTAAACAAGAAGGTTTTATGAAGACAAATTAAATTTTTTTTTGTTGCATAACAAAAATAATTATTGAATTTTCGTTGTTGTAGGTTTTCAATGTAAAAAACTCATCTTACCTTAAATCTTTTCTTAGATTTCTGGGAGTTTCACCTTCTTCCGGCCGTTCGATGGATAATTTTTGTTTGACAAATTAAAAATTATCTTTACCTTGTTTGAAAACAAATTTAGTTTCTACGCTCTACGGGTATAATTTATGCCACAAGCACTATAAAACTGATTTTTAACAATGGGTCAACAATTTGACAGAGTATTGTATAAAACCAACACAAAACGGTAAATATACAAACAAGTCTAGTAGCGAAAGGGAAATACATATTCATTGGCCTCTACAAGATCAATGGACAATTAACTGAATTATAGAACAATTTTGTTTTTACGGATTTATCTCCAATTTTTCTATATCCCGAGCGTTATACTTAGAGCCGTGTTCGAAATATTGTTAAAATGTATCGGATACTAGTTACGTGATGTTTTGGGTAAACGTTTGTTGCGTCGTTTTAATGTAGAGTAATGTCATCGACCCATTTGAGAATACCATCGAAATAATCGTACTAACAACAGAAATTATTCACAGAAAACTATCGTATTATTGTACTTAATTATTTACCATGACATTGTTAAATTATAGTACAATCAAGTAAAACTAACGTTATTATTGTACAAAATTATTTATAATGGAAGTGTTAAATTATAGTACATCTGTCATTATTTACACATAGTACTTTCAGTTTTTTCCGTAAGTACATTTTTACTTAAGAAAACCATTGAACAGAACTATTTTGAACCAGGAAATCACAAAATACAAAAAACTGGATCAGTAAAAGAGAAGATAAAAAACATCTCGTTAAGTAAGGAGGACAAACCGTGTAAAATGGAAGCACAAAAAGTAAGTAGTCGAGTCCGGCCGAGTTCATTACTCTGGCTTGTTATTGGCTAGAGTGTAATGAATTATCAATCTATGTTTGTCAGAGTTACGGCTTTTGATCCCGTATTCTGCTCTAATATCATCTCAAGGGCGTTATAAACGTCAACAATGCTTTGCCCTTAGATAAATCATGGTTACAATTATTCCACACAGCACCAATTTCTTTTATTACATTCGTACTTTCTGTTTTATTTACTTTCACTTATTTTCTTCGTAAGCGAGAGGTGTTGTTGGATTTATGTAGATTGTATATTGTCCGGTTTTTGATTTATTTTGGTTAGTTATTTTTTCGTGTTTAAATAATTTACATTGTTTCCAGTTATAGTTTGATTTAATGAAAATCTAAACACACAGCAGAACCGGTTCACCGAACGTCTACGGCTCAACAAATTTAGATAGTACATTAAATACAATGTAATTAAAATAGAGTAATAAACATAATTAAGAAACTACGTTATACATAATATATTATGTATGTACAAAATGGTTATTGTATTCAAATTATTTTGGTTCATCAATTTATGGCTCCTAGTCCAATGTATTATGCTTCAACACTAGATTACTAGTTTTATATTAAAACCAAAATAATGTTTATTATTAAATAATACTCATTTATGAATAGTGTTTTATTTGTTTCAAAATATAAACATTTCAAAGATAAAAGTATTAACTTCAGGGTTAGTTCAAAGTCTGCAGATACCCCTCTCTAAGTGTTTAGTGAGTGGGTAGAGAAAAGCCAATTCATACAAATTAACTTTTTTATTTATATACTTTTTACTTTGTCTCTACATAAAAAAATTGAAGTTTTGAGGCTATTCAAATTGTTTAAATGTAGACCCCTAACGTTTAGACTCTTCTTTTTAATGGTATTGATGAAAGAAAACGAAAAACGAAAACTAGAGAGGTCTCTATCTTAACCATACTCAAAATGGTATACAATAAACCAAAAGGAAAATGAACAAAAATTACATTGTATTAAACTTAAATTAATCAAACACCTCTGTCTACAGTTTCAAAAATTTCTTAAGCAGTAATTTTTGTAATACTCAACCAGCTTAACATTTTACGGGAAGTGTTTAAATTGGCTTGAAAATGTGCCACAGTGAAAATGTGACAAAGGTAAAAACGTGAAACTGCTCGCTCCAATATCTCTTAGGATCTCTTCGTTAGGTTTCCTATACAATTCGATTTCTGAGATTATCAATGGCCTGTGGTTTTGTTTTGTAAACTCTGTCTTGGACATGATCCTATACGAAGTTGCTGCTGATCTTGGATGATTCTTAACAAAGTCTGTTTCTTCAAAACGTTTATTTGTTTTCTCAAAAGCAGATCTTGATATAAGATGTCGATCGGAACCAGTCATTGAATAAGTTTGTCACTTCATTGTTAAATTCAATTCGATCTCCTTAGCCACGCATCATTAACACTATTATATTTGCATTTCCATGATAATGTATAAGAAAGTTGTTACTCAGGTCAATAGAAATAGACTAATATTATAGACACTACTCAACCCCTCATAAGACTTAAGTACAAAAACAGTTCAGACTTGTCAGAGCCCACTTGTGGAATTAAGTTCTTCTCCTAGTTAGGATTTCCCAAGAATTGTAATTCTTTTAACCGTTTTAATTTTTGGTAGCGTTGATATAGAGACCTCTACTTTGCGTTGTTTGTTTTCTTTTATAAAGTCATTTAAAATTAAGGGTTACACGATAGGGGTCTACATTGTAACATTTTGAGCAGTCCCAAAATTTCCCATATTTGATATGGGAGCATTCTCCCCCATACATAAAAAGGGTTTAGTTAATTTTTATGAATTATAAATATTTTATGAATTTGGCTTTTCTCTGCTCATTCACGCAACAGTTAGAGGGGTATCTGTAGAAATACTTCGAACTAATCTAGTATAAAGTGACACGTGAAAAATAAACTTCACTTCACTGTGTTATACCAATTAAAACCTAGAATGTATTTATAAACGCAGTACGATGTAGAATATTTATAGTACGCACTAGAATGTATTTGTTGTTTATATACGCAGTACGGCAACAGTTATTTTACCAACTTTATAATTTGATATCTCTTTTCACAAAAGGAATTTATTCATCACAAATAGATTAATACATTCTTTTACGGTCGTAAATTTGAAATACCAAAGTAATATATTCTTCGTAATGGTTTTGTTTTGATTAGAAACGATCGGAATAAAATAAATAAAAGCGTGGTGGGTTTGTTTGCCGAGATTGTTGGGTGCGGACTGTTACAACTGAAGTTATATTTATGACTTAATCAAGCTGGCGAGAACGAGAAGAGATTGCGCGGAAGAAAGAAAACATCGGTCCTACAAGAGGCCGTAGTGTGAACGCGCCTTGTGTTAATTGCATTATTCATTTGAACGGGTCGTAGAGCTGTTTTTATTACTTGACGTGTTATTGGAAATCAGTTGGATTCGATTTTTTGTACACTTTATACAATCGAATTCCTTTCTGTAGTGAATAAAACAATTGCGATCGTTCGATGTTTCGGGTTGTCCTATTGTAGGGACATGGAAAAAATCCATGGCTTGTCCACATTTGTCCGACCGTTTTCAGAATACGATCACGTAAACGCCCGTGTTAGGTTTTCTTCGACACTTTGTGTTTACAAATTTGCCGGACTACGTTCGGGCTGACTTTAGTAGTTGCGACACTTCGCGTTCAATATTCAGTCTGTTTTCAATTTCTTCCCTCGCTGAAACCCCCTTCCTACGAACTCTTCCCCCTGTACACAATCACCATCTGTTTTTCTCTAAAAGTTCCCCTTCATTTCGGAGCTGTAACCTTTCGGATCGTTCTTCCGTAACTTAGTTGTAGTTAATGTATTTTAACTTTGTCGATGAAATTGGAATGTTTACTTTTCGACAATTGTTTTGTAGAAAGTACAAATAAATATGTTCAAATGTATAATTTGAAGTTGTTAGTAAAATATGGGTGACAACTATTACTTACCTAATTAATGTTATATATCAATAAAAAGGAAAATCCATCAAATTTCATGAAAAAAATACAGAAACTTAATTTCAAGAAATATTTAGACCTACAAATAGTTAAATTTAAGATACATAATTCATCTAATTACATATTATCATTAACCAGCGCGTGTGACAGGTACCCCCCCCATTATATATTAATTAATAATCACAGATTAATAATAAACACTGGATCTATAAATAAATATTGAACTTGACTTTAGTTTAAGTTTGATTATTGTAGCTCGTTCACCACTGAAGGTAGCGACTTTGTTGTTAAAACGCGTTTGAGTTAATAAACGTATTAGTTGTGAGATTCTGTGTTCAAGTTTTATTTTATCAAAAACTGGATGTATGTTAATAGAGGTAAATGGCTAAATAATTTACCTAAGTAAATCTGTTAGTAACCTTGGTCTGGGGCAGACTCCAGACTAAATAAGTTTGGACTCGCTTGCCTTAACCTTCATCTAGCTTAGTTATGTTTTTGGGCCAGCAAAGGAATTAATTTATTTGTTCTTGCTTCATAAACGTTTTAAAGTTAAACAATTGTTTCGTTGCCTTATTGAAGAACCTTCTCAACGACGAACCATCCTGATAACGTCCGTAAGCTCGCACGAGAGTGGAAGGACACATCCTATAAGGAGACAAAAAATCGGGGATGCGGAATACTACCCCCCGGAAAACTACCCCCCCAGGTGAAACGTGACGTCACGAAATCTGCCAACTAACCAATATGGGAGCCGTGTCCGCGACTGGAATACTACCCCCAACCCCCTAGCAACAGCGGGTCGCCGGAATACTACCCCCCGGAAAACTACCCCCCCAAGCAGATTCCTACAATTATACTGTTATCGGCAACTTACTGTGACTAAACAGTTTAGGTTAGTCCTCTAGTTTTTTTTCATTCTAATTATATAAAGTGATAATACAAACGCATCGAAACTTGAGTGTGCTTGACTGGAAAACTGCCCCCCCCCCCCAATCTCTGACGTCAAAATGAC
>JAGFPH010000035.1:730149-750055 GCA_018207615.1 Philaenus spumarius
TCGAGCACCTTATCTTACTTTAAGGACACAGCGAGTCCACTTATAGTATATAATGTTTGTTCTTGTTGTTTTTGAGTGTTGTGTATTTTCGGTGGAGGTATATTGACCAGTTGGTTATTAATGGTTAGTTGTAAGTCGTTTTCATATATTTTTTTTTATGTAATCAAGCGAATTTCTTTCGATTGACCTGCTCTGCTTGACTTAATTTGGCCTGTTTAGTTCAAAATTTTTTTTCTTTTCCGACGCCGTCGTTTCGGGGGGGGAGAGATGTAACGTCCATCAACAACTTCTATCATTTAACCTTCACCCAGTCCCCAAATAGTTATCCTTTTCTCCGCCAGATGTCGACTCTGTACGGTATACCTCTTATCGTACACAACTTAACAGAGTTCGTTGTAACCGACAACCGATCAGCTGTGTCTTTATCTCGTTAGCTTTGTCATGAGTTTGTGTAAAGCGTCGGACATTAGACCGTTACAAACGAAAACTTTCAGACGCTGCCAAGTGGTCGTAATGTTGCCGAACTTTAAATAATTTGATCGGGGTAACGTGTGTCGCTGAAGAACATGATTTACTTCTAAGCCTTTTGTTTTCCGCATACCAGGTAGAATATTTTAGCTTTACCTTAATAATTATAAAATATTACTTGTAAAACTTAATTAGGTTATTTCCACTTTTGCTTCATGTACAACTTCCTAACTCATTTTGTTCAATTTATTAGAGAAACCTATATATTTCTTTTTTACAACAGCCTAAACTTAAATGTAATTCTTACAGCCTAAATTTTAAATGTAAATCTTACAGCCTACAAAAAACTATAAAGCCGATATCATTTTTGTTATTGTTAAAGCCTAAAAATATTTCCACAAGCAAGCCTAAAGTGTTATGCATTAATTAACTATAACTGTGTAGTATGTCTACAGTGTAACAGATATTGAAAACTTTTAATAAGCTATAAGCAGAATATATGGCTGATATGTAACTAAACGTTAACATTTCTTTTATGTTACCATGTGGCTTACCTAACATGTACAGACAGTGTTATGCAACATTACACATGTTATATTAACAATCACAATCTGTGTAGCAATTTGCTATTTGTGCTACAAAATTCAATAAAACAGCCAACTCAAAGAACCATCATTTTATGCTTATTTAAATAACTGCAAGTTTTCTAAAAAGGAAATTGTTATCTGTGTTATACAGTTAAACTGGTCCAACTGCAGGGGATGTTTAATGCAATGAGATAACCTGCAACTACTACAATTAGAAAAGGCCTACCTTGCAACTGAAAATTCAATACATAATCAAAATATTTCTACTGAGTTTTAATTAGAGACAGAAGTTAATTTAAAAAATGAGAACTATCTGCATTTGTTCTTTTCTTTATGTTAAGTGTTAAATAGGCTGTATTTTTTTTGAAAATAATTTTTGCACATGTGTACTATTTAGGATATGTTAGTGTTAAATAAATTGGGAGGAGCAAGCTAGCACATTTCGGACCTTAGCCCCTAAGGGCTACACATTAGAAATTCCACACCTTTTTTTTTATATATAGAGAGACGTCTCATAATTAATTTTGTTTATTTATTTAATTATATAATTACCTTTTAGAGTTGGCCAACGACATATATATATTTTTTTTCTTAAAACAAATCCATTTTATTTCATGTTAAAACTTTGTAACTTGTAAATCTTTTTGTACAATTTCTGTAATTATTATTAAAAGGGAGGGTTTTTGAATTTTATTTTTGGGAAGGGTTTTTAAATTAAATTTAATAAAATATATATGTTTTCTTTTTTAAATCTCAATCTTTTTTGTATTAAGGGCATGTTAATTATCTTTTTTGTATTAAGGGCGTATAAACTTTTATTTAACTTGATTAATAAACCTAAAATTATACATATTTCTATGGTTTATTGAGGTAACCTTAGGTATCCTGTGCATTGTAAGAGATAAGCTGAAATATTCCTGCTTTTGGTGATATTTAGATTCTAAGGTAAGTCTTGAACAGTACCAATCTATGTGGCCCAGTATCGTTTCCGTTCCCTTAATTATTCTTTTTGTAAGATTGGTACACTGTTATCGGCAACTTACTGTGACTAAACAGTTTAGGTTAGTCCTCTAGTTTTTTTTTATTCTAATTATATAAAGTGATAATACAAACGCATCGAAACTTGAGTGTGCTTGACTGGAAAACTGCCCCCCACCCCGATCTCTGACGTCAAAATGACGTAGGAACCTGCTTGGGGGGGTAGTTTTCCGGGGGGTAGTATTCCGGCGACCCAAAAAATCGACCGTGAACCACAAGGGTAACCGACAGAGAGGAGTCCGTCACACAGTATTTTAAAGAATAGGCCTAAATGCTACCTTTTTCATTTAAAGTATAACACCAATAAATAAAACCTATGGTAGTCAAACAAAACACAAAATAAAATAAAGTAACATAAGTTTTTGGTTGTTATGTATTCCTCGGACTTGCAGTGCAGATTTAGCCTGAAGTGAAGGTGAAATTGTTTGAAATGACTTAATGTGTGTGACTTGTGCTCAATACCTAGTGAAAAATACCTAGTGGCGCAGGAATAAACTAAACCTTATCACTCCTTGATTTATTATTCACAGCGACTATTGCAGCCAGTACGTGATTGCATTTCAAAAATTAGAATAAAGATAAATTTATTGTTGGTGCAATCTGGATTAAAGCCCTCTGGTTTAAAGCAGAACTCTGTGGTGATATTTAATAGTTTCAGGCGTAAGAAATGCTTGTATTAATAACACATTAATGCGTGAAGTTTAAAATCTATACGTTCAAATTTATGTTATCAATGTTAAAGGTAAACATATTAGGTAAATAAAAGTTAAGTTAAAATTTACGTTTTAGAAAAAAATATCAAAAGATTTAGTTTATGTTTAAAACGCAATCGTTTGATTATACGTCAACTGTTATTTAATGTTAAAATCGCTTTTATTCCTCCTAAATCTTTTGTAATTATAATTAATTATAATAATTGCTTTATTGCTGTTAAACACAGTACATGTAAATAGGCAGCGGTTATATTAAAATATAAATATCTACATTGAATCGTAACACATTACAAGTTCAGTTCATATAAATTGAAATTGCAATTCATTAATTCCCACAAAGAATAGAAATCTTTTTGCTTTAGCAGTTTTTGAATAACAGTTTTGAAGGTTTTTGAGTTTTAGATAGTATTATAATAGGTATTACAATGTCACATTTATTTCTAGTGTTATAACCATGTTTCACATATTGGTTATCAAATTGCAATATATTTTGTTGGACATGCATTAAATTAGTACATCAAACATCAAAATTGAACGGAACAGGATATAATATATCATAAAAAGCACTACCAATTTAACACACAGCTTTAATTTTTTTAAAAGATAAGTTACCCTGGATTGTCATATGCTAAGATTTGATACTTGAGATTCTTAAGTAAGCCTACTACTTTCCAATCGAGTGTATTAAGCGAGAATATAATATTATAATATATTATTATTATATATTATATATTATGCGCAATCAGGTCTTGATTCGTTTGTTTGATTCAATCTGTAATTTTTGTCTGTTTTTTTCTTTCAATTTACGTTACTTCCCTATGCTGTAACTATAAATCTGTGCTTAACGATAATGTGCACTAAATGTTTGACTAAATCAGATAAAACATTTTTTAACTAAATTTTGTTATAAACAAATTTATAAACGTCATCATAAGCGGAGGCCTATGCTCGCTATGCACGCATACGGTTTTGTTTATCACACACATACTTTTTCATTTCTTTCAATCTCCAATGAAACAAAACAATTAACTTAAATTAGATTTACAAATAGTTCAAAAGTATAAAATACCACTGAGAAATAGTCTACGTGCCAGTTTGAACGTATTAGATTAAACAGCTAATTGTTTTACCAACAATGAAAACCTTCAACAGCTGTGCTTTGAACGTATTTTCAATTGAAAAATAAGTTGTGTTCTACTTATAAGACTACATTTTATATGAAATAATTTTCAGTGTATTCCAGTTATTTTGTAAGGAACGGTACTTTTGTAGTTTTGTGTTACTAGAGGGCCACTGCGTGCTTTGCACGCCAAACTCTTCCTTTCCTCACACATATTTAACTAATGCTCTAACACATAATAATTCATGTTTAAACACCTCAGCTGAGTAACGTATTTTAAATGAACCAATATGTTTAATACCTTTCTTAATTTTTATTTCTTACATTTTATTTGAAATACGTTTTATTTTCAAATTCAGTATTTTTCAGAAACTTAATGCCTTTCTTAGATAGTAAGTAAATACTGTTCAACAATTTTCTAATATGAACAACCTATATTGTTCCCATAAAGTTCAACAAATTTTAATTTCAAAATATCAAAAAACTCTATTTTTTAAATGCTAATGCTAAGAGGTTTTTAATTCATTTAAACAGGCTGCAGTTCTGAAAAAAATAAAGAAAAAACACGTTTGTTCGAATGGACTGGCCGATTTCAGTTTTAGTTTTACAAACAATCTACGTTATATTTAATTGGTGGTATCAGGCACTGTAGGACATTACATTTTGACGTTTATGATTGTGATGGAGAAGAAGTCTCAAACTAAAACCCTTTGCAAACTAAAATTGTTTCCGCTATAGTTTGGCATTCAAAGAAACAGAATCTGTTTAAATTGCATTGCTTTTTATTGGCGAATTTGAAAAGTTTTAAGTGGACATGTCCACACTTATAACACTAGTGTGGCCTAAATGTAGTTTTAATCTATGCACAACAAATATATTTCCACATCTGTAATTTCATACAGCAAATCTATTTTACTAGAAAAGAACTCTTCATGTAATAATCAAACAGCCGCATGTTGCCGCAACCACGATTAAATCAACTAGATTTCTTCATCATTTGCAATTTTAACAAGACCTCCGTGAGATTACATTATATATATGACAATGTTTGTAAAACGTACGTGGACGGAAATTGTTAAGACAATTGTAATTTGATTGAAACGTTTGTTATCGTATATTCCCAGACCGGCTGAGCGGGTTAGTTGATCAGCTGACGCACTTTGATTACCTCAACCAGAACTGGATCTTGACCAATCAAAACACGTAATCCCTACAATGTTATGATGTTAGGGCAGCTGTAATTATATTAATGGAGATAGTGTATACAGTTATTTATTCAATCTATAAATTTGCACAACAAACACGTCCTGAGGAAAGATTTCGATAATTAAGTCATCATTTTTAGTTGTTTGACCTTTTTGAACAACATAAACTGTATTTTCCACTATAACTTTGTAGTTATCCTAAGACTGGTTGTATATGCATTTCTTACCAGTACGACGACTCAGATTTTTTTTCTTTACTTATTTTGTTTCTTATCTACCTCTTATTTCCTCACTTGGGTTTGTTTCAAAGGCTGCTACCTATTACAATAATTCTTACCATTTTAACATTTTCGTAAATTTGTGTATTTATCCTCTCTTCTTCTTCACTAGAGAATAAATGTGTCCACTGCATCCACCAAAATATTATGTTCTCCTTTTTTATCATTTCGGCTCAACATAAACCTTTATGCAGTTTTACTTTTCCATTAAAATCTATACTATGGATATTCATAAAATATTTTAATTTCTGACTTTGTATTGTTCGTTTTATTTTCCTCTATGCAGCTTTTATTTTATGTCATGTACCAACAATGGTACCACTGCTGCATTTAACTAGGTTCCGATATGATCCTCTCTTTGCATTTGTGTTTGATATTAACATAAATGCCGCATTTTGATCACCTCATTTAATGTTATCATTATCTGTAATAATTGGTCTGCTCTTTCATATAATATGTCTACATCTAGGTATAGTGTACGCCAGACTTAAAGAGAAAGGGTCAGGTAGGCTGGGACAGCCATAAACCACTGTTGACAAATCACCTATTGTTGTGATGCGGGTGGGCAGCCCCCTTGCCTGAGTAATTAACTACTGCCGCCTGGAACTTCTTGTTTGGTTGTTTTGACGATCATATTGCTCTGTTATTAAATGGTTATATAATTGTTACATAACATATTTATAGGCACAACACAATAAATAATAATAGGTAAAAATTAAATTAATTAATTTCTAAACTGAGTATTGGAAAATTACTAAATCTATTTGCTGATTGTACGGCACATCCCATGCTTTTTTTAAAAATTAAGAAAAAAACTACACCATAATATATCTACGACTTCCAATGGCTGGCTGGTTTAAAGATGGAAACATGCTGGCCGCTTAAAATATAAACTGAACTGTTTGCTTCAAATCCAAACAATTTAATCCATAGTATAAGCGGCCAATGCCTTGTTATCTTTATTTTTTAGTAACACATATACATATCACATACAAAGATATCACATATTTATTTTTGGATCACATACTAGTTAAAACTAACTTTACCAATATTTATATAATGCAAAAGTATGGGAACAAATTAATAAAATAAATTAATGAAAAATATTTACAACAATGATAATTTACACTTTACAACACATTTAATTACAGTACATTATATATTTACAAGAAAAAGCCAACTGTCCAGATTTAAAGCAAATTTCAAAATAAAATAAAAGTTTTGTTACAATATAAGTGTTGAAAAAAATATTACTATACACAAATGACAAATAAATATTTAAAACATTAATTTACACTTTTACACACTTTAACTTAACCTAAACTAACAGCGCGCAACCTATATCCACGTCCCCTTCCTCATCTTCTTCGCTGCTGCTGCTTTCGTCGTTGATGTTGATGATAAAGGGCTCGTCTGGAACAGTAAGATTTTTCCTTTCTTCTTTTGCCGCATGTTCGCAACACTTCCTCCAAAGTTCTACTGCGACTTTAGAAATGGCTTCTCTCGTCAGAGTGATGACGCTGGCGCTGATGGATGGAGATGTGTTGTGCTGCCGGATCTCTTTCTTAATAGATGCCCAAATCAATTCTATTGGATTGTAAATACAATAGTAAGGAGGAAGCCTCACTACTTCGTGTCCCTTTGATTTTGCGATATTGTCAACGACATACTGTTTTTCAATCTCAGCATCCTAAAACAAATAGGTTAAATATAATCCAGCGTATTCTTACATTGTTGATTGTTGTTATTTTATAGACCAAGTATATTTACTTATCGTTATAGTTAAGTAAAACTGTTTGGATTTGTTATATTATCTAATAAGTCACTGAACTTATTTCTTTAGATAGTACATTTGAATAAACATATATTACCTTATACAGCTTGATAAGGTCGGCTTTTGTTGGTTTCTTTGGTC
Organism: Philaenus spumarius; assembly: GCA_018207615.1. Lineage (NCBI taxonomy): Eukaryota > Metazoa > Arthropoda > Insecta > Hemiptera > Aphrophoridae > Philaenus > Philaenus spumarius. The sequence continues at coordinate 737,474 of JAGFPH010000035.1, forward strand.
CCACTGGTATGTCGATGCCTAGGATTTCCAGAGTTTGTAATATTTCGTCCTTTTTCATTTTCATTGTTGGAGTCTTTCGGGCAAGACGGCTATGGTACGGTGCATTATCCATGATAATTGCGCATTTCTTCTGAGGGAAACATTCATCTACACCTGGCAGCAGGTGGTTTTCAAACCAGGACTCAAATAATTCAGCGTTCATGTCCTGGAACAAACTATTTAAGATTAATTCTTCAAATCAAGAAAAATGTAATACCTTTCCGCCTCATTGAATTAAAAAGATATAAAAATGGAAAGACAGGCTAAATAGTTCTCACCTGGTGGTAATCGGCAGAAGCATTTTTTATATTCTTTGCTGCTATCAGAAGGGCACCAGGAATCCAACCATTTTCACAACCAGCATGTAATATTATAATGCGTTTTCCTCTTGATGGAGGAGTGTCTAGGTTAGTTTGCTCACTTCCGTCTCTCCAGCCTCTTTTAACCACATCATGAGTGTCATACCTGAAAATGTTGACTTATGAAACTTGTACTATTATTGCAAAAATTAAACTATTTGTGTGTCTTAAAATTCATCCAATATTTATCAATTAAAATTCATCCAATATTTATCAATTAAAATTCATCCAAAAAGATCAATTTAGTTAAAAAACGAACCATGTTAAATAGATTTTGAAATGTTCATTTCTTACCATGTTTCATCCAGGAAAATTAGTGGTTGTTTATCTCTTCTGAGTTGATCCATTTTGTTCAAAAAACGATCTCGTAGAATAAGAATTCTGTTCGAAAGCATTATCTTACCACGGCGATCTAGCTTTTTAAATCTAAATCCCAATTCTTTTAGCATTCTCCGGAGAGTCGTTTTGCTATAACTAAAATCAGGGTCAATTTCTCTTAATTTCCTGTGCAATGTTGTAACGGACGGGACGTAGTTTTGTGCATAAAAATCATAAATCGTTCTTTGGATTATTTTCCATTGGAAATCGTCAACTCTTTGAAAACGATATTTTCCAGGTGCCTTTCCTCTTTTTTTCGGGGACGTGACTCCTTTATTCAAAACCCGGTACACCGAAGCCGGTGACACCCCGAGCACTTTTACAGTATCTTTTACAGGATTTATCGCACCATGTTTCTTAGCGTATTTTACCATTGACAAAACAGCTGCTTGCTGACCTTTACTGAAATATACGCCGTGCCCTGCGACAAGTTTCGGTTCCGGAGTTTCGGTCCGTTTATCACTCTCGTCGACACAATTAACTTCCCTCACTGGGGGATCACTCCACGGACGCCACATGTTAACAGTGCAGTTGACAGATTAACACTGAACTGATCGAAGGAAATAGTTGGAAAACCCGTTTTTCGTAACGGGATTTCCCCATTACTATTTGTCTTAGTCTGAGGGCTGCCCGAGGAATTTCCGGTGTCAATTACTCAGGCGTGGGGACTGTCCATCCGCCTCACAACAATAGGTGTTTTGACAACAGTGGTTTATGGCTCTTCCGGCCGCTTATACTATGGATTAAATTGTTTGGATTGAAGCAAACAGTTCAGTTTATATTTTAAGCGGCCACCATGTTTCCATCTTTGAACCAGCCAGCCAGTGGAAGTCGTAGATATATTATGGTGTAGTTTTTGCCTTAATTTTTTTTTAAAAGCATGGGGTGTGCCGTACAATCAGCAAATAGGTTTAGTAATTTTCCAATACTCAGTTTAGAAATTAATTAATTTAATTTTTACCTATTATTATTTATTGTGTTGTGCCTATAAATATGTTATGTAACAATTGTATAACCATTTAATAACAGAGCAATATGGTCGTCAAAACAACCAAACAAGAAGTTCCAGGCGGCAGTAGTTAATTACTCAGGCAAGGGGGCTGCCCACCCGCATCACAACAATAGGTGATTTGTCAACAGTGGTTTATGGCTGTCCCAGCCTACCTGACCCTTTCTCTTTAAGTCTGGCGTACACTATATGTATCTACCCTTCCAGACATTTTAAAATTTCTACCTTTGTTATCAACTCTTTTTGTAGAGCAAAAATAAATTAAGCTATACTAGTTCAGAGAAAGTAGAGAGAAATGGTTAGTTAATTTTTCTATACAGCATCTCAAGTAACTCGGATGTCAAAGTTTACTCCACTGATATAAATTTGGACCTAATGGGTTTAACGCTTTTAAAATGGGAACAACTAAATTCGCACAGTAGGCCGAAACGCATACTACAAAAATAATAATATAAAAGTTATCCTTCCAATATAAGTAAACAATGTATTGATTGTCTCACTATAGTTTGTTTTAAATTGGCGTATCGTATCACTGTTTAGCTCTACTCTACGAATATTAACATAGTAAGATTAAAACTATTATTATCAGTAAATAATTGCTTTCGTCATGTTTTTACTGTCAATATGTCTTCTTCTTACTGTTTTGTTAGCTTCAGTTTATTTCAGTCTCATCTGGTCTGGCCTTCAGTACGGTATTTTTAGTTGGATTGGGCTGGCACTGATTTAAAACCGATAATTATTGTTGCTTGGAAATATGTTTACGCATACTATCTAAACGGTAAGTACGTGACTCGTCCCTTTTATTTTTTAGCTCGGTGAATCTCCTGTCTCTAAAAGAATTATACATTTGTGTCTAGTTTTTTTAAAATATTGTGTTTAAGATTTAGCTATTTACTTCCCAACTAGAGGGCTCCTCACTTCCCATCTGCACTCACAGCTGCAAACAGATTATTGTAACTCTGATATTTTCAGGATATTATTGGGACAGATGCACATTGATGGAGGGAGTAAAGGTGACATATTTTCTGACGCATGCGCGGTAAGCCCTGAGTTGTTGCGAGAGTGATAGGTTTTTAAAATGCAATATTGTTATTACAAAACTAGAGGACACAAACACCTGATCACCAACACCCACGGCGAAGGAAATGCATTACGTTCGATTAAGACAGAGGCTCTTGGATGTAAAAGAGGGGGGGGGGTGGATCCAGGTGTCCTAGATACTGACGCACGCGAAGTAGAGCCAGAGTTTTTGAGTGAATGTTCGTATATATTAGAAAGACAAAAATTAGAAATACGTTCAGTAAATTGCTCCCTTTTTTTATTTAATCGACTCAATAATGTTCGTATGATGTTACACGATTGTTGTTTTAATTTTTCAGTATTTGTTTAGATTTTCGTTTAGGGTTTTTAATGGATATATGAATACATTTGTGTTAGGTAGGGGCATTTTAGAAGTTCACATTCTATTTAATTTTATAATTCTTTATCTAAATATTTTAATTAATTAAGATTTATCTTTAATCAGCTAAAAAAGTATTAGAGGAACTCCAAAACAGTAGTAACCCCAGAAGGCCTCTCTTCTAAGTTTTTGTGGGACAGTGCCTCTATTATGTGTGGTTTTAATATATTTTATAATATATACGTAATTATAATGAGTAAAATATATATGATTTGTTCTTAAATGAGTAAATACAAATGAAGATTTGAGAAAAATCATAAGGAACACTTACAAGCTCAACCTGCTCTGTTTATATTATAGTACAGAAGAAACTTACAACAAAAGTTTTTATCTTGCTATTTAAAATTGATATGGTACAATGTAGATAGACCTATAAACGAAAGACGAAAACCCTTCATTGTAAGCGAAAAGACCTTTTACAGTGTATGAATGAATGAATGAATGAAATAGTGCTTTTATTGTGATATACATAAAATATTTACAGGATTTACAAAATAAACACCTTCTTAGGCAATGGTCTGCCGACCGTCCGCCAGGTTGGCACAAACTTAAACAATTAACAATTATTTTTCTTTTTTTTTTCTTTGAAAATGTAATAAACATAAAAAATATGAACTTCTTTTAAAAAATCAAATAAAAATAATGTTTTTTTTTTACATAGTTATCATTAATACAGATATCATATTCTAACATAATACATAATATTAACGTTTATTTAAGAAATCATATTTTCTTCCCACTCATAAGGAAAATAATGTTGGGCATCATAATTAAATTCAATAGTTAAATCGGTTATCAACGGCCATCTATAGGCCCAAGCCTCTCTCAGGTATTTGGCAAGACAGCGCCAATCCTTGCCATTCAAATAGGATTCAAATTCCGCTTGACTTATTATTTCTTTAACAAACCATTTTTTGCGAATTTGTCTAAGTATGGGACACACCGCTACAAAGTGAAAGACTGTTTCATTTTCACCTAAATTACATAAAGAACATAGACTATTTCTATCTGCCATCCAGGGTTTGTAATTTAAATTAACTACTTCCGATCTAGTTTTCATTATCCACCCTATTGTTGATATGTCAAAGTCATCTTTAAAATATGTTTTATCTCCTAGGTCAAACTCTAGGGTACGGTATAGAGTATGGTATGTTGCTAGCCTTGTTCTTTGTAAACAATTGTTTGTGTTATCTCTGTCTATTGCCTCTATTACCCTTCCCATCCAATCCGGCCAATGATTTACCATTTTTAAATTTGACAACAAACTAACCTGATGTTTTTCTCCTAACCCTATCCACTGTTGAAACCAATAAATTTTATTTTTAATATTTCTGTTGCCAGTATAAAAGGAAGTCTGTGTTCTGGCATAGACACGACTCTCAGAACATACTTAAAATGCATTTGCAAAGTGAATACAAATATTTTGTGGAAACCTGATTCTAAATACAACATATAATTTGGGATATTGTGAGGTAATCTTAATATATTTTTTAGAAACACCCTCAATATATCCTCCACTGTATTATATTCCTTGAAACCCCATACTTGTGAAGCGTAACACATAGTAGATCTTACAATAGCATTGAACATAGTATATTTTATACTTATCGGCACTTTATTGCGAACTAATAAATTATGCCATACCAAATTCATAACAAATTTCGCAATTTTAGACTTTACATTCAAATGACACTCCCATGACAATGCTGGCGTAAGTACGGCGACGAGATATTTATATTTATTAACCACTTCTATCAAGTTACCTTTGAACCACCATTTATTCGTCTGTTTTAACCTCCCGCCTTTTCTAAAAACTAATATTTTTGATTTATCTAAATTAACCCTTAAGTTCCACAAGTTACAATATTTCTCTAATTTCTTTATCATAATAATTTGAAGTCCAGTAGCTGACAAAACTATGTCATCAGCGTACATCAAAACATTTACCCTGTGCCCATTTACAATGCAACCCCCTCCCAAAAATTCAACCATATCATTTATAAATAATGAGAATAAAAAAGGACTAAGTAAACACCCTTGACGTAAACCCACACCCGTTTCAAAACTGTCAGACACACCTTCCTTACTCCAAACCCTTGCCTTTGTACCCATATATAAACTCTTTAATACATTCAGCATACGATTTGAAACACCTAAACATGACAACTTATAAAACAAGGATTTTCTATCAATTGTGTCAAAGGCTGCTGAAAAATCTACAAAAAAACAAAAAACCTTTCCTTTTCCTTTAGCTAGTTTTAAATGAACAATGCTTGTTAAATTGAAGATATTGTCCACTGTCGAATACCCTTTTCTAAATCCAGCTTGTGCTTCATTTATGATTAAGTTATCATTGGCCCAATAAGTAAGCCTGTTAAGTAACACGCTAGTAAACATCTTTGCAACACAGTCAATAAAAGATATCCCCCTATAATTTTCTGCACAGCCAACATTTCCTTTCTTATACAAGGGATAAAGTATAGAATTCTTAAAGCTTTGGGGTACCTGTTCTTGTTTAAATATGCTGTTAAAAACTATTTTTAATTTTGAAACCAGCAAAGAAGAACCATTTTCATAAAACTCTTAAGGTAGGCCTATTCTGTCTAATCCGGGGGCTTTGTTATCTTTAGTTTTTCTTAATGCTATTATCAATTCTGACTCGGTGAAGTCCCTATCTAATAAATCATCTACAAAATATGGTTCGGCGAATGACAGTCTATCCGTTAACAGTGGTGCATTTAGCAGCGAGTTAAAATGACGTACCCACAGTGGCGGCTGGTGAATTATTACCTTGGGGGTTCAAATCTATTCCCCATAGGGGGGGGGGGTCCTGCAAATTTCTGAACATGCAATGAGATATATCGGGTTACACTTTTCATGATAGATAAAAGTACCATATACATATTAATTATTATAAATGGAAAATTGAGAACAATGTTGTCTTACATAGTAGCCTTTACTTTATTCATTAGTTTAATTAAGTTTTTAGTTCATAAAGTGACTCATAAATTAAATAATGAAGTGACACTTTAATAATAATAATGAAGTGACCTGTACACTTTAATAGCACACTTTTCCCAAGAGGTAAAGAAGAAAAGTTACCCTTAGCAAAGATGTAACGATGTTCATTCTCCTTAACACAACGCTAATAACAACACTGAACTGCAATAATATTATTTATCAATAATAAAAATATGCCCACACTAACACAAACTTAATCCATGAACTTCATAGAATGCATAACTGACATAACCTATAAATCAAAGAAGTAAACAAACCAACTACAAACACCATAACAAAGTTAGTTGTGAACTGCAGCTTCGGCTATCTTCGGAAGGAGTCGGGAGTCGCTGCATTTAGCGTGCAGCGAAAAGCAATGCTAGAAACGCTATTCCCCCGCTGTTCCCCTGTACCCCTTCACCTAGGCCAGGAGGTTCATTCTTTGGATTGAACCAGGCAGCTGAAAACGATGTAGTAGAGCTGCGCGTTGTAACTCTCTGTCGTATTTTAACAACTTTTCACACTATATTGTTAGATTTATGAAACCAAGAACTAAATATTTATAGTTGTCAAAATATTATTTTATTAACGTAATTTGCTTAGGAGTGAACCTAAGCACGAGCCGCTACTGCGTACCCATTCTTCCGCATTAATGTTTGACTCCGTTTTACGATTTTGTTTACTTTTTAATGTATTTATTGCTGCCCAAAGACTTGTTGTGTCGGTTACGTTACCAAAAACACTTAAAATATTTAATAAATATTCATTTTTTTTTCTTCTTACACAATAATTTAAAGTCGCGGCCGGTTTGAATGTAATCTTTTCTAACAATTTCGGATGTTGTTCTACGCGTCAACTTGAGTAATTTGAAAATTTTACGCCTGACTCACAGGCATTCCATGTCGAACCATTTTTGCCTACCGGTGAATTCCACTTTTTTATTTACGTCTGGTTTGTAAGGCGCTGCCGTTTTAATACTATCGGTTATGTAATCTAAAGCCTTTTGATTGTCTCCCTTAATTTCTGAGGATTTCAACAGTTTATCGAGCTTTATACAAAAATGCCTCTTGTCTTCGCCAGTCCACCTCAATCTTGGTAATAACGGTACCGTGTTACCAGTTTCTTTACTTAACCTGTCTATCTTAACTAACATTTCCAGTGGTAAATGATCGGACCCTGGAAACTCAATTACACTAAAGTTTTTTTATGATATTCAAACAATTTATTGATCCTGTAGAGGTCGATTACTGACATACCATTAACCCCTATACAAGTGTTTTCACCTCATTCGTCCCCCGCGCACCTTCCGTTTAGTATTACCTGTCCACAATTATCAAAAAAAAAAAAATAGAAGATTTCGTCCTCTAGAATTAAGTATCTTATCTTTTGAAACCCTTGTTCCTATAATTTCCGTCCCTTGGTCAGTATATTGATCTATGTTCTCTATACACTGTTCATTCGCAACGCGCCCATTAAAATCGCCAAGTAATATAAATTGCAACTCAGAGTTTTCAGTTATAATGTTACACATGTTATTAAAATCTCTTTCCCAGTTATTATAATTTTAATATGTTGGAAGAAGAGATATGTAACTGTTATTAGTTACATCGGTCCGAATTTTAATAATGTTTGCATTTTGCGTGGAGGTGAAAACAATATCTGAAATAAAAGATGATTTCTTATTAATGTCATAGACACCTCCGCCAATTGACCTACCATACTGCGCAACCCTAGTTGCCAAATCAAATCTGAGATCAAAATTTGAAAGCTTTTTAATAAATAAATGTTTGTCTTCTTCTGTAACAAAGGATTCTAATAATAAAATTATATCATATTCACTTAGTAAATTTAAAAAATTATCGTTACTAACCTTGCTTTTCAGTCCACACACATTATAACTTAACACTTTCACACATTCATTCACATTCACACACCTTTTATTCTTCTGTCTTTTTTTATTTCCTACAGGATCGGCGCGATCTGCCTATTCGCTTTTTACAGTATATGCACAAAATGAATTTGGAGTTCCCGTCTAAAGTAAAGGGGTATCCATAGTTAGAACAAACAAATAACAAAAATAATACAAAACTTGTACACCCAATGACAAAGTGCGCTGTGTACAAACCACAGTCTGTTTATAATCCCAAAGCGATAACACATTCTATAACCCTGCCCAAAGTGTGTTGGTTTCAATATGAAGGTTAGGGAACAAACGATTTAATTTTGTTCGACCCTCTAACACTGGCACCAGGATCAACCCCCCGGGTTGCGGAGGGTGGAGGGTAACTGAACGTTTTTGTTACGGAAGGGTCAAGGAAGAGGCGATCATTTGATATCTTGATTTATAGTTACCATTGAGTATAGTGATATACGGTATAGGCAAATTTTCAATACAAAAAGACACGGAAAATATTATCCTGCCTTTAACGGCTTCATTTGCATGTTCCATCTCTGTTATACCGTCGCCCTATCTATTCTACTTTCCCCAGTGTCATTATTTGTATTTTTTCCCATGGCACATTTTGTTTTATTAACACGAAAATGCTTTCTAAATTTGACTTATACAACTTATTAATTGTTGCTAAGCTACATTAAAAAGTGAAGTGAATAAAGTGTTTATTCAGACAAAGATGGATTTACTATTGAATAAATTAATTGTTCGTTATTTGTTTATACCAAATCATAGGATTATTGTCGACTGCGTAGTTATAGAACCACACATTGCAGTACTACGTTTTAACGATTCCAATTTATCGGAAAATCGTAATAGATTTTTAACTGTTAAACTTAAAAACAGGAAAATTTCCGCATTTGCGTTTAGTCGTTTAAATTAAAATTTTGTCATTTTTCCTAGAGTGTCATGGGGGCAACTTTATAATAAATTGTTTCAAAGTTAGGGCTTACCTAATAGTGGCTGAAAAGAAATTATTTGAAACTCAAATTTCAATTTACTTACTTCACTGAAATTGGAAAAAGTGCACAACTTATTAAAGAAACATTGATTTGTTGGAAACAAGTAGACTACCTAAATAAAACAGAATGTTCTTAATAACAGAATACAGTGTACACATTTGTTGATCTCGATTAAGTTTATAGTTTTCGTGTCAAACATTTATCCACGATATTTTTCTCGTCCCATGAAACCCTTTTTAGCGCATAGGAAAGATGAGCTATTGCAATTACTCTTAAGGTTTGAAATAAGATAGGGAGTGGTCAATGAGCACCGATCATGGTCCCTAGAACACGTTTTGGGGTGTTACTCTAACGGTCGCATTTTACGTTCGATTTGGTCCAAATTAGGTACACATTGGTTTTCTAAGTCGCTCGAACGAATTCGTTAGCCAAAATATCCAACAACCGGAAGCACGTTTTTTGACAGAAAGTACATTTTTTGCACATTTTTCGTCTTTGAATTGGATTTTTTTGTGTTTTATCTAAACAAATTTATACTGGAGATTATTCTGCAAATTGTGTATATTTACAAGACTTTATAGAGCATCAGGTTTCCCCAAAGTCGATCAAAACGTAAAATATCATAAAATTACCCTTTTAAATGCACGTGGAGGGTATCAGATCTTCTGACACGAAGCGAGTTTATCCGCTACGAACCGCTACGGAACGCAGTAACGGGTGCACCGGGGTTAGAGACTAAAGTGCAAACAAATTCTACTTATATAATTCGTACACTTAGGCCTTCAGTGCCTTCGTGCGTAGACCAATTTCCAAAATAATTGGTTGAAACTCTAAAACATATAAACTTAATGTTGATAGTTCGCTCAACTCATGTCAGCGGTTCACCTGCGTGATCGAATTATTTAAAATAGTAAACATTGTCACTCAATAAGGGTCGCAATCAATAAAACTACGGGTTGAACTTTACGGCACCTTTGCAAAAAACAGGCAACATTTTCTCTTAATTAAAAGTTGCAGTTTAGACTCAAAACATACCCTGAAAGTTTTTATAATTAACGGTTGTAATGTTAACTTTAGATATTGGATTTCGAGGGAATCGCATGATATAATTAAACTTTTATCTATGTGTACTACTTTGTGCTGTTTAACAGAGAACCTTTTATAACCCTCCTTCTAATGTAAATATTTAGTAAGTGAGGTGCATCAAGTGAATCGTTTATTTGATGGATTAGTTGAATTTAATATTTTCATGGCGTACCTGTGTTTCTCAACTGCGAGGACAAATCCAACTGCTAATATAACTTGAAATGCAAAACTTTTAAACTAGTAGTTCTGTGAACAGTAGACCTCGCTCGTTAAAATAACAAATGTTGTTTTGAGCTTAGGTTAAAAATAGTGTGCCAGTAAGGAAGTAAGCACAAGGTTTAGCCAGCGAAACATTATTTTACAATTCCCGCGATTCCTAGTTCTCGTTTTTTTTTCTTTTCTTGAGCTTTAACTGCTAAAGATTTTCTTTTAGAGGCATTTAGGTGTTTTAGAGGTGTTTTATTTAGGTTAATAATGCGTAAGATAGCTAAAAATATCAAGTTATAGAGGGAAAACATATAATTAAATATTTACATACTTAAATAACTAAAACTTAACAATGTATTTACAGTTCCATAACTTCCATATCATATTCCAATATTAGAAATAATGAAAACAAACGATGTTAAAACGTCGTGATAGTGATCTCAACTTTATTCTCAACCCAAGTACCAACACTTCCCACGGTGTCCAACGGTCATTTTTTGTATGTCCTTTATCGCTGAGCGGTTTCATTTGTTTCATCTCATTTTTTAATTCAAGTAAAACTAAGTCAAATAATTTTGTGAAATTTACAAGTATTCAGTTTAATTCTTTGATTTATTCTCTACACTTTCTTATCCCCTACACTTTCTTATTATTATATGCCATTTTTTGCAAATAATATATTCCTAAATTACTATTCAAAACAGGCTTAGTTTTGTTAGCAGTCTTGTAGTAGGAACATAAAAACTGGTGTTTTCAAAATAAGAAATTTGAAATTGATAAATATTTTTATATTATTCTATTTAGAACTAAATTACGAAACGTTTTTACATAAAAATTATGAAAAAAATTACAATAATTTTTACTACTTTTTATGTACGGTAGGCCTAAAGTTGGACTTTTTCCTTTCGTTACTGAATATGCTAATAACTAATAAATGTTTCTTGATTTATAACTTTGTTAATTTTACTTCAATAATTTTTTTACTGGCATATATGAATTATTTGAACCTTTATCTACAAAAAGCTATGCAACACTTTTGAATTGGTTTAGGATAAACGTATAAAAACATGGTTGAAATACAAAAACTTGGACGATTTTTTAACAAATTTGAAGTTTAAGGCCATTTTGTGAGCTTACCGTTAGAGATACGTAAAAAAATCAAGGATACAATTTTGTTGAAAATCAAATTTGCTACTAGCAAAATGCCATTAGTTTTTAAATTCGACTTACGGTTAAGCCACAAACTGGCTTTGGAAAAAAGCTTAAACTGAGAGAAACGGTGCGGCCGCCATTTTTATTTTATTTAAGGGGTTAAAAATGAAAAATGGAAAAAACCTTGTATATACATGGCTCGGCCTAGGAATAAGGGACATTCATGCAAAAAGTCATCAAAATCGGTCAAGGCGTTTGGCCGTAATCGTGATATAGACACACAGACACACAGACATCTCGCTTCGCTCTGTCAATTAAACAGTTAAAACAACTAGGATAACAAAGTAAAGCTAAACTACAAATAAAAGTAAAAACAAAATATAAATTAACAAATCTTTCCTTTCTAAAATAAAATGGCAGCATCGGATATCGTAGTTGCGGTTTCTAATCGGCTGTATTCTTCTAATTTTCTCATCGTTCTGAATGACCAGGGGCTAGGTCACGTGACCAAATCGCTGCTCTCTATTTTTTAGCATAAGTGACATAAAGACCACGAAAGATTACAGTTCCGTGGCCGCCAATAGGATGGTTGCGCAGCGTTGCCATATAGCACTGGTGATCTGCTAGTCCTAGGGACCCTCGTATTTGCCGCTCGAGGCTATACGTGCCCTACTACGGTATTTGTTTAGTAGACTCCTGACTTTGAGAACCTGATATCTTCACAAAAGTAATGATTACAAAATAAAATTACTAGTGGCAAAGAATCGCGTTTCTTGATTCATTTCTCGTACAATCATATGTAATAAAATTATACCCTATTAGTAAATAATTAAATTTAATTGTAATAGTAAAAATGTGGTTTTAGAATAAAAGTCAAACTTATAATTCATCCATTGAAATTCCTGTAAATGTTGAAAATGTGTTGACAAACAAAATTAACACTATATTAATTTCTGTTTATTTTGTTTACAAAACTCTTG
>JAGFPH010000035.1:750065-771426 GCA_018207615.1 Philaenus spumarius
TGAATCTTTAACGGCTTAGCCAGAGTGAACAAACAAAGCTCAGTTGCATTTTTAAAGTTATACTTCTTTGCGCCCGTTGTAATCGGGATGGGGTGTCGGTCGAGAAACCGCGTCACGCGTTAGAAGTAAAATCCCGAAAGTGCCTTTTTATACCTATTCTCTACAAGAGATACCTCAAGAGTCTCGGTGGGTGAGTGGTTAACGCACTCGACTTCCACGCTAGAATCCCTGGTTCGATCCCCGGCTGGGGATTTTTTTTCAAAAATTATAGGAAAGTATACGAATATACGAATGGCGAAAGAAGTATAACTTCCATGGTCTGGTCCTACGCAGACCCATTTATTCTTCATCTTTCTTTGATAATATTGTCTATTCTTGTCTTATTTTTGGATTAATGCCTACTCGATTAATGAATGAACTCGCATGAAGTCGGTTTATTGGCTGTACAATTAAGCCCTGGTATGTTTGTCATCTGTTATATAAAAACGTCAAATGCTACCCTAGTCTTTTATATGGTTGTTTTAAAACATTTTCTTGTAAAGATCTTCCCTTTGTAGAGTATTTGTAGGTTCTAAATATAATTTTAAGACTGTTTATTCTTGTATTTTATCTATAAACCCTCTGGTTTAGTAGTTGTAGGCGTTTAAGTCAAAAATATTTTAGGATGGTTATTTTTTTGTATAACCTAGTGCTAACAAATTTTAAAACATGTAAGATATAGTCTATAGGTATTAAAAAAATAACTATACAATTTAAAGAAACATTAATTAAAATCTGTTATTTTGTTAGATCAAGTCAAGAATAATTTTTGTAAAATATTTTCGCAATGAATTCACGATATTTGTTTTCAAAGTTGTTTTTTACAATAAATAACCTTACTTAGAACTTAAAAGTTAATTATTAAGTTCAACTAATTCATTCAAAATCAATTGAATTATTTAGTTCCTGTTTAAATCTTACAAACAGTAAAATTGTTGAAACAAATTATAAATTTGGCCGCCAAATTACAAAAAAACTATTAATCATTTGCAAAATTTAAAACAACCAAATAAAAGAAAATATTAAGTCTTTAGTCTCTGACTTTTATAAATAAATCAACTAGCCTACTTTTAAAGACAAACAGATTATTGCATGACAATCAATAAGTTGTCAATTAAGTCGTTAGAACCCATACTTTTTCCCATTATGTTAGAATATAAATATTTGTATTGGTTTTGCAGTATATTATTAGTAAATTAATAATTGTAATCAATTATGTATAACTCATCACGAATGCAGGCTCATTAATGTTTATCGATAGAATAAATAATTGTTTCCCACAAAATGTATAACCCTTAAAATACATGTACACCATACAAGGTACAATGGCTATATTGCGGGACCATTTTACAGCACAATGCGGGAAATTTGACTCATAGATAAAACAAAATAACTGGCCTCAAGCTTCTCTCTGAAATTAATGACTGGCGGAACCATACACTGCTAAATGTACAAATTGTTTTGGCACACATTCACTGCCTAGATCATTTATACTAATGTTGGCAAGTTGACAGCCCATATCTCTCGCGAAGTGTATGTTAACACACGTTTTAAACAGCATTAATTTGTTTAAATATATAGGCTAGGGACAGTTTTAGTTGATTTGCGTTATAAAGCGAGGGAAATTTGTTGCCGTCAATTTTTCACGGTTTAGTTGAGAAATATTTGAAAACGTACATTCGCGTTGTTATAGGAGGAAATTTATCTCGCTCGGTTTTATCTCGGCAAAAAAAAATGTTGTTTTTGAAAACCGTTAACAATTAATTTTCGATCGTTTACGTTCACTAAATAAATTACAGTTGTTTTATATTGAAACACCGGTCCAAATTAGAGTGACTAGATTTTTCAGATCAAACGAAATAGTAAACATTGTTAAACCTTTTGAAATGTGTAAACATAATTTGGAAAACTGTTTATCCTCGATGTATTTGACGAGATGAACCTGACAGTTCATGGTACTAAAATAGGCAAACAATAATTTGCTCAACAAATTAGGAAAGTAAGGGCTTTAGTTCTTCTGACTTACGGGTCTCGCTGAACTCGGCAGAGCGCTGAACTTTTAAGATAATTATAGGTAAACAAAATGATTCCGATTTTTGTATAGCTTATTGTTTTAAAACGAATGCTATGTTATTATTGTAGACGAAAGTACTTCCTGATTTTATAGAACCAAGGAGCTTTGATTACAAATTTAAACTGTGAATGTATTTTGACTATATCTGGTTAAACCGTAGACAAAGCGCCAAAGTATAAATTTATATTTCCGTTTAGTTCTGTGTTGGTATTCACAAAAAACCTCCATGGGAAATGTCATGCAATATGTTCTATGGTGCTGTAACACATGGAACACTAAAAGTGAAAAAATAACATTTCGTATTTAAACAACAATACAAATTATGTTTTTTACAAACAAACAAAAATTAAATAGATCCTGTGTTACAGCTTGACTGGTAACAATAAAATGCTTTGTCCTGACTGAATGACTGACTGACATAGAATCAACGTAGAGCAAAACTACTTAAGATACAAATAAGACAATTTAAAGGTATACTCTTTTGGTGTCATAGACTCACACTAAGAAAGCATTTCGCAAAATTCACTCCCACCCATATAAAAGATAAAACAGCTGTCCGGATCATGAGCTTATCAACATGTTTGTTTACATTCTTTACCGTAGCAACAAACTTAGTAAATTTAGAATCAGTTTATTACTCTTCACAACCATCAGCTTTTTTAGGTTAGATTAACAAAATCAAATAAAACACAAACAAAAATCAACGAAAAATTAATTCAGTAATTTAATTCAAACATCTGATGTTACTTATTATAAATAAAAATCTAATTTTCATCAAAAACATAACACAATTTCATATTAGGCCTAAAATAAACCAAAACACGTTTGTTTGAAACCAATTCGACAAATTTAGAATCAGGTAATTATACTTCAAAACCAATTTTTTTTCAAAACCAATTATAATATTAAACAAAATTCTTACTGTATTACACGTCAAACATCTGGTATTATCATCGTTTCCGTGAAAATATAAGAGTATGCAATAACCTCTTTGCATTTTCTTCGTAATGGGTCACTGCTGGGGTGTACGAGCAGTGGCGGAGCTCCTTGTTACAGTAAGTTTTGTTTCATGCAAAACTTTAAATAAATCAAAGATCTAAAACAATAAGAAAACATTTCTTTTTTTGCTGTGTAAAGAGTGAAAATAAGATTAGACACTTAACCAACCAACCTAACCTAACCGAAATGACCTAATTGATGGAGGCTTGGAACTGTTGTAAGGTAGATTCTAATTGGCAACAGTTTTTAATATAAATTTAATTCACAGTCAGTCAGGAATACCAGATTGTAAAAACTAGGACAGCATCACCCCCCCCCCCCCCCCCCCCCCCCCCCCCTTTTCCCTCAATTCTTCGCGTGTAACCGGCCCCTGCCTAACTTAATGACTATCTTTACTGTTTCACAACAAGACCATTGTTTATCAGTTTTTGTAAATAGGTAATTTAGGGCCAATTAGCTGGAATTAATTAGATTAACTATTAATTAGATTAATAGTTTACAAACTATGTTAATCTACTTAACCACAGTGCGAGTGTTAAACATGTTCGTGGTAGAGAACGGCTTTATCTAACAATTTAGATGAGATTGATAAAGATATACAAGAAAAAGGTCTAAAGATAGTTGATGCTGTCAATATTCTTAAAAATGAGAGAGTATAAAATGATCAAGGTGAGTTATCATTAAGAAAAAGAAGTCTACCATTGTGCAAGCAAAGCTTTTACCAGAATGAACTTATTAAGAACATATGTAACGTCAAAATTATATAAAATATTGTTGTCAAAATAGAACCTCTGTGAAGAAACCTCACTTTGATACCACAATGCAAAGTGTCAAAGATTTAATGTATGCAATGGCTCGCATCCTGCAAACTATACAGGGTGGGATGTAGCGAAATAATTGCAAAAGAGAATAAATACTATGACAAGGGATAAAATTCAAGTGCAGAAGATTAACACTGCAGATAAAAATTGTAATAATTGGCCTAAAAACTGGAAGTACCGGTAACTGCTAATACACAAGACTACTGATCTACTAGGTTAATAATCTACCCACTGTGCGATTAAGTAAATTTCTGGCGTTTCTCAGTTAAGTGGACGGATGGAAGAGAACGGCTTCTATACATTGATTTAGAGGTCCTTTCGTTGGCTTGGCTACACTTATAGTATATAGAAATTGAAAACGCCGCTTATAGTGTAGTTAATATTGATCTTTGTTGGAAAATATTAGAAAAGTTTCGAAATTTCCATGATTTTCTACCCAAAAACGACCAAACCATTAAAGTATTTACATTTTATATTACTTTAAAGTATTATATTGTATTATTTATAAATCTTTGAAAATACTTTTGAGAGTAATGGTTTAATTTTTAGATTATTCAAACCAAGTTACGAAATAAGTCAGGCAAAATGATTTCTTTTAAAATCTTTACTTTAGTATCATTCGTATTGTGTCAAAAGTTTTTTGCTAAAATTTAAACAGTAATAGTTAATAAAGGTCAATGTTAAAAGAAACAAAGTACGCAACACAAATATATGCCATACTACACAATATTTACGTAAAACATATGATTTATTTCAAGAAAACCGCTTGCATTTTTTTTAGCAAAGCGAACACCACAATATACCATTGATGACAGTTTTGGGCACAAAACTTCACAATTAAATTTGCACACAGTATTTGTAATTACATAATAAAGATTTTTTAAAGAAATTATTTAACCTGGATGTTAAAGATTAAAACTTTTAAATCTAAAGTGTAAACAAATTCAACTAAATAGTTACAGTATAATATTAGCAGGACTAACAATTTTATTTTTACTCTATATCTTTCCATCTTATCATACGCAAAACTTGTTTAGAACAACTTCAACTTTATCTAAATTAAAACGCATTCAATATTAACCGCACAGAGAGACTTAAAATAACTTTACATTCAGTAATAATCCTTTCTCGTTTAAAATCCTCTTTGGTTTTTGCAATAAACAATTCTCCGGTAAAACAGTAGCCCAGAATAATCCTACATAAATACATCTACTTGTACGTATATTTATTGAATATATATATAGATGTGTATATTCATACATGTTTTTACTGGAAACGGCTGAAAGATTAATGCAGTCGTCGATGTGAATAGAGAAATAAATAACTCCAACACTGCTGTGGATTCAATGTGGAACGAAAAGCTTTCAGCTGCGATGTTGCTTTTCCCAGTTTTGTATTTCTTCATTTATTTCATTTTTCAAAGCTTTCAGTACACACATGCATATGGCTCGAGAATATAATTAAATGTCAGCAGATTTCTTACTTTCCACTTAAGGTAGAAATTGTATCACCAATATCACATTAAAAATAGTGATTTTAATTATTTTATTGTTTACAGAAATTAACTCGTTTTCACTTACACAAATAATTCACGTCTGTTGTAAACTATGGGAAACCTATTGTTTGTTTTTATTGGTTTATTTGTAGTGTATTTACCAGTTAAAGTAATGAAAACAATGGAATGTTATAGACGTCAGTAAACATGCTTAAAGAATTAAACTTGTGTTAGAACTCAAAGAAAATATCATATAACTTTATGTATTTATACATGTATAAAAATAATAATCTAAAACATAAGAGGTACACAAATGTATATATATATATATATATATATTCATAATAATTTAAATAATTTGTAGAGTTTGTCAGAGTTTTTGGCAAATAACCATTCTCAGTACTCACCTACCATATAATTGAGTCTTACATACTAAAAATATCAATACGCATTATGTTTCCTGAGATTTTCTGATTAGTGGGTCAGATCAAATAGTTTATAGATAGCCTACCGCTTGTATTTTCAAGAACGGGTAAAGGGTAGACCGAACCCCTATAGGAGGACCAGAAATAATCCGTGGACCTCAAGAAGCGCTAGGATTAGTGTTTTCGAGTTAATAACAATATATCTTCATTTTATTATTAAAACCCTATTTATGTTTTCCATAGTAATGTCCATAGCAAGATAATGGCGAGGTTCTCTCGTTTGCGAAGGTCTTCCGCCCCGAACTTTATAGGTTTGGTTCACCGATTATCTTTTTGATACATTTCAACCTATTAAGTACATGGATTTCATGAAACGTCCTCAAACCCTAACACATTATACACAAAATAAAAAAAATACAATTTTAAAAAGGAGAGGGGAAAAACAGACGATGTACCTTCAAGTCAGCAATGCATCTCGGACGTATAAGAGCACATGTTACGGCCTAAGGGGAAGGATATCTACTCGATTCATTGTCGTTAGTACGTTTTGATTTTGTGAAATGGCATTTTCCAGAGAGTAATAAAGCCAAAGAACACACTATGTGTGTTATAGATAACTTTCATCTTAAAATAAAACCCTTATCAGACACTCAGCGTCTTACTAGAAGACCTCAGCTTGAAGAGACTAACTCGATAAAGCTATTACGTATCATTATTGACAGTAATTTGGCATGGGGTGGTCATATTGACAGTATTAGTGCAATGGTTAGTCCTGGAAATTTTTGCTTTAAGGAAATTAAGAGAATATTCTAGACTTACTTAATCTCGATGGCCTACTGTGGTTTAATATACCCATATTTGAAATACGGAATCCTACTATGGGAAAATTCCTCAATCCAAAATATGAGAAAAGTATTCAACCTTAAAAAAAAGGCTTATAGCAGGGTTGAAGCATAGGCTACTGGAAGTAATTCTTTATTTTAAATTAAAGTATAAAATTATATTCAGTATAAGGACATTCATGACTATACTAAAAGAAATGCCTTCAAGTATCGAGGAAACCAGCACAGGTTAGGTCTTCATAGATAGCGACATAACAAATTGGGACAATACTAATAATAAATTTTCCGAAAAATTAATCCAATTAGATACACATATTTAAAAAAAAATACAGCTTTAAGCAATTGCTTTTGTCCCAGTAATTTTACTCGGTGGGAGAGTTTATGCACTATGATTTTGGTCTGTCTTTCGCATTACTGTTATACTGCATACATTGTAGTGTGCGTTTTGTTTGTGTTTGTTTTAGTTATGTATTTTTTAAATGTAATTTGTAGTAATTATAAAATGTCTAATTACTGATGTGATACAGTTAATGATTTGACTGAAATGACTAAAACATAGGCTTTTACCATATTTATTTTGTACTTCAATTATACATTTTAAATTTGTACTATGTTATGTTATAGTTAGTGAGTGTTGCAATAGTTACGATGAGTTGATGTAATCTAAAGTTGACAATAATTACAATTTATAAATATTTATAGGTGTGACACTTGCTGTACAATATTTTCGTCAAAAAAAGGGGGGAAAAGTAGAAATAAATAAAATTAAAATCTTCTCAATTTAAAAAAATAAATACATTTGGGAAGGCAGAACTCTTTGCCAGTCAGTCATGCACCTCTCTAGTTAACTTTTACTATCATGCAAGCCGAAAAATATTCAAAGCAACAGCAGCACCTATTTGGATCAAGCTAACAAAAAAATCTCCCATACAACATAAAACATATAACTAAAATATCAAAATCACGATCGTCGTTCTTAACCTATACTTGAATAACATCATAAATTTCCATACGATTATGTTAAACTATTTATAAAGGTTTAGTCCTGATCTCTCTAACTGGATATTAATACTTTGTGGTAGAAGATTACGATTGTGTCTGTCACAGGACTGCTTCAAAGAAGGAAAAAAGTTGAATAAAATTACCGACCTGTGTAGCCCACATATCAAACTTTACAGATTCTCCAGCGACAACTTGAAATATACACGTATTTTAGCATTAACGCTGTCACATGCGCAAAGTACCGGCAGAATGTCATAAGCGTGTCGTGTATTTCATTCTTAAAAAGTGTTTCAATTCTCTTTATTTTCGCGTCGCGTATAATCCTGTCGGAATATGTCCCGATACGTATCTTCGATCTTACTAAAGGATTACCGCGAGCACCGACACTGATTGGCAGATGAGATTCTTTAGTTAAAATCATATTTTATCCTCGGGTTTTTGACTGACGTTAACGGGGAATTTCTTATATTCATATGTTAAACAGGCGTGTTCCGATCTTGCAGCCAGATCTTCACGAACGCAGACAAAAATCTTTGTCCCCGAACTAGAAGCGTCTAATATTTCGGAAGAATAGATAGTATCTACGGTCGGTAAGGTCGTGTTTTGATGGCAACAACAATAGAAACTGGACCTTATCGACCGTATGATTTGTGGTCTTCTCAGGTAAAAGTGCAGTCCCTAAATACGTTGTGATTTATGTCATTCTAAAGGTATGTTTTAAAGAATGTGGTAGGTCTGAGGTATTCAGTTACAGCTGTCTATTGAAGTGAACAGAGCGCTTCCTCTCGTATGAGAAGGTATAATTTTCATCCCAGTTACGTCGTTCTGTACGTCTTGATTCTTTCAATAAACTGTATTGCATTAAAAAGACACGTTTGTTAATCACGGTTTGAACAAAACATTATTTTTTATAAAACTGTTACTGATATGCAACCGGTAAGATAAAATAGTCTCTGCACTAGCTTGCATTTCCAAATTTATTATTATGTCTCCAGTCAAACAGTTTTTTAAACTCTTTTATGGTCGCAAAAACCAAAACATTAGGCATGTCGCACACTGGATCCGCTCCGTTCCGTCCGCTCCGCTCCGTTCCGTCCGCTCCGCTCCGTCCTTTCCGCCAAAAATCGAAAACCATGTAATCAAATGTGGAACTGCACATAGCATCCGCTCCGTCCGTTCCGTCCGCTCCGTTCCGTCCGCTCCGTTCCGTCCGCTTCCGCCACTTTTCGAAGAGCGAGCGATTTTTGGCGGAAGGTCGGAAGGCCGGAAGCGCCGCGCATGCGCAGTGTACAGATAGACAGAGTTGTATTTTGCAATTGAACTGTACTTGAGAATTATTTCTTAAAAAAAACAATCTAAAAGCACAACTTCAAATCATCTTACTTCATTTTTTAAATCCACCGAAGATATTGTCAGAACATTCACTCCTTTTCTTCAAATTGAAATAAAATCAAAAATATCGTCCTTATTGTCAGAATATGAAATGAAAAATCTTATTGCAGCTCAGGGGGCTGAAAGTCCATGGTCTACCTCACGATCGACTTTCTCGTCCTTAGGCCCAACATCACCATATCCCCAACATCACCACCACATTATGGAGATATGCACACCTTTCGGGAATTTCAACTTTACCAATCCCATGTTCCTCTTGGATCAAACTTGCAGACTCAGACCCAGGTGCCCCTTGAGTCTACTAGTTCAACCTGCACTGGCCAACGGAACTTCAATAACACTGACTTTGCTTCAAAAACGGATGTTTACAATCAAATATAACCGGAATTATCATTACAGTGCCTTGTTGTCAACAATCTGTGTTGTAATAATATGTGAAATATAGTTGTAATTACAGTAAATCAATTGAAAACACAATTGATATTAAATCAAACAACACAAAAATATTGAAAAAGTCAAGATTACAGACTTTTTTAACGTACAGTAAACACTAACTTGTATTTCATACTTTTAAATTTTCATCTTAATTGTTTTATTTTCTAACTGTTTTTTAATTTTGTTTAGTTTTTTATTAAACTTATGTAACGTTACTACATATTATGTTAAGTTGTAAACTTTATTTTAAAAATTGTTTTGTTATCGATTCTTAAAATAAAGGTTTACCTATATAGGTAATATATAGGCCTAATTCAAATTTTATTTACCTCTATAATTCAAAGTCTCGTTAATTCAAACTTCCTTTAATTCGAAAAAATACTTTCTCTTGGATTTCGAATTAGTGAGTTTCTACTGTATTATTTAGTATCATTTGAGTTTAAGAAAACATTTATTTTTAAATGAAATAATTGGACAACATACTATACATCAAATACCAAACAATTTTGGTGTTGTAGACAATTACCTTGAAATTATGTTTTCAGTTTTTGTTTATAACGCTGTTATCCCTGACCTATAGAAATGAAAAAAAAAAAAAAAAAACATTTTGTTTGTCATTAAAAAAGAAAAAATTTTATCTATTTTGTTTGCAAATTTAACAGTTTTTGAGAGATTCCACAGTAAACATTTTGTATGGCTACCATTTTGAAAGTAATAAAAATAAAGTCTTTATGTTTGGTACACTTCTATCAGTACCATACAAAATTTGAACTCCTTGTCTTATCTATTTCTTAGTGAGTTTTTATTAAAAAAAAATGGCCGATTGTGACTAAATTAAGCAGCAAAAGAGTTGCTGAACATTTTTCATTTATTTTAATGCATAGAATATGATTCTGTATTGCGAGCTAAGACTTTTTGACACCCTTACTACTCCCATAGTCATAAGAAATATTTTATAAATTAACTTAATGCAAACACCAGAAAACTATAAACTGATAAAATTATGGTTTTCAATTTACTTATAACATGGTTTTCAATGAAGTTGTAAAACGAAGTTATTACTCTATGATGTGGGTTCTTATCTCACCTTAAGGTCACAGCCAACCGCTCCTCTGGTGATATGCTTCTTCTAAAGTTTGTATGACGTTTTTGAATTGTAGGTTCTATGATGTGTAATAGCTCTATAAACTTTTCGTAACTCATACGAAAATATCGAAAACATCTTTGATTGTCATTTTTCAATCTTAAAAATAGCGTATGATACTCGCCCTCACTAACCCGTGCGGCATTAATACTGTGCACCCACAATCTTCTTTTTTTCCTTGATACTTGATCATCCTCTTCTGCAGCTATTGCCAATGCTATTACAGCAGTTTCTTCGTCGCTACTGCTGGAACTCATAATCACACAATGGAAAAAGCCGACACAAAGAATTTACATGCGAACAATGACAGTGTGCTTCGTCTAATGGCGGTTGGCGCTAAATATTAACGATAAAATTGAGAGGACCGGACGGAACGAGCGGACGCAGTGTGTGAGAAAATTGCCGGAACTGAGCGGAGCGGATGGAACGGAGCGGAGCGGACGGAACGGAGCGGATCCAGTGTGCGACAAGCCTTAATTGGACGAACAGATTTCTTACAATAACATGTTGATCTTAGAGTGGGAGCATAATTACACTAAAACGAAGAGACAAAGAGATTCTTATCACGTACCTAGGTGGGTTTATTTACGTTAGATATATAACGTAGATATAAATATATTAAACGTATTTATGAAGAGTTTAATGTCCCTTGAGGTCATACATTTATATCATGACGAACACAAACAAAACATATATACAGATGTCAGAAACAAATCTTATCGGGCTATACACTTGGTGTTTGTTGCACTTGTAAAATCGTAACATACAAAACGCTTATACCAAATTTGAACTCAATATATTATTTATTTCTGGAGTTTCAGTGAGTTTTTGTAACAAAAAACAAAATGGCGGATAGAGTAAGCAGAATTTGTAAAATCGTTACAAAACATTTTTCACTTATTTCAATATATACTATACGATCCTGTATAGCCCGCTAAGGTTTTTTGTGCTTCCCTATATATGCATTTGCATCCATGTCACGTACATTAAAATATTTTTTTATTATTACAATTCCATTTTACTGTGACATTTTTATTATGTACAGGATACAAATTTCATAAAAAATACTTAACGTAAACTTTAAATACATATAAATTTTGTGTTGTGCTCTTATGATTGTTGTTAACATTTCCCCTAAAGTTCGTATCTGATGTAGTTTCCTTTAAAAGATTTAAGCAGCCTTAATATAATTTTTTCTTTCAAAATATTAACTGCAGAGTTTTTTTTTTTAAAGAATAGGTGGAATTACCGTAATAGTTTTTAATAAATAAATACTCATAAAAAAAGCTTCAAAAAGTTGTTTGTTATTCATAAATTATACCCAAAAGAACACGTCATAAAAGATTTATTTAGGTTATAAACTAAAATAAAATAAAAGTATTTCTCAATATTCTGCCAAGTCCAACATGCTATGTTTTGTATAAACAAACGCACAAGAGATAATAAAGGTAGTAA
Organism: Philaenus spumarius; assembly: GCA_018207615.1. Classification (NCBI taxonomy): domain Eukaryota; kingdom Metazoa; phylum Arthropoda; class Insecta; order Hemiptera; family Aphrophoridae; genus Philaenus; species Philaenus spumarius. The sequence continues at coordinate 762,189 of JAGFPH010000035.1, forward strand.
TTATTACACTATATATAGCTGGCCAAACGTAAGTTGGCACTTGGGTTTGGCGATCCAAGGTGGCAGACTTATGGCGAGGGGAGGGTGAAGGTGCCGGTAAAATACTTTTGGATGTACCTGAGTCAATGTATTCCGAAAGTATTTACCTGCACCTCTAACCTTCCCTTCTCTATAAGTTTGCCGCCTCGGCTCGTCAAGCCCAAGTGCCAGCTTACGTTTGGCCAGCTATAATATAATATACCAGCACACGAAAATGAACAACAAACAAATAAAACAACACTATTAAACAGAAACAAATAAATTTTATTGCAAACAACATTTTCCAATGTAATTGCTGATACACAAATATTAAGTTAGATACTATAATTACATATTGTAGTTAATAGGCCTACAGCTCTATTATGTCTAGGTTTCTAACCTCCGGAAACACTCCCGGGCAGGTTTAAATGTATATAATCAAACAGTGGTCGACCTATATTTATGAATAATCTGACTGTCAAAACAGTAATTCTTTATGAAAATACCTCAGTTCTGTGGAATTACGTTAACACTGATGTACTTGTATTGTCAACATAGTTTTTCTAACTAGTAACATATGTTTGAAAGTTGTTGCACAACTTTAGTTAGCTAAACATAAATAAATAAATATACAACGTTAACAATAACTGAATAATGAAAATATGTTTTGGTTTTTTAAGTTTAATTACATTGTGATGAGTCTTAGCTTCGAAGAAAGTCATATTTCTTAGCGTGCTACCACGTTAAGAGGCATTACGCACAAAACCGTTGCCTAACAAAACAGCACCTCATGCATCTGAATTGTTTTATACTTTTGCGGAGTGTTTTTAAGCCGGAAGGTATACGTGGTGGAACCTCTAACTTGGAGTAGTTGTTGCAACTATCTACGCTTTCAACTTGGCAATACTGGCCTTATATTATTAAATCGATGCATCTTACAGTTTTCGATTTCAGTTAAAAATTATCATAGAATAGTGTTTCTCAACCTTTTGTAGAGTATAGAACCCCAGAGCACTTATATATTTTGGTGACCGGACATTAGACCACACTTTTGGGGCAACTACCTGGGTTGGGTCAGCTAGGAATATGTAAATATTCCTCGACGGACAATCCATCACACCTTTAAAGAAGGGTGGGGAGGGGGGTTGGAAGATATTAAAGGGGATAGTCGGTTAGGTTTGGTTAGGTTAGGTTATAATAATATATAATATAATATGATATAATATAATATAATATAATATAATATAATATAATATAATATAATTATATAATATAATAAACTAATTTGGCAAAACTTATTATGAGGACGAGAAGGAGTAGTGTAGTTAGTCTTGAAGTATTGTGTAGTAGTAGCGGATGACCAGCCCTTGGGCCTACGACCATCCCCTTTAATATCTTTCAACCCCCCTCCCCCCACCATTCCTTAAAAATGTGGTGGATTGTCCGGCGAGTATAATATTTACATATCCCTAGCTGACCCAACCCAGTTAGTTGCCCCAAAATTGTGGTCGAATGTCAGCATATTTTCATATGTGGTCGAATGTCCGTGTGGTCTAATGTCCGGTAACCATATATTTTTCGGACGAAACCCCTTAGTACCAAAGTAGGGGATATTTAACGGTTACCGGACATTAGACCACACGGACATTCGACCACATATGAAAATATGCGGACATTCGACCACACTTTTGGGCCAACTACCTGGATTGGGTCAGCTAGGGGTATGTAAATATTACTCGCCGGACAATTCACCACATTTTTAATCTGGCCGATAACAGTATGATTATATTTCGTTATTATCACATTATATAATTAAAATTAAAAAAAAACTAAAAGGTTCTAACCTATAGTATTTAGTCACAGTATGTTTACTTTTTACTTACTCTGGTCGATAACAGTATGATTATATTTTGTTATTATTACATTATATAATTAAAAGAAAACCTAAAAGGTTCTAACCTTTAGTATTTAGTGACAGTATGTTTACTTAGTTGAGAAAGTTTTTAATATTGTACGTGTTGAAGATGGTTAAATATTGCTTTCCCGGCATCAGTGAAGTGTATAAATACTATATTTATAAAGAAAAAAGTTAAGGTTTGTGTATTTATAGTAGTTTCGATTGACAAGCTAAATTACCCTTGCATGTTAGAACAGTATTACCAATGGACACGACTCTAGGTCCATAGCTGACCCAACCCAGGTAGTTGCCCCAAAAGTGTGGCCGAATGTCCGCTGTGGTCGAATGTCCATGTGGTCTAATGTCCGGTCACCATATTTAACTGTCGGTAAAAAAATCAACATCATGCTACTTGTTTAGCTTTCAAATATGTATAGAGAATTCGAAATAACTGTAAGAACAAAATAATATATTAATCACTAAAACAAATTGTTAAACGACATATGTATCGTTATTTTTTATGTTAAAACTTCATCTAAGCTTAAGGAGTTGGCTGAGCTTGTTTGCGTTAGACAAGTTCGTCAAAATCAGGTTAAATTTTCAAAAGTTGTATCCTTATGAATGCCTGACATGAGTTACATTTCTTCGGTCAGTCTTTGTAAGGGCATACTTAGAAAATACTACTCCACAACTCTGTAAGTTGTAGCAAATGGTAATAATAATTTTCCAGCTGGGTATTCACAGCTAAGCTGAGTCGAAAAGTCTTACAAAGTAGCCTATTGCAAATTAATTTTCAAGTTCCCATCAGCTGTCACAGCAATAGCGTCAATCATACAATAATCAATGGGAAATGCAAATCTATATAAATAAAGATAAGACAAATTGATTTGTTAACGAAATCAAAACATTCTAAAAAATGTAGAATAGTAAAGAAAAAGATATGTTCAAGTTTATTGAAATGTAAAAAGTCAATGACATTGAAGTAATTTTGTGACGAAAATTCACTCAAGAAATCTGGCATTGGTGGAAAATTTCAAATTATTAATTTTAAGGTTATTGACTTCTCATATAAAATTTAATATTAACTTTAATCAAAGTAGAAAATACAAATCAGAGATATTGTTAAGTATTTTGATATAAAAAAAAAAATGTTATTGAAATATTAATAAATTTGTCAAGAGAATTTATGGGACCCTTATGTGGGATCCTGGGGTTCCGCGGAACCTACGTTGAGAAACACAGACGTAATAGACTATATATATATATATATATATTTTATGTGGAAATAAGATACAAATCCAAAATAACTATGTGTGTATTTTTTCTCTGGATAACCCAGAATCTGAACCCTTATGAAAAAGTAAAATAAACTTTGACAAATTTAAGGCTGATTATTAAAACAATTCACACGTAAAGAAGTAATGTTTTTTTTTTTTTTTTGACACCTAGGTGTTTTATGGTTACATCGTGTGTTCGCCAGATAAAGACTACACTATTAATTCTAAAGTGTCTTGCATCTTATGTGATTTTCAGTCGTTAAGTTTATTTACTGACTTCCATATTAAAGATTAGCTATTGCAGTGACTCTTATTGTGAGACCTAAGTAAAGGGAGTTGTCAATCATGGTCACCAGAACACGTTTTAGGGTGTCATTATAAAATTGTATATATATATGTGTGTGTGTGTTCGCACTCAACCGGCCGCAGTTTAAGTCATATTTGTTCCAAATTTGATATAGCCTACACATCGGTATTCGAAGTCATTCGGACTTAGCCACAAAACTCCAACAACCCGAATCACGTTTTTTCACCTGAAGTAAACATTTTTTGTACTAGAATGAAACTGTTTTGCGTTTTATATAAAACAACAAATATTGGAATTGAGTCTGCTCATTTTTGTACACGAACTTACAGAACTTCGTTTCCCCAAAATCGATCAAATCGTAAAATATTACTATAAAAGTATCTTAAATGTACCATAAAAAGCGAACCATAGTTGCAAGCGAACCAAAGCAGTTCAAAATCTGACGCCGTAAAATCGATCTACAAAGTTCAGTCTATAATTCAAGGTCGCAAAGCGATGGCTTCTTCTGCGAGCGAAACGAAGCAGCGCGTGAGCCGGGGCTGGAGGCCGAGGTGGAAACAAATTATACTAATAAATTACGTACACGTAGGCAGCTATTCAGCACTTTCGTGAGTAGAACTATTTCCCAAACGGTTAGTTAAAATCCAAATAAACCCGTTAGTTCTAAAACATAATATAATAAACTTAATTTTGGAAATTCGCTCAACTCACGTCATAGGTTCAGATGCTTCATCGAAATATATAGTTTTACCAAATAATGTCATTCGTAGTTATTTAATCCACTATAATAAAACAAATAGTACAGTTATAGCACAATAATTACAGAAAGTGAACTCAATCAGAACTAAATACAACATTAAATGTAAAAATATAAATTAATTCTTTTTTACAAAAAGTACACATTAATCTACAAGAATTTAAGAACCATTAAGTATTGGTCGTATTTCCTACTTATTATAACCAACAACATTTCTTTTCACTCCCAGTCAGGAAATATTCAATTTATAAAAGCGAAATTAAGTAAAGCCAATAATTGAAAGATAATTTTAATTGACGAAGAAACAAAAACACTGAAAACCTTTTGAAAAACACGACAAAGGAGGTTCTAATTGGCAACTGTTCGGAATTTACAAAATAATTACTCCAATCCAAACAAATAAGCTTTCAAAGCAGAATAATTAATCCATCCTTACAATACTAAGTAAATCTAGCGGAACTCCTAAAATCCAAACCCTATGCAGGCACAACGCCTGATAATTGATCGTGCCGAGGATTTCCACATCTTTTAGCTTTTCCTTTCAACTTTCGACATTTCATCAGCCACATCTCCCCTTCTTCCAAAGGGAATGTTTCAATAGGTTAACGTAGGGTTAAGTTTTCAACTTTCTTTACATCTCAAGTCATTGAAATATCGCTTCAAAGACCCTCTGTTTCTCTCTCCGGGCGTAGCGCATGCGCAACATTACCGGGATTAATGGTTCCTGTTATTTCAGTTTTATGTTTTCCACTAATTGGCGATATCGTTTTATGTCCAACAACGAGGCTAATAAATTCCTAACGAAATCTTTTTGCACCGTGAATTTAAAGTACCAGGCTGATTTCAGCATTTAATTTTACAGTACAGTGTTTTGCTTATATATTTTTAAATGTGTTGAACTTAATATTACATTTAAATTACGTTAGTTTTAAAACTATTTAGGAGAAAGATTGTGGTTTTAGCTTTCTAACTTTCTGCAGTTGGAACCAAACGACTGAAGTTTTTGAAGTTAAACTTATTTCGGTAGGGCAAATTGGCCTGAAAACTGAAACGCACTCTCTTCACGCATGGACAGTGCGTATTGTGTGTGTAAGCAGCAATAATCTCTAGCCACGGTATAGCGAGTTAGCCCGATCAAGACGAGAATTTAATGGGTCCCTTTCTCCAACTCCAAACGGCAGTTGAAACGAAAGAGACGGAGAATCTTTTCTACTATCTCCGTCATATACGTCATAATTACCTTGTGCACTTTACTAATACGTAGCATAGGGAACCAGTAGACGCTTGCGTATGATACTGTACATTAGCTGAATACATTTTAAAATTTATTTCATTTTTGTTGAAGTACTAAACCTAATTGATGATATTAGCGGTTATATGTTTGAATCGATGTTTATTGTATTTAATTATTTGTGTTTACTTCGTTCTTCAAAGTAAAATGCTAAGGCCAACAAACTACATTAACTGAGTCTATGACGTTAGAGATTTTCAACATTGAAAATGTATAGAGAATGTAATTTAATATTTTCTCAAAAGAACTGAAATACATTTTGATCGTAGGCATACTTAAATCAATGATTTTGATCGAAAACATTTTAAATTCAGTCATTTATTTATTTCTAAGATTATGCAATGGTAATTGATGAATAAAATAATTATTTAATTTAGTTAAAATATATTTTCTTCAAAGAAATTCCACATAACCATTTCCTAATCGTGGAATGGTAAAATCGTCAACAAATGCAAACAGAGGAATGGATAAAACCAACTGTTTTACTTCTAACGCACTTTTTTGTTACGGGGGAGTTTTGCTCATAGATGCTGGTGGTTGGTTTTACAAATAATAGTAATAATCCACTACCATCTCGGGTTTGAGTAGATTACAAAACAAATACACACGTATCAAATATTACGATGAAAAATTATGTGTCTGATAAACGAATATAGGAGAAGCAAGATACATATTTGAGATATTCTACTCAGAAAAATATCACACCTGAGCAAAGTGTAAAGCTAAGTGATAAACAAAGCAAAGCCTAAAGCGATTAAGCCATAGACGACCACATTATACCTATCCTATACTTACCTGTGGCCACATTAAAATTTATAGGATAGGATTAATTAATTAAGTGATTAATTTAAATTAATTAATTAAAAACACTAAAATTTTAACCGATAGTTCACTGTTTTCAAGTTACTCGACTGAATTTATGTTATCCTGTTTATGACCAAATATCTTTAATACAAATTGATAATTTTCCATTTTTGTCATCTACCTATTATAAAATTTAGATGTGCATGAATAATTTTCTCAAAAATACAAAACGTTATCTTCAAAATTCGTGAAGGATAAACTATACTTAAAAGGACTGTATATGAATGTTTCGTCCTAGTATTTGCTTGATTTTGATAGATTCTTTATAGTTTTACGTCGTTTTGTATAGGCTATTTGTTTATTTTTTTAGATTTAGAATTTGTTGTTACTATATTATTTTGTTATTTTAACATTGTTTATTTAAATTATTGCTTACATTTAGTTTTGTGCACAATGAAATGTTCAATTGGTTAAAATATCTTCCATTTCAAAGTTGCTTCTCGTGTCAGTTCGAAGTTAGTTTTCCCCCACGGAAATAAACGTATGCAAGGTTTCATTACAACTACGTGTCTTCAAATAGGCCGCATAAAACACACATTATATACGATTATTCCTCAAGGACTACGATGGAGTCGGTTTAGGTAAATTGGATCGCGATGTAGAATGTACGCCCGCGGCTATACATCAAGCCGAGCGGACGTTCTGACATCGGAGGCCGGGCAGAGTCCTTCCCTCGGGCTCCACTCAACACTGCTATCATACTTCTATCTTATAGATTCCGTCTTACGGTAGACCCTAAAGGCTTTAGGCTGCATTCTGAATCGTTAATCAACATGTTGCTGCGTGTAGATGAAGATACCTTTTGGAATCTTATTTATAATAACAATTTTACGGTGGCTTTTAGTTTTATCTCGGTAGAAATACATTTTAAACAACGACAATGTCCGGTGATGATAAGGTTTACACGGTGTTTGAAATGTGCGTCTTAACTTCGGCGAGAATCAGAACGTAAAGAAAAATGTTCCTATAAACAATTGCCCGTTACCCTTGATATAAGTTTTGTGTCGAAGTATGACAGGCCAGTCGCTTGATTTTACAAATTGTTTCTAATAATATTCTAAATGGCTACTTTCAAACTATTTAGCATTAAGGGTGTGCAATACCAAGACGAAACATTTCCATACAGTCCTCTTCAATATAATAACTTATCGTTCATCGAATTTTGAAGATATTCTTTTGTAATTTGTAGGAAACATTCATGAACATCTAAACAACTATAATAATTCATAGGTGACAGAACTGGTAACTTATAAATTTGTATTAAATATTTTTGTTCACAAGCTAGACGAAATATATGATTTCAGTCGAGTCACTTGAAAAAAATGTAATACATTAATTGTAGGCCTACATTGGAGCTTTCAATAAATTTAAATGTTGTGTGCACATGGCGGAAATAAAAAATAAGACCGTCATTAGAAAAAACGTAAGTGTATTGTATACACGAGATAGTCTAGGCGCGATCGAGTGCCTTACGAATACATTAGCATAGGCCAGCCTTTTTAAGGTTTACACCACCGTTCTATCTTTAAAACAATGTACAAGTTTCGAAATAGTCACATATTATTTTAGTGTAAACGTTTTAGACTTGACAAAACGTTAAGACAAAACCATGATATCTTTACAATTTTGATAACATTTTAAATAAAAATACTGTCACCATTAACCCTCGGCAGCACGAACTGCCATTTGTAACACAAGCAAACTCTCACTCAGAATCATGCATTTTTTAGTTTTCAGTGTATTTTTCTTTGTTGTACGTATATTATATGCTTGTATAAGTTTTTATATGAGTAAAATAATATAATTGACTAAGTTTCCAATACATTTCTTAGACAAACTCTAGGTCACTTGATGAGCTGAATTCCTCAATATGTAAAACACGGCATACATCGCGCTGAGTGTCATTCCACAGAAAAAATCTAGTCGCTGTCACTAATACAAACAATTATTGTTTGATACAAATACTACAAAAAAAAAAAAAACGCTTTCAAAGACGAAAACAGATAGCCACACCAACGAACCCGCTTCAAAACCATTTTCAACCGCACACAAGTTTTACTCTACGAGTGCGATGGAGGGTTTTAGTTGTTCAGAATAACGTTTAGAAAACTCTGGAAGTCTATACTTACTGGTCAAGGGTATGAGGATGGAAGTAAAGCAAACAGTGCTTGACACCCTTTTAAGATGACTGGTATAGCTAATTATCTGGTGTTCCACTTATCATTTGAAACAGCTGTTGCTGCAGTTATTTTGATTGATAACAGTGACGACTATCGGTTATTAAAATTTTTTTCACAAACAATAATATTTCAATGCGATTCAGGTGTGATTTATTTACTCTTTACTGACGTTTTGTGCAACGGAAATTGTCTTTACATCTTTTACACATTTTATATTAAATTATAGAAAAAAAATATAATAATAAACAAAAACAAAATCACGACAACTATTTTTTATTAAATCAAAGCCATAATAAGAATACATGTTAAAGACTTGGACATTCATACTCTCTTCTACACACAACCTTAAAACTACTTCCAGTTTTTCTCACACAGACTCACCCTCACACAATCACATCCAACAAGCTCACCGCATTGCCTCTGCTCGACATCCAGTTTTTAGAAAGATCAAATATTTGTTTAGAGTATTACATTTTTTAATTTTGACAGGAAATTTATTGTAGAATCTAGGAGTAGTGCAGTTACAGAGAAGAAATTTAAATAAATTGTTATGCTTGGGGTACCTTTCCTTTTCTTTCGCATCTTAAAAATAATCAATTCTGTTTCAAAAACTGAAGGACCCTGACTAATAATGTAAAATATTTTAT
>JAGFPH010000035.1:771436-816661 GCA_018207615.1 Philaenus spumarius
ATGGACCATGGAAAAATACATTTTCCGTAAAGTATTTATCCATTACCAAGTACGGTTGTTTGTGTCTACATAAATTTCAATCTGACCATCTACTTTATGTTCGTGTAGTAAATTATATTTTAGAAATCTAGAAAGCAATATTAATGAAACAGGTTAACTTATAATTTATGCCGAAAATTTAATAGATACTTTTTTACAGTTTTTGAAGATGAAGTTTAAGCGTTTCAGTTTAAACTGTATTTATTGAGGACATAGTGACATAAACGTGTAAATACAATAAAATTATAAACTTAATTTTCGTAATATTAAAGTTATTTTCAAACTTGCATTTCTCGTACACGAGGCACAATTCAAACCGACATAATGACATTCATTACACTTTTACGCATAAGAATAAATTACCGTCTACTTACACGTGTTAATTATATTTAAATTTGACAGCTACGACAGCTGTTCACAAACGCTTCCTCCACAGCTGTTCCTGAAACTTCTGCTATTCACCGAGTTAACGCAGAGTTGACAATTCACCAACGAAATACTTTATCTTGTCTATCTAAAGACTTTATCTAACCTTAGTTATCAACCCAATTTCTGTCGTTCTTTGCACCTTTCATTGATATCGGTAGCCAATTGCAGCTGGGCCTTATCTCGGCCAATTATCAGGCCGCTAAATTGTCCGACTCGCTCGGATTCGACAGCCATCACTTCGATCGTATCTTCGCCTCCGACATTCTATCCATCGTGGAGTTCTTTGAATGTACCATCGCGGAACTGTTTTTCTTCAACATTTAATGTCGTCGAATGTTAACGTGCAGACGTTGATTAGAAGATATGTACAAGCTAAGTAGCTCTTACGTCGAAGTCGTACAAAACAAGAAGTTTTTATTTCCTATTTCAATTAAACAAGTTGAATGTAAATCTTTGACTATCGAAGCAAATTACGACTTGAAGTTCATTTGAACAGAAAACCTATAATTGGATACTAGGTTTATAAAAGAAAAAAAAACAAAACATTGATTAGCATTATTTTATTAGGACATCTATCAATATAACGTGATACAAAATAAACACCTAATAAAATAGTATTAGTATCGAACCAATTATAGGCTGATAAGAATCATTAATCGTATTTCTGTAATTTAAATGTAAACAATTATTTGCAAAGACTTTATCCTTTAGTTTCGTTTACATCTGCAAGTAAAATTATTTGAGTTTTTGTACTTTAACTTACTTTCACTAAACGGATTTATACTCAAAATGATTTTTTTGACATATATGTTACTAATAAGCCTATTAACTTTAAAAAAAAATCCAACTTGGTAAATTTTCTAAAAGTTTTGAGAAATTTAAATATTGTTGAATTTTGAACATTATAAAGCCCATATTTATAAACGTTCAATTTCAAAGTAGGTCGAATGGAAATTAAGTTGAACTAATTTTAATGGTGGCTAAAAACACGAATTTTACTTATTGTATGGCCCTCTTCTTTTTTTGTTATCGCTAACACAATAAGCAAAAGACGACCAAGTATTGTATTTATGGGAAATAGATATTGCAAAACATATTAAATATTAGCGTTACTTTAAAACAAACAAATTTAGAATAATTTACGATTATTTTATCACTACGATATGATCGTAAACTTTAATGGCAGTTATAATCAATATTCGATAAATTCTAATAACGTAATCATGTTTTATTTATAGAAGAAAATGTAATTTCCATAAAGTTCGTCATAAATCTCTTTCTCTTCTCATATTAAAAACCGGATGTAAAGTTTATGCAAAGTAGAAAAACGGAAATTGGTTGTAAAGTACACTTCCGTTTTATAATACAGCACTTATAATATTCCTCGTGATATTACTATTATCTAGGGCTCATATGAGTAAACTGAGTCAATATCAAAATAATGAGGGGGAGTGCAACAGACCACACTGAGCCGGTTCTTTGTCCGGGAGGATCTCTTGATAATAGAGTTTAATCGGAAAGGGAGGGCTAAGGGACGTTTCCTTTTATTGTTTGTCCTACCTGAGCTCGGGTTGACCGCAATCGTGAAGGGCTTACAAGGGGACACCCGGCTGTCACACGGAGGGGACTCAAAACAGCTGATACGAGCCGAGTTGTTCCGGTACCGTCTGTAAATGAACAAATTCGCAACGCCACGACAGTGACATCTTTTGATAAACGACGCGTTTTCTTGGAATGAATAGAGGTTAGTTCCCGATTCGCGACGATTTCTTGCATTCGACAATGGTTCGTTTCCCGTATTCTTTTACTTCGCAACTGATACCCTAAAAGTGACAAAGCAAAAAAAGTTTAAAATGTCTTAATGTGTTGGTATTTGTAAAGTTTAATGTTTCTGGTGTACTCTTTTGGCAACAAAAGATACGAATTGTAGGAAAGTCTTGCAGAATTTAGTCAAGAAAATAAGACGAAGCAATTTTATATTAATTAATTTCAGTTTCTTGCAGTTAAGCATGTGCGTTTTCCTTTGCTTCTCTATTCCGTTCTATTTTCAGGTGTATTTCCCGAAACGTTAATTAACTACTGTTTTCCTTTAGTAACCTTTAAAAATGTACTAAACACAAATAATGTATATTTTTCAAAATACACAAAACCTACTATTTACTGTTCGTAAATTTTAATGAACAGATAACAATTCTTAGTTAAATGATGTTCGAAGTAATCCTATAGGGAAAGTAAACTGTTTAAAATATTACTAGACATTTTGCCACCCATTGTTTCAATGCTTAAAATTTAAAGTAAGCACTTCTTAATGTAAAATGGGAAAACGTTTAGTCGTAGATACCGTAACAACAGATAAACGATAACATACTACAATGGTGTCCAACACCTAACACTTCAACGCATTATGACGTACATTGAACGCCAATTCCTTTCAATTCTAACGGTGCTAAGACGAACTTTGTACGTTCATTGGGCTTTTTACTTAAATATTGTAGTACAATGTTGTAAAATAATGGAAAGCTGAAGAACAGATGACTAGTCATATTCTGTTAGCATTAAATTAGGTCAACTACTGTTTGCTTTACTTCCGCCCTCTTACCGCGTACCGTTGGGTTGCGTTATGGTCTTTCAGTAATACGTTTAATGGTTACAAGTTATTTCAAATTTCAAATTATTTGACCCTATTATGTGTCCCAGGTGTATGTGTTAACGTATAACCAAAATACCAGAACGAATTAAAATATCTAAAATCCACACAATAAAGTCCACTGTTAAAAGAATTGTTTTAATTGCTAAATAAGTATAATATTATATAAAGTATAAACAACCAGTTTTTACGGTAATTATGATTCTTGTTATACAAACTTACTACAACAAAACTAATAGTAGTTTCCCAGGTAATATATTGAGTATAAATCAGTATTTCAAAAGAAACTTGCAGTAGCAGTAATTGAGAAAAACACCTGCCATGACTGTAATTATATTTTTTTCAAGCTTATTTACGTTTAACGGATTTGTTAAAACGATACGAAGAATATATATTGACATTTAAAATAAGTACAAACTATGTCTGAAACATCGTATATATACAATAAACATTGTTATCTTACAGTTTGTGGGAATATATTTATACATTTTATTACTCTTATAGCCCAATTAATTAGTAATTAATGTATTTATGTTTGTAAAATAACCAATCAACTTTTCAATTATTTGTAATTGTATTTGAGAATATTAAATATTAGATGGAATAACCCGGGTTCCTCCTATGCTTCATAGTTCATATTTATAGCGTAAAAAAGTTGCATTGTACTAAAAATTACAATATATCAGCTAATTATTTATCATTTTACTGATATCCTATATTTTCAGAGCACACCAAATTATTTCCTGACCAAGTCTGTTATAACAACTAGTTAAGCGGATTGGTGATCACCCTAATAATATTATTACGAAACGAGATTCTCGGAATCATCTCCCTACCCCTTTCCTAAAACTTTGTTAACCTTTGAACTGTTCAAACTGAAACATATGTAAGCCTAATTCCTTCCCTTTACTATTATTGCCCTCAAGCGTTCAAACTCCATCCAACTGATAAGTTCTCTGAGGCTGACCCGACTACAAAATCTACTAAGTACTTCCTGCACCAAAATGTTCATGGGTATACTAATGTTGACTTGATTTGTGATATTTAATTTACAAATGGGTTAAAATAGTTGAACAATTAGAATGATTGTCCCATAAATTCCTGATAAAACTTATTAGTTGTAATATTTAAAAATATAATATATTATTAAAAATTATTCTACCTAGTGTAGGAATAATAAAAATGGATTATTGAGTATTTTAAATATACCAATTATGTTTTGCTAACCAAAACCTGAATAAAATAATATACCACAAAGAAAAAAGACAACTTCAAAGTAATATTATTATTGTAAATCGATGTTTTTAGGAATGCCAGTAGTCATAGATGCAAATGAACCAAGTTGGTACAGGCAGCTGCCCTCATACAACTACTTCTGGATCAGAATAGTATTCCTGTTATGTTTGCTCAAGGAAGTCGATGTTCAACGACAATTATCCATGCAGCGGCTTCGCTAGGGAGTGCGTCCCGCACCAGGTTCCTGTCCGGAGGGGTGTACAATTCAAAATTTGCTTACTGGCATTTTAGTAATTAATCAAATTCAATTTTATAGATAGTTTACATAACTTTCATGAAATTACTAATACGATAAACAGGAGTTGAGTCAAATGGTAGGTTTACCGTGATACAGTAGTTCAGAGTAGGTTTATGACTGTTATGAGTGATGGCAAAAAAGTTGATTAGTTGGAGGGAGGTGGTGATGCGCTGTGTGTTTGTAGCTTCTTGTAAGAGAAGTTCTCCAAAACTAAAACTTTTAAAAGCTAAACAGAGCTATCTTTTCCACTGAAAAATCTGCAGCTATATATATAGATTTTGATAATTCCATATCTAGGTTTGCCGAGCAGAAAGTTCGTAAAATGATTTGAAGTTAAAGATGCAGGGATGTAGTCCATGATGTGCACAACGTTCTTTAACTTTGGGAAACGTTGCACTGGAAAATCCAAGATGTGTTGTTTTGTTCCAGACCATATTGCTTGCTCTTTTTTTAATGGAAGATTTCAAGTTAACATTCCTTTTCAAATAATCGACTTTTGAAGGGCCAAAATCAGTCAATTGTTTATTAATTAGTTGTGTTTAAGGTATTCAAAATTTGATCAGTATTACATTCTTGGAGGTCCAACAAAGAGGTTTGTTGATATTGCAAGAGTCTTCTTGTACCTCACTTTGTAATAATCAAAGAGTTTTGAACGCATTCAAGAATATACTATGTTCTACTATAAGTGATAAGAAGGGAGAAAATGTGTGTTATTCTTAATCATTTCCATTGTTCCCAGAAGAAGGTTTGGGGTACCATTAAAATTGTTAAGAACTTATATGAGTTCTTTCTCTAACGATCGTATTTTCTGTCCAATTTGGTCCAAATTAGGTACACACTTTGGTTTCTTAAGGCGCTCAGACGAGTTCATTTGTCACTAAAAATACAACAAATGGATGCTCGATTTTCGAATGGAATTAAACACTTTTTGTGATTTGTAGTACAAAAATGATTTTTTGGGGGTTTTACCTAAATAATAAACTTAAGAGATTATTCTGCAAATTCTGTTTTTTACACGACTTTATAGCATGTCTAGTTGCCCGAAAATCTATCAAAACTTAAAATACCATAAACGTACCCGGTTCTAGTCCACGTTGGGGGATTATACCGAAGCGAAGTGAGTTCATCCTTAATCCGAGTTCGCAAGGGCGATTTTCAAACTTGCGAAGCGAGTTTTTCCGTGGCTAGCGGAACGAATCAGCACGTTGGAGTAAGAGGTGCAAGCAAATTCTACTAATATATTTCGTACACGTAGACAGCAATTGAGTGCCTTCGTGAATAGACCAATTTACCAAATTGTTGGTAGCTACCCTAAAACAAATAGGCTACATTTAATTTCGAAAATTCGTTCAATTCACGTCGGCGGTTCAGCTGTGAGATCGAATTATTTAGTTTCTGACAGACTCTTGATTAAAATGGATTTTAGTTTTGCATAAGCACAGCCTAGTGTTAAGAATAGCCAGAAATCATAACGGTAATGCAAGTCTGGTTTTAGAGGACAGACAATTTTGAAGAGTCGTATCTTGTTTGGAAAAGAATACCTAATTTATTTCTTGAAATATTATAAATATATTAGGCCTACGTGGCGGCTGCTTTTACTCAATTATACCATTTCTACTAACAGCTGATGTCAAATTTTGGAATGTTTAAAAAATGTGTAAACATAATTATCGGAAAGTTAATAAATAATCTACCACACTTGAAAATTTAGCTGAATAAATGTAAAACGAAAATAATTAATTTTGTTGACCATGATGTATTATGTTCTGGACGTGGACTAAACGACGTCTTTGCCTAAAGTTCCGAAGCATTTGTCCTCCAGTCAATTGACAGTTTTAATTCCACGATCTTTCCCAGTTCACTCGAATCTTGATAAAAGCCACCAATTTAGGTAATCTATTTTTAAATCGCAAAATTTGCATTCCCTAATATTTTACATAACACAAATGGCCCGTTAAAGTGGTCCTACTCGGTTATAGCAATAAGTAGCCTACACAAATATAATAGGGTCCCGGCGCGTTCTGTCTGTAATGAATTTAAAACAAACGAATCAATAAATAAATCAATTGGTCGGTGATTTAAACGATCGCTGGTATTATTAAAACAGGGTTCTCGCCAATTAGAATACGTTTTATCGTCACACGTCACGAGAAATTGAGTCCAATTAATTAGAAGAAGTCGGAGGATTAATCATGCTTCTGAAACCGTCCGTTGGTTCGTTTGCTGGCCTTTGATTGATTATCCGGCCATCCAGTGCCATGCTATCTTGTCACTACTGTTTTAGCTACTCCTTTTCACTTATTCAACTCATTTAACAGAAGAACCACTGAGCTTATCTAGATTTGTTAATGCATTGTTTTGTAGGGAAGAGTTGGACAGCGAAACACGTCTGAATTGACTAGTTTTTTATTTCTAAATTGTTTATCGATGTGTTTTTATGAATAGTGTTTATTATTTGACTTTCAGTCTACCTAAAGCAATATATTTTTTACAGAACAAATAAAGGTTTTAATATAGTATAAGGATGTCACACAAATGTTCCAAAAATGTTGCTAGACAAATGTTCCACTACGAATTTCTACTGGTTGAAATAATGACGAAAAAAATAAATATGTATTGCACGATACTGTTGCACAGAACCTCCACCAGACATATACAGGATGTCACAAAAAACCGTAGCTTATGCAAGATCGGATTGTATACATTGAAATAAATGAAAACTGTCCAGTAACTTTTTTTCGAATTTGGCTTAGTTTAGTTGCAACCGCCATTTTGTGTTTTTTTTTACAAAAATTCACTATAACTTCAAAAATATAAATTTATATTTTTTTTCAGAACAGAAACAGCATGTCTAAACAATGTATGTATTCTTATAAAATACCTAATGAGCTAGACTTGTGAGAAAGTAAAGCCTATAAAACATAGCTTCATTTAAAGATGTTTAAACCTTTTTTAACATTGTCTGATATGTTTAGTACATACACAATGAAATTCCTATATTTTTTGGGGTGTTGCTGCTAAATCCTGATTCAAATTAATGATGTTAAAGGAGCAGAAGGGATGACAAATCTCTACAATGTAATGCCATATCGTTTTAGATCGTATAACAAAACAGAATTCCAAAAGATGGTTTGATTTTAACCTTCTGAAATCAAAAAACATAAGCTTCAATACAACATAACATCTCAAAAACCCTTAAATCTCCTGAGAAAAAAGAAGGGAATAAAATTAATTTTTTTTTTAACTTTTAGTCGGAGTATTCGAAAAGGTAAAAGATAAGAATCGTTCACGATTTGAATACCGGAAGTCAACTAAGACTTTTCGGTTGTCAAAGGTTCTTTAGAACAATGGACGGACGTACATCTTAACGTAGGTTGTTCAGAAAACAATACGGTTTGTTGGACTGTAATGAACAAAGAAGTGGGGTTTCTCCGACAAACAAAACCTAAGACCGGTGAAATAAGCGCCAGATGATATGGCTCGGAATGACTGTGCATTTTCATTTATTATAGGATAATAAACTCACGATGGACGCGACTGGAATCTCAAAAATGTTAATAATATAGAAACAATTTCAAAAATGAAAGTTTTCCTGATTTTTACGGATTTGTAAATGCTTTATGTGTATGTTTTTTATGTATGGTACACTTTTTCATGTGGCGTAAACGTGTTAGCGACTACATCAAAATGTATAAAATTAATTTGTGGATTCGGAAATTGGTAATAGTTATTAAGAAAACAAAAGTTAAAATGTTTTAATTTCATCGGATAAGTCGTTTTGTAGTTAAATGTTTATGGACAAAAATAACCTTGCCTACCAAATTTATATCAATGGTAGATTTTCTCACTTTTTAGCTGCACCCATGCACTGATATACGCCATGAATAAAACGCGTATAAGGTTATCTAATAAAGGATTGATATCATAGTTTAGCATCTACTTCATAATATTGTAATGTTTCTTTATCTACGACCATTGCAATAAACACCAATAACGCTATTACAAATAACATCAGAAAGAGGTACATTACAAACCAAAAGCCAACCCGATTAGGTAATGATATCATTACCTAACAGGAGTCACTTTACATAATAGGCTCTAGACCAATGAGAGCTCGTCATTTGGCGGAAGTAGAGTTGTAATAAAAATAACGCTATTCGTACATCAGCTGATTGTACCCATACGTTCCGGATGTTAGTGTGTTATTGTAACTAACCTCAAACGTGAGTTGACGCATTCCGCAAACATGAGTGATAGTGATGAATTTTGTTTAACTCCAGAGGAAATTAATACAAAAGCAAATTCGGCTCTGAACAATTTGTTGCCAGAAAAATCTAAATTTTGTTATGAAAAGGTTTATAACCAGTTTATGGAGTGGAAAACTAGAAATGGTGTTAGTTCGTTTTCCGAGAATGTTTTCATTGCGTATTTTGAGGAATTGGCCCAAGATAAGAAACCTAGTTCGCTTTGGTCTATTTATTCAATGATTAAATCTACAATCAACATCAAATAGCCTGTATATTTTTGGTCGTAGATAAAGTAGTGTACGCAACGATTGTATTCAGCCTTTAAGCCACTCGTGAGATATTTAGAAAACTCGCTTCGCTCGTGTTCCAACTTACATCTCACTCGTGGCTTAAAGGCCTTCATAATACAATCGTTGCGTAAACTACTATTAACAGTTTACCCAACATACGCAATTAAATACTCCATTAAAATGTAAAATCATTGCTCTTTTAATAGTGGAGAACAAATATGCCAACTATGAAACATATCTGCCTCAATGACGTAGGCTACATATAATATACACTTATATTAGGAGGGAGAACAAGAATCAATGACAACTAGCAGACTATATTAGTAGTACTTTTAAATTTATATGTTGTGTTTGGTCAAATTATTTCAGATTTTCACTAACTAATAATTGACTGGAAAAGCTTCGGATATTTCTTTATCCTCATCACTGTGAAGTTTGTACGACAGCTAGGCTGGGTTTGTGAATTTAAAGGTTAATGAATTAAGACTCAAAACCTTTAAGAGAAAATGGGCAAATGGTTGCATTGAACGTATATTATTAAAACTATCAAACCTCGTTTGTTGAGTTTATAATATTTAAAAACAATTAGTGAATCAAGCCAATTATATTTTAAAACAATTATCAACACTAAAGTAGAAAATAGTAATTTAACCTTTATCAAAATAAAAGTGAAATGTCATGGAGTGTTGAAAAAACACGTGTCTAATAAATTTTACGCTTTTTCTACACCAATTAGAATGAAGTGGTAATAAAATATTTGTAAATGGGACATAAAATGTGTAAAACAAGCTATTAAAGTTGGTATTCTGACAACGTAGGTCCCGGGGTTAATACGAGCAATTAAACGCATTGACTATTTCCATTACACCTCCACTAGATTACACCTCCATAGATTTGTATCAATGGTAGACGGCAAAGTTTGGTGTTTTTTGTGTCCCCTGTTCTCGAAGTTTGCGATATACCCGGTGATTATTAAAAGGGCCAATTTCGTAATTTTTGTTTTATAAAAACACGTCAACCCCCGTCCTCCCTAACCTCACATGTTAAGGGTCTTCTTCACCCTGAGAAAACTCCGAGTGTATAGTATGATTTTAATAGAATTCATCAAATTACATTCTGTGTAATTTGATCGGACAATGCTGAAATATAAAGTATAGGCCTACGGACAAAGATACAGACGGTCATAAATATTATTTACTTGGTTTGCGAGGAGAGACAAATAGTCCGACCGTTATTTAGAAATGTGCAGACTCTTGTCCCCCAAGGACGTTGACATTTTGACGTGAGTATGACATTTAGCCCCACACTAGTTATTGGTACTACCAAAGGCTAATTATAATACTCTGATTGTAGTTTAATGCTATAGGCCTATTTATATTAATGATAATTCCAGATTTGTTGGGTTAGGTTCGGTTAGGATATCGCCAGGTAACAAGAGTAAATAAGTGGGGACAAAGAGCCAACTGTCAAAAAGAGAAGGTCCAGACTCTTTGCCCGCCTTTACGAAATATTTTTGTGAACAACACTTCGTTAAGTGTCCCGTACTCTCTGTCCTACAATCGGACTGAAAAGATAAGTTTTAGCATTGCTAATCATTCATCTACTGAAAGGACCATCCACGTCTCTGTGCTAGAGTGAACGCACGAGACAACTTTTGTTCGTTGGTTAGTAGCGTCACTGTGCGTCACAGCCGGATTGAATCGCAATACGCTTATCAGTAAAATATGCGTTCGTAGTCTCGTGTTTGGGATTATACAGTGTTGAAAAAGTCCCGGGCCCCCTAAATAATTCTAAAACGAAAAAGATACAAATTTAAAATTTTAATCATGTACACAGACGATAATATTCAACATTTCAGAGCGGTTAAAAAATTATCCGCCATCTTGGATCCGCCATTTTGAATGTAACATCAATTTTTTGAAATGGGAAGGTGGTCATGTGATACACCATTTCGATGAAGAATTTCAAGAGAAACCCAACAGTGAAATTTGCACATCCATATCTTTAACTGATTAAAAAAAGCGGCAAAAAAAAAACAACGAAATCGTGTTTTCCGATTTTGCCCCATTTTGCTGTTCTATTTAAAAAAAATACTAATTATTATTCTTTTTGGATTCAGAATTAGTACAGTAAAATGGGGCAAAATCGAAAAACATGATTTCGTTGTTTTTTGGCAGCCATTTTTAATTGGTTAAAGATATGGATGTGCAAATTTCACCATGGTTATCCCTTGAAATTCTACATCTATATGATGTACCACGTGACCACCTTCCCATTTCAAAAAATAAAAGTTACATTTAAATTGGCGGATCCAAGATGGCGGATAATTTGTTTAACCACGCTTAAATGTAGAATCTTATCATCTGTGTCCATGATAAAAATTTCAAATTTGTATCTTTATTCGTTTTAGAATTATTTATGGGATACGGGACTTTTTCAACACCCTGTATTTATAAATAAACACTTAGGAAAATAACTTATTAATCATAAAGTAGGCTTTATACTGTTTAAGTGTGACTTTAAAATATGATAAATATTGTTTGAACACCCTAAAAAATGCATTAAAATTATAAATTTTTACTTAATTAAACCATTTATTAAAATGAGTTACCTTCGATTTCTTTAAACTTTAGTTGATTCCTTTAGAAGGTACAATACTATTGGCATACAACCTGTAAGATGTTTACAACAACTGTTCAAGTAATGTGTATCAACTGTTCAAGTTGAAAAACGTGATCCGAAATATTTAGTACGAAGTGTATGATGTTACGCTGTTAAAACTGACTGGTTTTCAGAAACATATATTTGTACTACTCATATTGGATATCGTACACACAGAATGCTACTATTTACTGGGTAATTTAATTAAATAGTTTCAAGGTCAGTAGAGTTATGTTTAGATTCCGTATATGCATTCACATTCTGGGAAGAGAAAGATATGTTTGGCTGTTATCTGTGGAATGCATAACGTTATGACAACCGGTTTGTTTTTCTTCTTTTACTGATGCCGTCTCGATTACATTTTACTTCTAAAGAATGTATATGTCTTTGATCGTGGAGAATTAGCCTATATAGGAATCGTTATTGCATGATGTTATTTCCAAATGTTGCGTCTTTATAATGTGCATTATAAATTGAAATATTAGGCTATAACATATATGAACACTACAATTAATTGTGTTTCTTGTTTCATTTTAAAAAGCAGAATAAGTTTTTTTTTAATATTTGTATTTGTATTTGTTATATTTAATTTTTTAGGTTAACTTATACTTACATTTAATTTATCATTCGATTTGGGTGTAATCTGTGAACCACGCTTTTCTCCTTAATTACTTCACTTGTAAAGCTTATAGGTATTTTTGTTATAGGGTCTACTGCGGTTTTTATTCCTTTCTCAAAATCTTATACGCTACTGATTAAATATATACCAGTTACACATAGCTCGCCATCAACAGTAAAATTTAAGGTTTCCATTCTCCATTTTAAATATTTACATAGTCGAGTAAAGTTTTTGATATTGCTATCTGATAAAAAAAAGATCTGATATTAAATTTGCCAAATTTAAAGTCATAATCTTACTAAGTTCTATAGTTAGGCCCTATCATTAATTTAAAACCATGACAGACAAACGGAAACCGAAGTTTATAGAAACAATTTTGTTAATTTGAAGTCTCCCCTCCCCCCCCCCCCCCCCCGAAGTTATTCCGATTACTAGCTACTCATCCTGTAGGGGTATAAAGGAATAAAATTGCATTAATTTTTAAGTGAAAACTTCTTTAAGCACACCTATCACTTTGGGTGAGGTAAAATATACGAACTCGCGATACGCAAGACGCTTTGTGTTTTTTATTTCGTCGATGATTTCTTCTTCTTCATTGGTTTACATACGTACTAATACAAACCAAAAGTTTAATGTAACAGCTGATCGCAAAAGAAGAAGAAATCGACGAAATAAAATAGGCAGTAGTAATTTCAAAGACTTAAAGTCAAGGGTTTTGTCACGTCACGCTAATGATTAAATGGGCATGTGCTTCTTCATTTTGTGGAAGTTGTATTAAAATTGTTTACTTGGTGATAACTCTGAAATGGATATTGAACTTCCTAATTTAGTAAGTTGTGTTAAATTAGTGTACTTGGTGATACATTTAAAATGGACATAGTGTTTTCTCATTTGTTTTAAATGTCTAAATTTGATTACTGGTTGATATGGTAATGAATAGAAATGCATTAAAGAAACGTGTGTTGGGTCAGTTTTATAGTCCTAATCTAATATTATTTATGTTATTATTATTATTATTATTATTTGACTATAGACAATTATGTTTAATTAATTTTTTATTTTGTAGATTTAAATTTTAAATAGGAAGAGATAAAAATAATGATCAAATTTCAGATTAAACCAATATAACCAATGATTTATATTCATGACAGTTTTCACTTTTATCGGCAGTCACATGACTGCTTTCTTATTTTTACACATCATTCTTTAATAGTGACTTCCGTTTAAAAAGTCTAATAAATCAATGTAACTAAAGAAGGATAACAAATAACTAAATAAGAATATAATATAACCATCAAAAACTAAAAAATGACAACCTATTGTAATAATTATTTAAAACTTAATGAACTAGAATCACAAACCATATAATCTGTACATATAAAAGCCCCAAATACCATTGACTCATTGACTCATCACAGTTTTTCCAAAACCACGAGGCCTACAAACATGAAATTTGGCTCTAATACTCTTTATAGGCTCTAGACGAGCATTAAGAAAGGGTTTCAAAAAATTCGAAATTTTAGGGGGTTTGGGGGGGGGGGGGGAAAAAGTTACTAAAAATCACCATAAGAAATACATAGAGTAATATATTTATTGATATAATTTATTTTTTGTTAATATACATTTAACTTTGTTTTGTCTATCTGTGCAAAGCCGGGTCGGGCCAGCTAGTACTAGATAAAATATAAACTACTCACTCTTAATTTAAAATTCTTTAAACCAGTTGTCCAAATCTGCTCAGGCAATTTATTAAAAAGTTTAATTTTCATACATAAATTACTGTTGCTTGGTTTTTAACTTTTACAGTAATTGGCTACATGAACTATTTGTTTCTACTTGATATATTAAAACTTGAACACAGAATCTCACAACTAATACGTTTACTAACTCAAACGCATTTCAACGACAAAGCAGCCATCTTCAGTGATGCACAAGCTACAATAATCAAACAATAACTATTCTATCAAGTATATCTTCTCATAAGTCAAGCTAAATATTTATTTATTTGCCTCAGGGACTGTAACTGTGGACATCTTGCCTGAGAGGATAGGCCTACCTCTTTTAAGACTTTCCATGACATTTAGTAAACAATAGTAAATATATAAACTGGGTAATGTCATTATTTGAAATTCTTTAAATATGGGCAAACCGTGACCTCTTTCGGGAACATTATTTTATAATTCTTATTTGTCTCTTTTGCCAAACAAAAACTCTTTGTGAACTACTCCTGTTACCCCGTACCATACGTCAAATGTGAATTACAACATGCATAGTACACATTAATTAGCATGTCTATATTTTTGTCTGCTTTAATTTTCGTAGGTAACTCTATACAATTTTCTACATTGATTTGTTATATGGCACTCCCAATTTAATTGACAATCCAAACCTAACAATTTCACAGTTTTAGTAGTACAATCTGTATCCAAACTGTTCAGTGAAAATACCAAGTTTTCAGTTTTACTGTTTTGAACAACAAATTTGCTTTAAACCAACGCAGAGCTTTTTTAAATGATTTATCCTGCTGTAATTTTAATACTATTACCACTGTTTAGAACGTGGGGGCATTTGCATACAAATTAGAGTTACAAGGAATATTCTTGGAAAAGTAATTTACAGCCACAATAAAGAGGAAGGATCCCGGAACTTATCCCTGTGATACCACAAGTAATTTTTCTAAAAATTAAACTTATCCTAGCCTTGAACAACCATTTGCTGTCCATAACCAACACAAGACTGAAACAAATTTAATTAAATATCACTAACTCCATAAGAACTACGTTTTTATAAAAGTAATTTATAGAGAATACTTTAGATAAATCGACTAGTGTAGCTGAAATGTAGGCCTATTCTCAATTAATTGTAAACATTTAACAAAACGTGTCTACAATAGCTTCAACAGCTTTAGTGGTGTTTGACTCAGGAAGGAAATTAAATTGTTCTCTACACGCAAGAGTTTACCTTGGATGAAAAACCCATGTAAAAAACCTTAATACAGTGTTAGAAGACTTTACTTAATATTGGAACTAATGATATTAGTCTATAGATTGTGGGACGTAATTAATTCCGTTTTTGAAAATTGGTACAGTTTTTGTAATTTTTAATGCTTTTGGAAATGTGCCTGTTTCTAATGCCACATTCAAAAGAAATGTCAGTGGTTCTTCATTAAAATGAATGATCTTAACTATTTTTTTTTGTTTCGATAGACCGTAAAAGTACTTAGCACTTTGTGTAGTACTTAGTTCTGAAACACATTTAAAACATCTTTTACACTAACAATCTTCCACTTAAAATGACACTCTTTCTGTATTGTAAATTGAGGTTAAGTTATCCAATAACTTCATAGCAGGACCTAATCACCTTATTCTTTGGCTGCACTGCTCCATTTAATAAATTAAATTAAATACATTGTATCAAAAATGTATCATGGATTTTAGAACTAACATTAGTTTCAGATTTTATAATTTTGCACGCAGCATTACGTTTATTTTGTGCCTTGTCAATGTAGTTTTCATTGGCAAAAATTCTTTCTTGATTTTTTTTATTTTTGTTTAACTTTTAGCAGCAATGTTCTTACTCCTATATCTTATTTCATTAAAATTTAATCATTTTGTTCCAAATTGTGCTGGCGGAGCGATCAATATTATATAAGGTAGAGGAAAACACAATTATAAAATCCATATTTTAAATTAATTTAAGTTTTTAAAACTTAAATTAAAATTGATGTTAGATTTAAATTGATTAAATCTAGTAAATTAGTTGAAATACTAAGGTAGCCATACTATTCCATTCCAATTATCAACATTTCTTTACAGAAAAGCTTGTCTATAAAACACAGTTCCAGCGATAACTATCATGTCTCAAATTAGAACCGCATTTTCCCTTTACTAGTTCAACGCAGGTGAGACACATCCAAATAGTCTTGTAGATAATCGTAAAAGGTGGTCAAAGTTTGTTAGAACAAAGTCGAACAAGGTTTAAACATTCCAGAAGGGGGACGACAAAATCCGAACCATAATGGTTAATTGGTTGTATTGGACCGAGTATCAAGGCGACCTTCATAATTCAACCGTCGGCCTGAGGGTTCGCTATCGACCAATCGGCAAAGAGTAAGATCTTCCCGATGCTAAGCGCAGATAATGTCACAGGTAACCCTAAGCCTGCGTTTGATGGGTGACATCATTGTGCGGTTTTCTTCATCGATGTCCCTTGTTGTTTTTTTCGCTAGGAGGGTTGTCATTCTTTTTTCTTTTTTAAGTGGTTTTCACATCTGCGATTCTTATCTGAGGTCGGACGGGGGTTGTGCAACACGGTGCGCCCTCGAGTGTTTTCATTTCTCAATTTCAATTCGTAGAGATTCTTTTATACTCCGACTTACAACCTGAAAAAATAAAACGCTTTTGTCCCGTTAGAAAAACATCTCGGATCCCTTGACTGACAACCTGAGTGTTTCTTGAATTTTTCATTTCCTGTCAGTTGGATCCCTTTGTAAACCAGGAAGAATGCTTTTGAACGTACAATATTTACACGGAAGCAGTTTTATGCTTGTATTAACATGCTATATTTATTTGTTATACAACTCGATTGTTGAAAACATGTTAAAGTTAATATTAATTGAAAATTTACTCATTACACTCTTGGCTCTTGTTCAGTATCTGCTAAAATAGGGCACAACTTAAGAATGATAAAAAAAGTAACTATACTTATTTTACTTTTTTACATTTATCACTGTAAACTTTAATTTCATTCAATTGCTAATTTTACTCGTAAAAAAACAACTCTTAACAAGACATTTTGTTTTTTGTTTTGCTACGTTTCTAAAGCCAGCTGTTTTTAACATTTCAATGGCGAGAAAACTTTGTTAAATGTAATAGTTGTTTGCTTTACAGGTAGTTTAAAAATATTGTTTCACATGCTGTCAAAATTATCTGCAAAACCACAAACAAAGAATCAATACAACGTAGAATCAATATAACTATGGCTTAAATAAATTATATATTACTAGTGAGGACCAGTGAAAGAAGGTGACGGCTTCAACTACGGTAGCACAATAAAGTAAGCAGCCTGGGCGAGAAACATACGGATAAAAAAACATACAGTTTTATTTAAGCGAAATGCTGCTTACATTACTGTTTTGTTTGAAAATGGTCGAAGAAAAAGCGAAACTGTTTAAGAAGTTAAAACTAAGCATTACTGTGAACTGCCAAAAATGCGGAATGTACTTTGTAACCCCAAAGTTTCTTTGTCCTTGTACAGTATCACATCCATTTATATTAACAAAATTTGTTTTCAAAATCCCTAAAAACAAATTTTAAACATTGTTAAAAAGTGTTATTATACCGCTCACTCATAATTTACTTTATATCGGGTATTAAATTGGAATGTGTTTCACATGAAATTGTACATTTTGTATACATATTGAAAAATACAAAATATTTAGCTACTATAAATTGTTTTACTGTATATATTTTTCAACAAGGAGTTAGTTAAAAATTGTACGAATAAAAATTGTTGGCATATTTTCTAACACCACCCCAGATGAATCTAAGCAGCGAAAAACATTTCAGATTCTTTTCTTTAGTTTACTCTTAGATATGTTGAATTTGTTAAACAATAATATCCATTTCATATAAAAAATGATAAATACATACATGACAGTAGTAGTATTAAAATTTAAATAAATATTTTTACAAAACATTATTTTACTGTCAACATCAACTTTTCACTATCAATATTATTACTTCAAGTTTACAAATTTATTACCATACAAACAAAGGGTAAATATTTATAAATAACTTTTTGTTGTGAGAATTTATAGGTTTTGAGCCTTGTCCTATAGTCAATCATTAACTCCAAATATGAACCAAATAAACAATCCAAAACTACTTATTCCTAAAAAAGCATATTTTATAATCAATAATTTTCGTGAAAACGCCACTTTTTAGTAAATAAGTGGAAAAAATGGTTTCAGGAGAGACATAACGGAGGTGTTTTATTAAGTGCTACCTTCTGAAACCAGAATGTACTGTAGGAATAATAAAATAATAAATTAATATTCAAATAATTAAGTGTTGTCGTTAGATGTCAGGAATTGCAAAAAACAGTTACTACACACATGAACAGCGTGTTTTCTTAAATGAAGAATATTTACAATGATTTCCTTATAGAATATCATGATTTATAATTAAAACTAAATGTAGAAGGGGTAACAAACCTCCCCCCCTCATCAATAAATAACGTCTTATCTTTATATCCACAGACTTGGAACGGAGTTGGCAAGAATAATAACATAATTGGAACTGCCTAACTAATTTGCCATTGTGATAAAACATTTATAGACCTTAAATCTTGTCGAACCAAGTTTCAAGACGTCTTCATCGGATAGTTTGATAGATCGTCATTGTCCGACGACACCGGCGTATTACCATGTCAACCCGACTGAATTAATCACCTTGATGTATTATACGAGCGTTTATACGGATCACGGAAGTAGAAAATGTAAAACGCCTTTCCGTTGAACTCTTGGGTTGACATTTCTTCTACGTTCGCTTTGAACCATAATCCCTTTAATTAATTCAAAACACGGCCGCCGGAGATGCATAAATCTATGCGCGGCAGACGGATCTTATTTTCTTCGAAGAAACTAGTTCCAGGATTACCGAGTAAGGATTTAAATAGATCTTGGAGCTAATATATGATCCCGATTTGTCAATGTTGCTTTTTATCCTACTGATAGATGTGGATTTCAGTTCTGATTATATCTCGTTATTATGCATTATCTTATGTAAATAGGAAGTTAATGGATGCGATGTAATGGAAGAATATCAGGTTATTGAAGGTAATCAAATAGTTTAATAGCATATTCAGTGCAAGGTTAATAATAATAAATACCAAGTGTTGAAAACGTCCTGTGTTGCCGCAATAGAAAAACCTCTCTTTAAGATAACACCTTCAAACATTCGGTAAGTCATTTTACGTGCTTACACAAATATTACGGATTTCGCCCCATTGTGGGGAGGGGGGGGGGGGGCAATCCATGTTCAGGTAAATATTTCGGATCCAGGTTCCCGGTCCACAAAACGCATAGTTAGTATAGTTCAAATCTATCTCATTTAGGTCAACATATATGATCAGCTATGCTCAAATAAACGCTCAAAATCACTTTTCCGAAAGTTTGTTATCCTTAACTCCTGAACGAAAGTGAAAATGCAAGTTTCGAGATGCATTTAAAGACTAGAGTAGATTCTACTTAAAATATTGGCTATGGAAAATAATTTTTATCATTAGATTTGAGGCAATTAATTGACATGCAATTAATTTTTCCGTTACTCTGCAGAGTGTCTACAGGGTCATCATTGGTATCTTGTAACCCATAAATCTGACAGCAAACTTTAAATGGGGAACCTTTCCTTGCTTTTGAGAAATTTATTAAATATGCAGTTAAAATATTTGTAAATTGCCCATCCAATATGGCTTTCATCTTTCGAATTTCTTATGTAACTCCCTGGGATTCTTATGGAATGATTTTGGATCTTAAAAGTTTTTAAGACTTTTTTGTTCTTCGTGTTTTTTTACACGATAACCTTTTAATGGTTAGAGAGGAATAAAGTTAAAAAAATAACTGAGCTGATATTTTTGTATGAAAACGTTTTGAACCAATGAAAACGCTCCTAACATTAACAAAACACAGTAAAAAAAAAAAAAAAAAAAAAAAAAAAAACAAGGAAAGGTTTCCTATTTAATATTTGCAGTCAAATTTACAATTTACAAGATACCACCAATCTTGGCCCATTTAAAAAAGATACACTGTATATAACTTAAGAAAAATATGTGCTAATGTTTCAGGACTGTAGCTTCATATAATAAATAGCAGGTGTACGAATTTTAATTTATTTTTAATTTTACCTATCCCATTTCATCCCTCAGACTCAAGTAATTGAAATTAAAATTATAATACTTTCTTATAAACCATGTAAAAATAAAATATACAAAATTTCAGCTCTTTATCTAGCAGGAAGTTAAAGATTTTGTATTTATTTTATAGGGATATCTACTCCTTAGACGGTAAGGGCCAAAATTCGATAAGTTTAATATTTCTAAGAAATAATTGTACGCAACTTCAGCTCTCTAGCTTCGAAAATAAGTAATATTTGTTTTAGGGTTAGGTATTTCCGTTTTCATTTCTTAAACGCAAACAATCAAAATGCTTTAATTTGTTTTTGTGTAACACAAGATACGGTATGCAAAATTTGAGAATATATTCTAGTTGAAATTAAAGGTATTTTCTTTGGGTAGTTTTTAACCTCCTAAATTAAAAAAATAGTACTAATTTTACTGGCGATAGTTAATTTGTTTTTGTGAAAATTAATCACTATGTCAAATTTGATCTCAATAATTTAAACAATCTGGGAGTGCATTTCGAACCCACAGATTAATCTTCTCTATATATTTGAGTAATAGAACCTATTACATTATTAATTTAATAGTATTAAACGGACGTGATTAATAAATTGTGTGAATTAAGAAATAATTTTCAAGAATAAATAGGACTTTTAAATTTGAAAAATATAATATAAATAATGGTTAGTGACTGATTTCAGTTATTCAGTGACCAAACATAGCAACTAAATATTTTCCCCATACACTATTTAGAAACCATTTTATATTTTCCCACACTAATTGACACTAGTGAGAAGGTTGTCAGGGTAAAACTCATCAATTCCCTTGTCCGTCTTCTTGACAAGCCTAAACACGTCCGTCAGATGACAGGTCCATACAATACGACCGGGTCGACATAATCCTTTCTGTAAATAACTGACGTTTAGTGGCAAACCAAGAATAAATACTGTTTCGTTAAAATAATAAAAGTGTCAAAAAGTCACTTTGAGCCGTTAACTCCGTGTCATGTTGCGGGGAATAACGGGTTTTTCGTGGCAGGAGCTGTTACGGTCATTGTGAAACAATTATGATTTCATAGTTCCCGGACCACACGTGTTTTACAGGAAGGCTTGTGGCATGTATACCAGATTATTTTTGTAGGTTAAAGTTAGAGTTGCTGTAATTTTGTCTGCTCTTACGAATTTTCCTAAAAGGATTTGGATTTTTTATGCACAGATTACATTTTTTTTATTTCATAGTAAAATGAATTGCAAATAGTCTGCAGCATTTGTTCATATGTCTCATGCGTCCTTTAATCGGCAATCTTATGTGATATATTTTACAGATAGCTATACAGATTTTGTGTATTGTAAAATTAAGAACTAAGGTACCTACGTTAAAACAACAGTTCTTTGGATTTTGTTTTTGTTAGAGTAATTTTAAATCACGTGTATTATTTGTTCTAAACAATCGTTTAATTTTTAAAACAGATATGTTTAAAGAGTGTGACTGACCAATGTAGATCTTTTTATTTTCACCTTGCACTTCTTCTCGTTTATCTCTAGTAGGCTACATAAAACAATGCTTCTGTCCGAATAAAAACTATGGCAATATAGTTAACAGACCAAAAAGGGTTTAGCTCTAATTTAAAATAAAAGTTAAATGGGAATAGGAGACTTCATAGAAATTACTACAGAGATGCTACAGAATTAGGAAATTATAGCCTGGAACCTTATTTTAATACCACTTCAAAATACTGTCGCTCTATTATGCAAACAAAATTCCTTTCATTCTGTGCAAAAATTCTGGTCTTACTGTGAACGCGTCAGTATCTAGGTTACCACTAACTACCCACCACCCTAGCTCGATCCGATTTTCTCTGTCCTAATAAATCGTCATTTCCGGGAATATATCAGAGTATACAAGAATACATTTGCATTTGATTCACCGCGGGGGTTGCTGAACCAAGCTAGAAGGGGGCGTACTAATATAGTATTAACAAAAAAAGGTACAACAACAAACATAATATAAAATTTTGGGCTGCTATTTTGAAACGGTAGGAGATATTACCAACTTGCCATAAAATATATATTTTAGTAACTATTTGATTAGATGCACCACAGGAAATTTCATAATTTGGAATTTTCAAATTTCCCTTAAGATTTTTTGAAAAATTTACGAAATTTCATATTGCTTGAAGGGCATATCATCGGCAATATTTTGTAGATTTTCAGTTTCTAAGATCATTAATTCAGTATTAATGCATCGAATTTAAATAATCAAAATTAACGTTTAAAGGCCGCTATCTTCTAACAGAACAAAATATTCAAACACCCTTTTAAAAATGTTTACTTTAAAGATTATTAATTTAAATCTTGACTTATGTTTATATATTTGAACCATTCTAATCCACAGTACCACTTCACAGTGATTTGAAAAAAACCCGAATTTGTCTAGATTTATCAGGTGCGATATAGTGGAATGAAACGAATGGTCTGACATAATTTGTTGCTCCCTAACTCATGTGAACGAGTGTTTGTTATTGTATGTATATCAGATAACGCATTTTTATTTGTGGAAATGATTCAGTAAAAAATAATTGCTATACATAGATTATACTTAAAGACAACAACGTATTCATAGACTTTTGTGGTAAGAGGAC
Organism: Philaenus spumarius; assembly: GCA_018207615.1. Classification (NCBI taxonomy): domain Eukaryota; kingdom Metazoa; phylum Arthropoda; class Insecta; order Hemiptera; family Aphrophoridae; genus Philaenus; species Philaenus spumarius. Next base: position 794,443 of record JAGFPH010000035.1, read on the forward strand.
GGAAGTAAAGGAAACAGTAGTTGACTTGTTTTAAATCTAACAGGATATGACGAGTTACCTGCTCGTCAACTTGCAATTATTTTTCAACATGTAACTTCTATATTGAAGTCAAAATCGAAATTGGCGTACCAAAGTTTCGACATAGCACAGTTAAATATTGGGATGGCAATATTTATTGGGCACAGTTAAACAGATATTAGCTGACGTACATATTAAGGTAAAGAAGTTATACATTTGTTGCTAAAAGTTATTTTTTATGCCGCCAGTTTTAGACCGGATGGTACAACGCTATAGTGTAATTAAGCTTATGTAACTGTATAACAGACTGATCTAGCAGCATTAACAACTGCTCCACTCTTCTCCTCTTAAGTTACATGTAATCATAAACATATCAATTAACACATACATGTTTCCTATTTGTCATGCAAGTATCAACAAAAACCCTTTGCTCCTAATAAGCTGTCCATCCTGACTTAACGGAATGATCTAATTCGCTCCTCCAAAACGCTCAGAATTGTAATTACAACTTCAATAATTTCATTAAGAGATTCACTTACCGGGCCTAAGACGTTGTTATCGTGGCCGCACAATAGAGCCCGATTACGGGTCGTTGCGCACGTTTGTGTCGAATTTCATGGTTTTCACGTAATGCACGAGTCAGCTGGCCACGTTTTCGGCGGGAGGCAGTCGCACTGACCCTCCTCTCTGCTTCAGGGTCGTGCCAAGAGTCTTCTCGATTTAATCTCAGCAGTGATGGACCGATTGATATGGTTACAAGTAAAATTGTTACGATTATGTAGGCTGCGTTACGGTTTAATTTATGGATAGAGACAATTTTATGTTGTGAATGATAAGAAAATATAGTGAGTAGGCCTATAACTTATAAACCACATTAGGGATGATAAAAACGGAAAAATGTTGTGAATTAGATAGTTAAATAGATTACTTTATAAAAAAATAAGACAACACTGTACATTGGTCAGCAAGTTGGATTCGAATTCTAAAAACGCATTAAAATAAAACAAAAACTATTCCAATTTTCATAGTTGGACGATTAAAATTAATAATGCATATTTGAGGAGTACTTTAGAAGGAATACTTCATAACTTGATTAGGGTTACGCTAAAAAAATGTTAAGTCACTCTAAAAAAAAATTTAAACACTCTAAAATCCTATTGCGTGCTTCACATGCCAACGCACTTGATTCCACATACATATATTATATAATATTAATATATTATACTAAATACTTTTAATTACAAGCGTAGGATTAATCGAAATTTCAAAGGCAGTATTCCAAATAATATTCAATGTCTACGTAAAATTATTAGGTGTATTATCAACTCCCATACAAACGAGTGTACGTAAAGTATAACAGCTGATTTCACCCATCATAACATATAATATAATACTTTAACATAGTCTGTCACTACTTCAGCTTGCTCATTAACGTCAATGTAACCTAAAAACTAGAAATACAAGTTGTCTCAAAGTATAACATCAGCTGAAAGTTTATAAATGCTAGAGACAGCTTATTATAGAACCAACACTGTCAGCTGAGTTATATATTTTAAGTAAGCACATTTTTAAATTAGCTATTTATTTGTCTAAACTTTCTTTAGATTTCAAAATTTTCTTCATCAACTTGAGCTTATACCATTTAGATTGATATATAGCAGTGTTTTTCAACCTTTGGGTCGCGACCCCCAGGGGGCCGCAAAGGTTTGATGGGGCGGTCGCGGTCACAATCCAGGTAAAATAAAGAGCAAGTGTAGGTCCTACACTACTGTAAAATAAATACAACTATTTCAGAGGAAAGTTTATTTTTAAATTTAAGTTCTACAATCTACACTGCATTAAAGATACAACAATAATTTTAATGAGGATGCTGTGCCTGTTTATTTTTTAATAATTTGTCGAATAGTGCCTCTATTTTTGAGCAAATAACCAAACAATTTTGTAATTGGAGTCTATCTCTCTTGTTCGTTTTTATATTCGCCATTGAAGAGAAAGTTAGTTCACATAGGTTTAAAGTAACAAATTACATTAATAATCTCAAAGCTTCCCTTGCCATCTCTGGATATTCTTCTTTTCTCTTCATTCGGAAGACTAAAAATCTCTTGGCAAAAATCGAAACATGTATAATACAAGAGGTGTAGATCTGAAGCAAACATGAAAGTGAAAAGGCTAGGTTTTTATAGTGTTTTACCAATATCTCTGTTATGCTTTGAGCTACAGGGAAAATAAAAACACCGTTGTGATCGTCATTAACAATGTAAATGTATAGGTATTCTGTATTTTTTTTTGGGTAAAGTTAACGGTTTTTGAGATATTTGAAATTAAACATTTTAAACGGCAGCCATTTTGAAAATATTAATTTATAAGAACATCCTGGATTTTCGTATAGTGATAAACGGTTACGTAAACAAATATGTACACCAAATTTGAGGTCAATATCTTTTTTATTTCGAAAAATATTAAGTATTTTGTAGAAAATTCAAAATGGCGAACAACTTGAAAACAAAGCTTATCCGGAAATAAGTTCATATGAACAAGTTATGCTTTTTTTAGGTCCCTTTTCATCTCCTGAAGTTGTGCCAACTTCTCAAAATACTAATATACAAAAATCATGTATAATATTTTTAATTATTATTGTAGATGAATGAAAAATGAGGAGGATATTAAAGTTTACTGATTCTTTTTGTAATCTCCCCCACCCCCATCCCCATATCAACCGAACAGAGTCAAATACGTCTTATTTGAAATCACTGATACAATTTTATTACGTCCAGAGGGTCGCCAGATTGTTTTAATTGTAAAGGGGTCGGATATTCAAGAAGGTTGAACACATTGATATATTGTAGCCTACATAGGAAGTGATTGCATAATTGTCTCGTAATTTTACTTATCAGTTTAAATTTTCATAGGAAGCCCTTTGCCAAACAACGTGACTCTACCTCCAAACACATATTTTATAATTTCGTTTTATTAAAATGTGTAGTATTAACCACAACCTAAAGTAAGATGATTATTATATTAAATGTATTAATAAAATTGATGATCAAACATGTATTATTGTAAAGTTTAAAACACATACATTATTATAACTTAAACACATACATAACCTACAAAATAGAAATACAGATAATGTTTCAATGTATGAAATCAGCTGTTATTGGATATATTGTAGTGAACAGCTGATTATATCCAACTGAACCAATAATGAAAATCTTTAATCAGCTGAGCTATGTATTTTAAATCGTCAGTAGTAATATTTCTTCATTATACTGTTTTGAAATTAATAATTTTCTATTACTGCAGTGAATATTGAAAGTGATATTTTCCCGCTATAATCCGGGAAAGAAAGCTGGAGATTTTTCCCTTACTGCAATGTAGTTATGCATTCTAACACCAGTTGCGCTAGTAGCATGTTGCTTCTATCAGTAATAGTTATGCATTTGAAATCATCTGATGTTATTAATTTAATTAGATGTATAAATTATTATTTTGTGATCAATATTACTGAGCGATCCTAATAAAATATCTAAGAAAGATTTAAATGATATTTAAACCACGACAGTTGTTATCATATAATTTATGAAGTTAAGTAGCAGAACCTATTAATATTCTGCTTCCAAAAATCGAAGAGTATATATGAAGACGAATTTAAAAAGTTAATTTATTGTTGTATTAATGAAAAAGTTGAGTCGAACCAAGTAAGTGATGATATTTTGATTGTGTATTTGTTAGAAAAATCTAAAGACATGAAATGTTGTACTTTATGGACTAGAACTGCAGTATTCATGTAAACTTCCATTCATAAAATATAAATAAATGAAGTTTAAAATGTAGAAATTATAACTTTTAATGTTTGTAAACGTTTGGTTAAAAACATATACTTTTTAGGGGTAATTACATTATGTTGATAAATTGCACTTTATTTATTATTATTATTTTCAGTGTGATGAAAATTATCGTTCATACCTCGTACCTAAAGTGTTTATTCCGGTCCTTCATTAAATTCAAAGTTTGGCTATCGCCTCCTATGGAAAATACGTTCGGGTACCGGAAAATACCACTTTCGGTACTATTGCTTAATTATACAAATGTGTAAGAATGCTTCGTTTCCAGACTTTGGTTCTATTTTTTTTAATTTTTTTTTTTTTATATGTTTCAAAATATTTGACTATAATATATTAAATTGCCTCTATTATTTTGGAAATAAACAAAAGAAAATCCTTGTTTTGATATTTTTTAAAACTTTAGTCTAACAATGTCTACTCAAATTCGAACTGAAAGTATTTTCTACATTTAAATTAATATTTTTTGTCACAAAACCAAATGGCGTTGTCAGACCTATGTTTGTGCAAACTTTTTCACTAGGTACTCAAAAAAAAAAAAAATAAATAAATAAAAACGTCCGTTATCACTTTGTTTATTTCTGCAGTAGGGCCTACTAGATATTTAACAAGTCTATAATTTTTCAAAGTGTGTTCTCACGATCCACCATCGCTTCCGTTGGGTCTCAGCTGCCTCTAGGGCATATTAATGATTAAATTTACCCCGTTAGAAGACGATAATACAAACATATTGCTGCCTTGTGGCTTGGCGAAGTCTGAATAAAACAAAGGGGAAGACAGACCTATTTGTAACTCACTGTAGCTAACTGGATTGTAGCTTTGTAACTGGAATTTACTGTCTAAATTATATATTGGTGTAAAGGAAACATTTAAAAAAGCGCCACACAGTTTCGTTTGACACACCCAGAAAGAACTTATATAAGAACATACATTTGGTAGAAATTAAAAAGGTCTTCTATAGTTGAATTTTAACGCTTTAAAATTTGTGCACCTATTTTTAAAAACTATGATCTTTCCTCGCATCACTAAATGGCTTTGTACTTTTTCAAAGCGCACCTCCTTTATTTTAGTGCTCCACTATTTAACATAAATGCAACAACTAATTCAGCTTAGTCAACCCAAAGAGAACTGGTGTTACGCAGTTTGATTGATAAAACCTAAGGTTAAAGACCGTACACATAAAAAAACACACGGTCAAGTCAAAATTTGTAAACTAACAAACACTTCTGTACTTGATTTGATTCAAGTTACAGCTGAAATAATTTTGTCAAATGAACGTCAAGGACCGGAGGATGGTTACATATAGGCCTATCTTTTGTGGAATAATTGTTCGGTTTGGCAAGCATCTTGCTTGTTTGGATTTAAAATCTTCACCCTTTTTTCTAGCTAAATCCTAACTACTATATTTTTAATCAGTTTTTTTAAATATATGAAGTCATTATTTTTGTGTAAATATTAATAATATGTAAATCATTTTCGTACTAATATATAAATCAAATTTTCAAATTTAATTTATTTTATATAACAAAGGAGCGATTTCCAAAGACGATAATATATTATTGAAATCTATCCAGTAGAACTTTAAAATTAGGCGTAATAAAAAACTCATGGACTTTATTATTATTTTTGTAGTGTATATTATTTGTAAGTAGTATATATTATTAGTTGATTGTATACGTAATTATTTGATGGTATATATTATAAATTAATTATGGTATATACGATTAGCTGGTGGTATATATTAGAAGTTGGTTGTATATAGTATTAGTTGATGGTATATATTATTAGCTGGTGGAATATATTATTATTTGATGATATATATTATTTGTTGGTTGCATATATTATTAGTTGATGGTATGTATTATTATCAAAACGTTTGGTTGTCACCATCCCGCATATTGATTTAATAAATAAATGTAGACACTTACCGTCTTACAATATTCAATTTTACTGCTGTAGTACGACGTCCGTTTCGGCTGTTTACTATGTACAGAACAGATAACTATGAGCTAAACAAAAACAAAATGTAAACCCGTTTTAAACAATTTTCTTATCAACCACTACAATCACTCTTATCGCAATTTCTGTAAACATTAGATAACTATGTACTTAACTTAAGATTAAACCAATAAATCCAAACAGTATAAGCTCTTCTACAATTTGTTTTAAATAATCTGCCTAATCATTATTAATTTGTTACGAAAAGGGCACAGAGTGAACCTACTGTACGTATAGTAGCATATATCATCATTAGTGACCAACCAATACATTACGAGACCGTGGATTTAAACCCTACCGCTAGCTAAGGTGTTGTAAATCAACACGGAAGAAAGCATTTTTATTTTTATAACTTCACCGCAAGATGGAAGGGAGGATTATGTAGGCCTTATAATGTTTCTCTATTGTTATCTGTGATTGAATAATGTGGAATGCAGGTGTAATGCAATCGTTACGCAGGTGAATTTTGTATTTTGAAAAAAAATGTGAGACATAATCACAAACGAGAAGTAGGCCTACTTATTGTGTTTTTTTTTTTTTTATTTGTATGACGTACTTTAAAATCCTGACAATTTTTGACAATTTAAATTCGAAATGACGTTCTTTGAAAAACAGCTTATGTTTCCAGCAGTTAAATATAAATATTGCTGTTCTGAAATAAACCGATGCAACAATGATTAGTGATCTTCTTATACACTAAAGAAATTAGTTTATATTGATATATTTTTCGTACAATTTTTAATCTATCTGTTTAGAAAAAAGTGAACGTAATAGATTTTTCAAAATTGTTTGTTTAAATGTTGACAAATATAATATTTTGTATTGTTCCAAATATGTTGTTTTTAATTAATGGTCTAATATAACACTAGATTCTATTGCAATTAAATTCAATAAAACTAATGACCTTTGAGTTTAAATAACATTAATTGTAAATTATTTTGTCATCCCATAACTGAACCACCAATATAATAAAAATTACAGTCTAAAACTAAACGATTACCTCAAACTCCTGCTGCTGAATTTTGAAGTTTGCTTATTTAAGTAAACTATGCATAACTCATTATTTACCTATAAAGGCAATAAATTATCGGAATTTCGAATACAAAAATCCTAAAATGCTACCTACCTTAATTAGGTAACACTTGTTTAAATTCAGCACTTTAAATTATGTATTCCATTAAAAGCCCCTAAAACAGAGCCAATTATAAACCACCAGAGTATCTCAAGAGGTCGAATTTATAAGTTGTTGGAGTTATACAGTCCTTACAATTATTTCAAATTACATTTGTTTCATATACATTCCTTGTACCATGAACTATTTCAAAGTCTCCTCCAAATAAAATTGACAAATTATAAAACGCACTATATCACAGAGAAAAATATTATGCCTGTTTAGCGCTTCCATTGCGTACCAAAATTTTTCACCAAATATCGGCGACTGCAAACAAAACATAAATTATTGTGGGCTGCAGACATTGTAAATTTAAAAATTTTATGAAATAGATTGGCTTGTAAAAAGGACGAAAAACGTAATTTTCAGTTGAATTAATGGAAAACAAGAAAATATCGGAATTATTTGTATTATCTAATAATATGCATTGTTTGAAATAATTAAAAACTCGAATGCTTACTGGCAAAAATATCATATTAATAGTGTTAGCCTCAGCTCACTGAAGTATGTGTGTTTACTTGAGTGTTACCGCGCAACCTTTATATTTCTGTTGTCTGATCACGACGCGAGACGCTTCACTTTAAGTATCGGTATTTTTTATATTTCTCACTAGCAGGGGTACGCGCGTAAATTTATAAAAGAAATATTGGGAAGTGAGTTAACTGGCCTAAAAATGTATAGTGAGATTTTTCCAAATCAATCTATTTTTCCCATTTAGCCAGTGTTTTTGAGGAGATCTAAAATATTTTCTACGAACATAATTTTTATTTACCTTAGACGCAGACAATCGAAATGCAAATGTCTTTTCTCGGCTATATATAATATAAGAACATTCTGTCTGGAACATTTTTGAATAATCTAAAATCTAGAACATTAAAAAACTTTCTCGTCGTCTCGAAAATTTCGACATTCGATTTCCAGCTGATTCACCAACTTCCCATCAGAAGTCCGTTGGTGCGCTTCGCTCTTTTGACAGCCATATCTCCGAACCGAACTAAACCCCTGCAGTTTCAAACCGAAACCTTCTTCATGGTTGAAAGATGGAGTGATACTATACCACATAACAACAAGGGGCTAAATGTCAGACAAACCATGCTTACATTTATTGTATATTGATTTCTTCGTAAACTGTTGTTTTATTGTCAAATTTAATGTAGTCCGTATATTAGTGTTTCATAATAAAAGTATTGAGATCAGTATAAACTATATTCTTGGAGTTACAAGAGGAAGAAGAGTTACTGATCGAAATGTTTGAGTCGTTCGTCCAGTGAGCCACAGTTAGTTTGAACATTAAGTAGTTTTGAAGGTATGAACTTAGTTATTATCGTTAGATTTAGTTACATAAACCCCGTCTACATTAGTCCAACTGGAATAAATTAAAGAATTTCAGCGGAGAACTGTAGAGTATTACAGCAAAGGCCGACTTTGTGGAAAATGTAAACACATTTTTAACCGTAATGCAGTTATCATATTAAGAAATTGATTTTACTGTTTCAATAATTTCTTAGAATAGAATTTAAATAATTTAGTTATTTATTGGTGACAACGAAATACAAAACAATACGAATAAAGCATTTATGGATTTAAGAATATACATAATAGTCTTGCACAAGATCAACGGTAACTTCATTCAACTGTAAAAATAGGAATAAAGGCTAAGGTATATTCCAGGAGTGTTAGCATAATAAAGTAGGAGAAATCGCAGCACACAATGAAGGTTTTATGATGAAGAGTTTGGCTATATTTCCCACAATGGAAGGGCTTGCAAATCCGTCTGTATAGAGCCGTGCTGCTAATGGTGTCGGACATTAAGGGCCGAGAAACCAGATTGAGAGGGTTAAAGATGACGTTTCCTGACGCTTTTATAAACCCTTACTCAACGATATAAACTCCTTAGGTAAACAATAATTTGGTCTAGAGCACTTAGTGGTTAAGTCAAATGGACGTAATTCAAAGTCGTGTATTTTATGTTTTGTTTGTTTGTTGAAAATAGAAATGAGTTTTGTGATATGCCCACTTATGGAAATGTAGGTTCCAAGTCTCTGATTCTTCAGTCCTGTAAACAAATCTTTGGTTTCTTAAAATGTTTATATGTTTTAGGGTTCCAACCAACTATTTGGGAAATTGGTCTACTCACGAAGGCGCCGAATAGCTGCCTCCTTGTACGAAACATATTAGTAGAATTTGTTTGCACTTCCTTTGCCAGATTGCGCCTCGGATATGAACTGATTCGCTTCACTCGCAGAGGACAATCTCTCTTAGCGAGTTCACACTTCAAGCATCGCCCTCGGATCATAAGCAGCCCCCGTGTGAAATTGAACCGTGTACTTTGATAGTATTTTACTTTTTTAAGGATTTTGGGGAACCATACATGCTATAAGGTCATGTAAATATATTAACAAAATCCCCCAAAAAATCATTATATTACGAAAAACTAATACAAATTTTTACTTCAGGTCAACAATTTTTTTTACTTTGTCGGATTTTTTGATAACGAGTTCGTCCAAGCGAAAATCAACTAAAAATGCTTACTATACTTAAATTCAATTCAAACATTGGTTGTTACATATTATATTTATAAAAAAACTAATTTAGATCAAAAACTAAACATAATTTTAGGTTATTCATACAATGAACCAAAACACGTTTATTCTTCACAACTATCAGTTTTTTTAGATTAGGTAAAAGCAAACAAAAGGTGTACTGTATTATCTATAAAGATTTACAAACTATAAATCTAAATTTGTGTAATATTCTTAAGTGGCATAAAAACCATTTTGCAATCGATTACTTAAGTCAATATAATGAAATGGAATAACTACCCTTTAAATTAAATCAAGCAATAGCGATGCATTGCTGGGGCCACTAGTATAGTTATAAAAACATTGACGAAATGACCTTAAAAAAATAAATAAATAACAATACAAAATAGTACCCTCAACCACTTTCTTATTTCTAATATTAACAAATTAATAACCTGCTTTGATATTATAATACAAATGTTATTTTCCATAACTTTGATTGTCTATTAATTTGAAATGAAGCAAGATATTACGCCCTAGTTTGCACCATTCTGTTTTTCTTTTAACAAACTTTACAATGGTTTATTACATGAATTACCTTGACATTTGAAGTTGTTAACCCCCTTCTTCCCTTTAGCCCCCCCAAAATCATAGAGAGTCTGACATGTCAAAAATAAAGTCCTGCTATGCAACAAAATATATACAGACAGTTTTGTTAACATATTTTCAGAAACAAAAATAATGCAGTGCTTAAAGGTACTTAATGTACACTCTGTATACACCTGGTTATCCGTCTTGTAATCTATTTTTCTAGCTCTTAAGCTACGCGTTTCGGTAACAAGTTTCCATTTTCACAATTTATTGATTGCTCACCTATATTTTTTATTATTTTTTTTATGTTGCATATCAGCTTTTACCGACTCAACCAATGAAAAGGGAAAGTAAATAAATTTATTTAACTTTTTAATTTAAAATATCTATTAATTTATAAAGTGTTAACGTAATAGCATCAACGGTATAAATACACTAGTGTAGATTATAATTACGTTTCTAGTGCATCGTTTAATCAGATGTTATTAACATACAACAGAAAAATTCCAATTAATAAAAAATAATCTTTTGGTCCAAATGGATCGAATGCACCAATACTTCAATTTACAGCAAAACATGTGTTTAATATATCTCTTACTTTTTAAGCAGCAATATAAATGTTTAACTAGTGGAAAGAATTCGGTAACATTAATATGAGAATATATTTATATAAGTAACTAACAGAGCGTGTCCGTGTTAAAATACTTATGTTAAAATGAAGGACTTAGTTTTTGGTTGTTTAATGTTAATTAATAAAATCTATGTTACTTTGCTTTTTGAGGTTATTGTTTAAATCACTATTGATATCTAACAGCTGTTTAGGGGACCATGCAATATTTCTTATGTAAAGACATTGTTAATTTATCTTTAAGAAAATAATAACACAAACACTTTATACTGACTCGTTTAAAAAGCCCTATAAAGGGTTTAAAAATAAAACAAAAACATATTTTTTACATCAAATAAAGAAGTTTGAGAAAACGAAAACAGGTTATAAAAATTTACAACAGTAAATAAAATCAGCTTGTGATTAAAACTGGCTTTTTGCTAGAGCAAAAATAACAGCATTAGATATTTAATTGGTACTGACATTTATACTAAAACATACCAGCACTAAACTAAACAGTTTTTCCTCCAAGCCTTCCCTTTTCAGTTCAAACTTCTTGTCTATTTCCGTTTACTCTATTTACATTCCAAAGCTGTTTTGGTTTGATCTATTACACAATTACTTCCAGCGCCTCCAAGAAGTTTCTGTATTATTTCCACTTTACCACCTCAGGTAAAAGTAATACTAGAATATACCACTCCAATTTTCATTGTTTTCATTTCAACAAGTTTTATTCTAGGGATTCTGCTTCAGAAAATTTGTTAAGTGCAGGCGTTTTTTTTTTACCAAATTCTGCTGTGATAGCCCCAGACAATACGTGTTTTTATAATATAACGGTCTCAGGCACTGAATGTTTTTGAGAATATTTCTCACCAGGTCTTTTGATATTTGTACCGTGATAGTTTTCCTTTGGAGCAAAGTTCATACAGTCTATTTTCGGTATCAAATGAGAGAAGATTTGAGACCGAATGATACTTATCTTGTTAGTAAACACGTCTACTGCAGCATATGATATTCCGTACCTAAAAGGGGAAACAATTTTATTTTTGCCTATAAGTAAAGGTTATAATACGTCGTAACTGGTCCGTATATATATATATGTATATATACTATTTTTTGTAAGAAAGTTTACTGTTAATTTATTTAACTTAATTCCTTATTACTTGCAATTAAATTCCATCTTAGTAAGCACCCGTGAAAATCACAGGCATAATTTATTGAATACATATCAGAAGAAAAAAAATTTAATAAAAGAAAAAAACTAGTCGTGCAACTGCATACAGAAGTAAAAACACTCATGAATATAAATCGTTGGATATATTGGTTTAATGAGAAATTTTATCCTTATTTTTATCTTGTCCGATTTAAAATTGAATAAAAAGAACAAGATAAAAAGGATTGTCTATAGTAAAATATTAATAACAAAATATAACTTTAGGTTACGCCTATACCGAACCAACCATAGCAACCAAGATAGCCAATTTAGACATGTAAAAAAAGGGAAGCACTATGTCAATTTTAGACGTATCACCAAGTACACCAATTTAACACAACTTACAAAATTAGGAAGTGTAAAATACATTGCATCGGGAGCGTCCCGTGACCAAACCCATACAACTATTTAGTTTAAACCTTTGAATTTACCAGTGCCAATTTTACTTGTCGATTTCTTCTCTTTTTCGATCAGCTGTTACATTAAACTTCTGGTTTATATTAGTACGTGTATAAACAAATAGGAAAAAAATAAAAAAATTCCTAAACTAAATCAATAACTCAAAGCGTCTCACTTTAAATGCGTATCGGGAATTCGTATATTTGACTTCATAGAAATAGTGCTCTTTGTGCCTAAAGAAGTTTTCACTTCAAAAATACTATTTAAAACAACAAACATTAAGTAGGCCAACCATATTATGTTGTGGGGATTTTTAACTCGGGACATGTATACAATTATAAGAATTATATTATAGTGTAATATATTTTTAATAATAATAAAGTATTAAATAAAATTTTACTACTTATATTGATCATGTGTAGTACAATATTGAAATATTGTACAAGATGATGATATCATTGAAAAGATCAGTTCTTTGCAAACCGTTTAGATCGTAAAAGCCTTGATTAAAATTTGTTGTATATTAAATAAAATAATGTTGTACATAATATATAACAAACATTTTTTGTATGTATGCGTGTTCCGTATGGATTCAAAGCGTTAAAAATCCCTAGATTTTGAGGATTTTAGTTATATCTTAAAAACGGGAAACAATTCCATAAGTTTTTGTCAAATTTACATAGGAAATATGAGCTATTGCAGTGACCCTTATGGTGAGACCTAAGGTTTGAGTAGTAAATGCAAAAATCATAGTCCCCAGAATACGTTTTGGGGTGTTAATTAACATTATATTTTAAACATGATGTTATTTAGCTTCCAAGAATGCAATTATTATAATAATGGGTAATTAATTACCTTATTTTTATACGTCGAGCACTCTAAAATATATCCTTTCTGGATTACCGGTTTCGGTGGTTCATGCCACCATCATCAGATCAACCTCAAAAATAATTCATTCTACTGTTGTGGAACACGTCGTAATAAACCATACACAATTAACACAAAACATTAAAAATCACAAACACTTGAACAAATTTAAATATATACACTGAAAAAACAACTTTATACATCACATGAGGACTCCTCTACACATGTCATTTCATGGAGGGCAGTTGTACACATGAACCACCGAAACCGGTAATCCAGAAAGGATATATTTTAAAGTGCTCAACGGATAAAAATAAGGTAATTAATTACCCATTATTATAACATTATATATTTATATATATGTGTTTGCACTCTAATGACCGAATTTTAAGTCCGATTTGGTTCAAATTTGGTATACACTTTGGTTGTCTAAGTAGCTCGGATAAGTTTGTAAGCAAAACAATCCAACAACCGGAAGCACTTTCTTTGACCGGAAGTAAAAAACTTTTTAGGTATTTCGTACTAGAATGAAACTAGTTTTAGGGTTTTATCCAAAAATTATAAATGTGGTATATTGGTTTGAACATTTTGTTTTATTACACGAAATTATGCTCTCTCTCGGTTACCCCAAAATCGGATTTTACCTTTGCCTTCTGATCCGGCGCCGACGGCCGTGTTTATACCCTGCGAGTGAAGCGAAGCAGTCCACAACCTGAGGCCGCAAGGTCGAGGCGCAAAGCTAGGTTTTCATCTGCGAGTAGAACGAAGCAGCGCGTGAGTCAAAGATGGAGGCTTATTTGCAAACAAATTCCACACCTACTAATTTATTTCGTTCAACCAATTATTTAGTAGCTTCTTCGTTAGTAAACCAATTTCTCCTAATTTTTGGTTGAAACCCTAAAATATATAACATTATTTTTTTAAATTCGCTCAACTTCCGTCACCGGTTTAGCTGCGTGATCGAGTTATTTGTTATTTTATATAACATTGATCAAGTTACCTTATTGTCAAAGTTATATTTTACGACCAATCATCTCAGTTATTTTAAACAAGATACATCTATCAATAAATTTGATCCATAATAAAACTTGGGTCTGCGTCGGACCAGACGGTGGAAGTTATACTTCTTTGGCCATTCGTACATTCGTATACTTTCCTATAATTTTTGAAAAAAAATTCCCAGCCGGGGATCGAACCAGGGATTCTAGCGTGGAAGTCGAGTGCGTTAACCACTCACCCACCGAGACCCCCTGAGACAGAAAATGTATAAAAAGGCACTTTCCGGATTTTAATCCTAACGCGTGACGCGGTTTCTCGACCGACACCCCATCCCGATTACAACGGGCGCAAAGAAGTATAACTTCAAAAATATAAAAATTAAATTGACACCGAGAACACTACAACATTTTCAAGATCAGCGACATTTCATTTATCTAGTGCAATAACACTCTACTCTCCACTCAGAGGAAATTGGAATTATTGACTCTTTCATTTTGAATTAAAAGCTATTTGACATAGAACAGACAATAACATCTATCTTTGTGCTGTATTGCCTTTTATTGGGCTCTGAGAATACAATCAACCAATTACAACGAAGTTTGACCAATCACTGTTTTCCAATCACTGTTATGTGTACTGTGACAAAGTTAAACGATAATACACACAGTTTCATTTCAGGCATTAATCGTTTTACGGTTCAAAACATCACAGGCAGTTGTAATATTAATTCTTAGTAAGAATATGTGTTCCTGACTCAACCTATTTACTAACAAACGCTTTAACCCATTAACTGGTTGGGGAGGATACAATATATGCCATCCGTACAAAAATATTAAAAAAAAAACAACACATTTGTTGACCTCGTGTCGTATCGTCCATGTTGAAATTTTGAGTCCGATGTCGTCACGCTAAACGATTAGTAAATAGTTAATGTAATATACGATTCAATCTCCACTTATATGTAGATCCTATACTTTGCTAACATTTCTTCAAATTACTATTTTTATCTTTTACAATATATGTTTTTTTTTTCCATACCATTACGTTCCATCCTATATTTCTCTTTATTCTATTCTATTATTATTCAAGTTACTATGCAATTTAAAGTATTTAAAACATTTTAAGAAAATTATAAATTTTTAAAGTCGTATATTTTGTTCTTCCTTCAAAAAAGACTATATTATAATTAACGTTAAGATAAAAATTCGTTGAAAATCTTTATAAAATTTTTTAATTTTAAGTTAACAATACAAGATGTGTACTCAAAATAGCACCGATTTCGTCAAAACAGAGTTGTAAGTGATTTATTTAAAATTTATAAAATGGTGTATATTAAATAATATTTTCGAAGAAAAAATATAATTTGAGGTATTGGGGTGCGATAAAAAGAATTTCTTGAAATTTCCTAGCATTTTTTCTAATATTGAAATTAAATAAAAAATTTGGAAGGTGACCGTTTTGATAAAACTTAAATATTAGAAGTTCAAAAGTATTTAATTTTGCATATTTTAAATTATAATTGATATTTATATATTTTTTTATCAAAATTATATGGTTTTTGCCACAAAAAACTAAATAATCCAAATAATATTTTTTTAAATTTCTGTACTGTGCACAAAGTGTATTTATTAAATAAATATATACGGAACACAACAATCGATATTTTCGTTGAAGTGGGAAAGCACAACTGAATTCCAAATTCGTTTATTTTATTCAAAGTTGATATAACATAAGTAGACTTTTCTAAGAGAGATCCTTTAAATGAACAATAAAACATAAAAGTACTAGTGTTGATTTATCGTCAGAAAGTACTTTGTTCATAAGGAATATACTCGTATATTTTTAAAAAAAATTTGATTACAAATGATTTCAGAACAAAAACAATGCGGATATTTATCACAGCTATAAATTATGAATTTAATTAAATTCTAGAAATTAAATAAATTAAGTTTTAATAATAATATGATAAATTTGTTTAATAAATATTGTAAGTGCAACAATTTGTTTAATAAATACTAGACAAATAAATACTAATGACAACCATTAGAGACAGCAATCTGTTTAATTATAGAAATTATAGAAAAGAAGTTAATAGTAGACATTTTCAGACTCTTTGTCCGCCTTTACGAAATGTTTTTGTGGATGACCCTTCGTTGGAGTTTAGCCGGACTCTCTGCCATACAATCATGTCGGCACGGTATCAATTGGTTGTCTTTAACAGACACATGTGACTACGTATCAGTGTAGGGATATTGTTGTACGGAAAAGATGGTGTGACATTAGCCAAAGCCAAAAAACTTCAAATAGACCATGGGTTTAAAAACGCATCGATAACTAACTTCTCACCTTCTTATCTAAGTGGTCTTGAGATAAATCATAATAATGAAGTAAACACTTGAACTTTACCTCGTTATAGCAAAGTATGGTTAAAATTCAATGCATATTATTTTATAAATTATTTTTGTACAAATTAAAGGATCTTGTTGACAATGAAATAAAAAATACGTATTTTTTATTATTATTCTACATTTCTTTCCAGCATTTTGATATGTAGTACATGTATATATGGGTCACATTCTTTATTAGAACAAAAACTTTAAACTATACTTTTGTCGCTTGAGTTTTTTTGGATTTTGTTCAAAAGTTTATTCTCAGCATGAACTCTGAGTTAGGAGAACTTAATGGTGGAAATACCAAAAGTCCTTATTTCAGGCAAGAAATATACTCATAGTCATGCAATGCATGAGGCCACCAAGTTAGAAATAAAACATGTGTTTCAAGAAATGTCAGACCAGAATTTGCTAAAAATATGCTTGCACGGATAAATATTATACCCATTACCCATATAAATCTCTAAAAACAATTTTGTTGGATTAAAAACATTGAATTTTGGACTTTATATTTTAGAATAAAAATAAAAAGGGAAGAACAGGACGAAACAACTGTTCAATATGTGGCTTGAATGTTTTAGCTTCATCGACAGGACTTGTTTGCAGTTTTTTGGCTCTACTGAAAAATCAAATTTTCTGATACAGTTTTCTAATAAACCTATTGAGTTATAAATAGATTTTTGTTACTGTTGTAAATTATGCAGTAACTAAAAGTGGAACATGATTTTTGTCAAGTAAACATTTTTTTCCAACATGGTTAATCTATTCACTGCAAGATCCGTATAATTTAGAATATTTGGTAGAAGTATAAAACATTTTGGCTACGTCTTAAGATACAGGGCAGCAGATTAATAAACTCCAACACTCAACTAAAGCACTGCATAATCTAGTTATAATGTCAGACTTTTTTTTGTACTATTGACCTTGTAAAGAATACAAATTATTTATAATTGACGTTGGAAAATATTGTAATAATTACAAAAACAACTTGATTTCATAGGATTATCTCCTACGCCTTCAGCAATAGTTTGGCGTGGGTGTGGTCATGCGTGAAAATACTTGGAAGAGGGGAATGCTCTGCGTGGGTACTTTTCCTTTTCTTAACATAACTGTCCTCGTCTTATTTCTGCACCATTGCCGCACATTTTTAGTTTGAGAATAAAAGAACATGCACGAAGACATGTTTAGTTTGAGTATTTAAATATAATGTGTTTGAGATTAGCTAGGTTTAATACCGGTTGTAATTCTGCCTTAGAAAAGATCGAAAGACGTAAATATTACCTTATTTAAAAATTGAATTATATCTTTACTTTTGCAAGTTAGTCGGTTGTTTTTTTATAAATAACTAGGGGAGACCCCTGCGTGCTCCGCACGCCAACCCCCAATGGAACCTTCCAAAATGATATGTTTTGTATTACCTATACATACTAATATTATAAAGAGGTAAAGTTTTTTTTTTTTTTTTTGTATGTAAGGGGTAATCTCTGGCAATACTGAACCGAATGAAAAAATCGTATTACTAATAAAAAGCTACACTATCCCTGAGTAACATAGGCTATAATTCATTTCGATAAAAACCTGTTTTTATTTCAATATTTGTAAATTTAGTGAGAAAAAATTCTTAGGTTAGGCCTAGAATGATAAACCAACATCATTTACATGTATTTCCATGTATTTACATGTATTTACATTTATTACCATAGCAACCAATTGAATAAAATAACAGATAATATAGCTGTTTGATCTAATATTTCCATAACAGCTGATTTAAAATTTTGAAGCAATTATTTTTGTATTTCTAGCATTTAGGTTAGGGTTTAAAAGTGTAGACCTGAGCCTTGCTGGTTCTTTTAACCATTATTTTAACTGCTGTTATAAAATATAAGAAATAATTTAATTTGAACATTTAATATTATTTACCATCTTAGCTTTGAGGTTATTATTAATTCTATACCTTTATTATAAATAGAACATAACTTATGTTTTTAGAAGATTCCATTGGGGGTTGGAGTGCGGAGCACGCAGGGGTCTCCCCTAGTTTATAATAAACGTGTAGGATTAATAAACTAAACCTCAAAACTAAGGTGGTAAATAATGTTAAATGTTCAAATTAAATTATTTCTTATATTTTATAAAAGCCGTTATAGTAATGGAAAAGAACCAGCAAGGCTCAGGTCTACACTTTAAAGCACCAACCTAAAAGCTAGAAATACAAAAATAATTGCTTCAAATTTTGAAATCAGCTGTTAATGGAAATATTGGAGCAAACAGTAGCTATATTTTCTGTTATTTTATTCAATTGGTTGCTATGGTAATAAATGTAAATAATTGTGTTAGTTTATAATTCTAGGCCTAACCTAAGATTTTTTCCGACTAAACTTACAAATATTGAAATATAAAAAGTTTTTTATCAAAATGAATTATAGCCTATGTTACTCAGGGATAGTGTAGCTTTTTATTAGTAAAACTATTTTTTCAATCGGTTCTGTAGTTCCAGAGATTACTCCCTACATACAAACAAACAAACAAAAAAACAAACTTTACATCTTTATAATATTAGTATAGACTAATATTTTATATTGGAACATTAACTGACTGCACAAAGTGGAATAGATAACGAAATCCATTTGACTAAATAATGCTGTTTGGTTATGTTTTTCTGGTTGAGTCCCATGGATATTGGATATGTCGTGCGGACATTGTTTGAACAGAATATGGCAAGTTTAGAAAACATACGATAGTCGATCAAATAAAAATAATAATTTACCGTTCACTAAACGGTTTACGGTTACTATAGGTCTTTCTATATATCTTAGGAGATAACCCCGGAATATTACAAAACTTGAAAACATATCCGCCAAGCATTCAATTGAGAATTGTGTTGCTAAGTGTTAACAGTAACAATTTTAAATTTGGTGGAAAAATTTCGATATTTTTAGTTAGGATTTTACAACTACCTTCACATACCCGTTCTTTTTTTATGATGATGATTTATTTGTTACCACCAAACATCTATATTTTTTTTACAAAATAAACACAATTCTTCTCATATCTACCAAAAAATAAAAAAATTAACCTAAATCTAGTGGTAATAAATAATATAGGGGTCTCCTAGGCATTGCCTGTTTGAGACTTCCAACATTTCATTTGATATGAAAACAGAAAATGAAAAAAGAGAGAGTTGCGTCGTCGTTAAATCACATTAACAAAATTAAACTACACTATTTTGTTATTATAAAATTACAAAAAGAAAAAAATAATAATTTTGTTAATTAATTAACACCTGCAAAGTAATCACAACCTTAAATAATAATAATAAAAAATAAAAAACAATAGTTTAGAACTACACAAAATACAGGATTTATTCGAAGAACAGTACTTAGTTTACAAGCCATTAGCAATTATTAGAGCCAACTATGCGTCATTCAACAACTTGGATAAAAGATTCAATAGGCTACCCTCAACAGAAAACAGGAACGCTTTGACATCTCTTAAAAACCCTGTCAATAAATCCTTTATAACATGTAATGAAACCATACTGTAGAGGCGTGGAGCGTTAAAAGTAAAAAAGTGTCTGTACAAAGTAAGTTTTGGTTTAGGAACTACCATTTGATTAGTTGCCTTGTTGGTAGTTCCTATGTTATTTCCCAGTATATCTGACATACCTATGGCGTTCCTTTTCAACCTCTAAGTTACAGTAAAACCGAATGCATGCTCAAGACTTCAAATGCATATCAAGTCCACTGTATTGTACTTTTTTTCTGCCAAAAATGTAATTAATGGTTTCTAAATAGCGCGGAATATATTTTTTTAAATAGATGATTCATAAAATAGTGAATACAATAAAGATGTTAGTGACTTATACAGGCTTGTAAACTTACATAGTGTAATTGTAACATAATAGTACCGCACCTTAGATTTGGTCGTTAGTGACATCTTTTTGTTTATTTATTTAACTCGTTTCCGAACGCCTTTTACATAATCAGAATCTCTCGTTGAATGGAGGTAGTCAAAATATTAAGTAAAAATACAAATTAAAGCACAGTTAATATGTGTAAACCTTGGCTACCGGTTGTCGACTGCGTTTTAAATGTGTTTTTGTGTTTTTACTTAATGTTTTGAAGACCTTCATTCAACGAAAGATTCTGATGATGGGATATACATCCCGAAACGAGTCATGTAAAACAAGCAGAAGTCACTGACGGGAAAATGTAAGGTACTATCATATTACAATTTACAGACCTGGATACTGGAAAAATGAATTTATTATAACATAATTGATTTAGCCAGGTAGTATGAGTAAACCGACCCACGAACTTTGGAAACCCGCCCTATAAAATTATGAAATTCTTCACAATCGATATCCCTCTGAAGATAGGGCCATTAGTAACTTTTAGGACAATACATGAAAGTAATGTATCACATATACGTCTACATTCCTATTAACAAAATCTGACATACAAATTTACGAATCCAAGATGGCGTACGATAATTTTAAACTTATACAAAGTATATTTTTCCTAAGTATGTTCTCATTTTATTAAAAACTTAGATCTTAACAAGTGAGTAAGATTAACAACAATAACACTGATTTTCAAAAACATATGTTTACTAATCAAACGCGTTTAAACGATAAAGTCGCCATCCTCAGTGTTACATGAGGTACAAACAAAAACTATTCAAATTTGTGGTAAAAAATATATTTTTGAATTTAATGTCACAGTTATATCCCTACACTATTTCTATTTATACATTTGAATAGGTACCACGAGCAACGTTTATTATTTATTAGTTTGAAGATCAGATTCAACAGATCTTGTAAACCTTAGCACGTTGAATGTTGAATGTTTAGTTTAAACGGTTTTGTTAGTATTGGTGTTAAAGTGTTACAAACTAAATTATCAAAGTGTTTACAACACACAAAGTAACATAAAACCAAAATATTAATTTTAGTTTTTTTTACCAATGACTGTAAGAAAAATGCAAACAGTATATTGTTTTTTATCAAAAAATTTAAATCTTTCGTCTCTTGTAATATTTTGGTTAAATCCATGGTTTTCCATTAATAAAACATTTAAACTTAAAACATTTTGAATTGCTTGATGGGAAATATTGATTATTGTTTTGAAGATATGCCATAAAACTTCATAAAACAAATTAAATAAATTAAATAACTCGTTTTAATTAGATGTCTCAACCACGCGAAGGATCAAACACTCGATAGTGGACGCCATTCTATCAAAGAAATTGACCATTAACAGACAACGAAAATGATTCCATGATCGAAGACAACCTATCAGT
Source organism: Philaenus spumarius (assembly GCA_018207615.1). NCBI lineage: Eukaryota > Metazoa > Arthropoda > Insecta > Hemiptera > Aphrophoridae > Philaenus > Philaenus spumarius. The sequence continues at coordinate 816,361 of JAGFPH010000035.1, forward strand.
TGAAAACTAACTAACCTAACTTAACCCCATCCCTTTGATGTCACATCCCTTTGCCGGGGGTGTGTCAGAGACGAGTTTGATGGTGGCAACACTGAAAAAACTTTAACCGTACTGCAAAGTTAAAATTAATGTTAACAGTTTTTCTGTCATGGTAACATTTATAATGTCATGGTTATTTTAGAGCTTGAAATATTTGCATTGCTGTAAGGTTTTTTTAATGTTGAGTTTTACTGTAAACTCTAATGTAGTTAATGTCATAGTTAATTTAATATACGTTAAGGCGATGATTGCAGTCACTAAA
>JAGFPH010000035.1:816671-837669 GCA_018207615.1 Philaenus spumarius
TACATCCTTTAGACGGTAGCCTTTTCCTGTTTTAGAGTTACCCTGTCCACAATTACAATTTCTCACGTTTTTACGAAATTCGAATTCAGTTTCTCTTCAGTACTCGGTAGACTAACAAGTAACAACAAAGACCACATCAAACAGCTATAACTAAAGTACTTCGTTGTCGATCTTCTTGTTTTTTCAACATACATGGATGATGATGTAGAATCTTTGTTGACGTAATGGGGATTTCAAAATTATATTACAATTTTTAAAGGTAAGTTCAGGTATATACATAAGGTTAATACAGTATTATAATTAGATGCAGTAATTTTAAAAACTACCATAATAAATACGGTATATTTCCAATGTTAAAATTTCATTACAGGTTATATATGGGAGGTTGCCTGAAGTTATACATAACTTTGTCGTACTTTTTTAAAGATATATAACTAATCTATTTTCTATATATTTTAAATTATTGTTTTAATAATCATTCTGGTAAATATTTAAAATTCATTTTAGTAATCTATTTACACATAATTAGTTTATTATCAAATAATATACTTTCATTTCAGAAAATGAAATAGATATACTTGCCCTATCCAATATGGAGGAAATCCATGTAAAGGAACTTATTTTTTAGTACCTAACTTCCATTTAACTGATTTAACATTACTACATACAACTACACACAATTCATTCATATTATATCTTTTCAAGTAAAAATATAAGGCTCAAAGAAAGAAAATTAACAACCTAGCATAATTGTACGTCAGGCATTTCGCTAAAATATTTATTAATAACAACTACATCTTACAACAAATTAAAGATTTGTTAAAAAAATATTGTAAAAGATTCAGTTTGGTTGTTTAGCTGTTTAAAAATGTGTGAATGATTTTTTAATATGTAGGAGTGGTTTTTAATAAGTACTTTTCCATTAAAGCCTCAGTTAGACTGTCAATGGCATCAGTCAATTAACATGAATTCTTTTAGGAATTTTTACATTTGAAATGACAGAGCATTATTTTATTATTTTGTAAATATTTTTATGCTCTCCAAAAACCTAACAATAGCATATACAAACATTTGGATAATGAATTTTGATTACTTTTATCAGAAATAATTATTCTGATATTTAAAATAATTTATGTATTTAAAATAATTTACGATGTTTACGAGTATTGATCAACCCTTGTTAACGAATTATTAAAACTAAGAATGTGTTTTATTAACAAAAAAGTTACTTCAAACTAGCTTAACTACTACTCAAGGTAATAAATATCGATCTTCAGTGGGAAATGTCGCAGTAATTAATTAAATTAAAAGTAATGAACTCATTATCAAATACGGTAAATTTAAACATAGAATTTAGGTTAACATTTTAAAAAGTTGTAATTTAAAGCTTGAATTCTTTATTTTAAGATACAGTAAAAATGTTATGTAATTAACTATGTAAATAACTACATACATTAATAACTATGTATATTATATAATATATTTTATAGTTGTCTTACACTTAATTTTTATTTTTTCCAGAACTCTTACTAAGGACCTCGACAGTTAGTATGCAGGGGAAAGCTTGTCGACAAATTTCGAAATAAAATATCGGAGTTAAAAAAAGCTGTTTCTGTTGTGACAAAAATAACTATTGTTACAATAAACAAACTATATAGTAATTATAATCTTAACTAGTGTTAGAACTGTATTAGTATGAAGTTCACCACTACATCAACTAACCTTGCAAGGATGTTAGTTATACTGAAACGCACAGAGCAATTACTCTTATGATTACAATAACTAATATGAGTGTAATATTTTGTAGATGTATTACCTAATTTTATTATTTTTGTGACAATAACAACTAACTTACCAGTAAAGGAATACTACAATATTAAGCACTCTACCTAATGTTATAACTACATTAGTTTATATTCACTACTACATTAACTAGCCTTGCGATATAGTTAGTAGTGCCTTAATGTCATAGAAACATTAGGCTTACTGTTGAACTTACATTTGCTGCTAAGTTAATAACATTGCTATAACATTAAGAGATCAACAGTATCTTACTTTAACAGTAAAGCTAACTACACCCTGCTGACCCGTAAACAAATATTTCTTTTACCGCAACATTAATTGTGTTGCTGCAAGGATAGAGTTTTTTCAGTGAAGGATTGGCTCCTCCCACTGCGAAATGGACAATCGAGTGTTTGCAACATCTGCGAAATGGACTATCGAGTGTTTGCAACATCTTCGAAATGGACTATCGAGTATTTGAAGGCACCCCATACGTATTTATAAGTGAAAAATAAAACTCCGGCTTTACGGAAAACAAGAAACTTTCTTGAAATCTAATAATAACTTGGTGAAGTGTATTTGACCCAGAAAGAATACTAAGTACAGTACGTACTAGGTAAATGTAAAATATTATAAAATCGAGTAAAACCTATCTGCAACAGGAGAGCAAGTTATATATTATCTTCTCAAAATAAGTGATGAATTCAAGTAAAGCTAAAGTAATTGTGCACACTCCTTAGTTGTGCAAAGTTGCATACATTTTATTCTCGTTACCCGATTTAATCCAGAGCCGACCTTATAGAAGATTGGAAATCCTAGGTTATTCTGCACATCAACTTTGACTTCTTTTGAAAGTAGATTTGTGTCGAAAAGTATAATCCCTTGATTTGTATAATATTAAATATCCGACATGACAAGAGTTGACGAAAGGAGCCGAAAACCAAATCTATGATCAAGGCTTAGATTAATGCTGAGGATAATAAATCAAGTTTCAGTTTAGAATGGTGAAACTACTATTATGAAATATTGTTGGAACTGTTTTTGGAGGGTGTCAAGCAATAGTAGTGGATTTTATTATATTTCTAAAACTTTTATTTATGAAATGTTTGATTTGTTGGAATGTGTTTATCTATATATATAAAAGGCAAATCCACTGACTCACTGATCACGATTTCTCAAAAACTACTGAACGGATTGGAACGAAATGTGGTATGTATCTTCCTCTAGGGCCATAGGTGCTTACTAAGAAAGGTTTTAAAAAAATAGAAATTTTAGGGAGGGTTTGGGGGTCAAAGTTACTAAATCACGATTTCTCTAAAACTACTGAACGGATTGGAATGAAATTTGGTATGTAGCTTCCTCTAGGGCCGTAGGTGGTCTCTAAGGAAGGTTTTTTTTAAAAAATCTAAATCTTAGGGGGTTTGGGGGAATCAAAGTTATTAAATCACTATTTTTTAAAACTACTGAACGGATTGGAATGCAATTTAGTATGTAGCTTCCTCTAGGGCCCTAGGTGCTCGCTAAGTAAGGGTTTAAAAAAAGTCGAAATTTTAGGGGAGGTTTGGGGGTCAAAGTTACTAAAAATCCTCATAAGAAAAACATAGTGTAATATATTTATTGATGTAATAGATTTTTTTGTTAATATACATTTAACTTTCATTTGTCTATCCGTGCAAAGCCGGATCGGGCCAGATAGTCGGCCTATACATATATTTTTATAAATATATACAATAAGAAATAACCCTGCGTGTAACGCACGCCAACCAACAAAATTAATCTAAACATATTTTATAATTTATTTTTATAAAGTTGCAGTATTATTAAATTTAACATTTAAGTTAATATTGTAAATAACGTTAGTTCTATAAATCAAATTGGGCCTACTCCTAAACAAACAAATAATATCAATACAAGTATAAAGACTGGTGATATTTGAAATAGCTTACGAGCTTGTATATAACAAACAGCTGTTTACTGTACCAACAATAAAAATGTTGTCAGCTAACATATATTTTATTCATTATACTAATATAGTGCTTACAGAACTGTTGTATAGACTATATCCTACAGTCGTTTTTGGTATTTTTGATGGGACTACCGGTTGCGGAGTTTCTTGTCTCCCTTTTCAAGTCGAGTGTGTACAGAAACATGAAGTATAGTAGTTTTTCACTGAGTCACAATTCAAACTTTAAAATACACACACTACACAAACAAATTTTCATAGTACATTTTAAAAACACTTTATTGTTGGTCAACTGTCTTAACAATTTTTTTTTTTTTTTTTTTTGAGGTATTATTTCCATTTGAGTTCTAGGTTAATTTGTATTTATAAGTACCATCCAAAAACTCACTAAAAAATATCTAACTAAAAATATATTATACAGTATTGTGCAACTTAACTCTCCCTCTTCCCCCCCCCCCATTTTTTTTACAGTTCTGAACATTGAACTATCATGAGAGAGTCTGAACTCAAACCAACATTTTTATCAAGGCCAGAACATGCTTACACCGAAGCACACTGCTAAAATACTTTAGAATTTTTGAATTTTGATGTTCTTAACAAATAAAGTGCTTAGTTCTGTTTTTTATAACTTTTCTGGTTATAATATAATTTCGGTTCTAGTAACAGCAAAACAATTTATATTTACCTCAAATACTTTCCTTTAGTTAGATCTTTCAGATTTTAAAGTATTTTCATATAAACTGTAGAATATATTAAAAAAATATGTACAAAAAATTCAACTTCAATTTCAAAGTCTTATACTTCAAGTTATTAAGGCATTTACCTACTATCGCATTCAGCTTTCTATGGTTTGCCATTTAGTTTGTATGTAAATTACAAATGATGTAGAATGTTAAAAATGTAGTTCATGTTTTTTTATTTTCAATAAAAACCATCCGGTTTTTTATTTTAATGGTACTGATTGCGATTGAAGTTAAAACATTGGACTGCGATGAGTTACAGTAACAAGTGTATTCATATCCAGAATAACTTTCAATCCTGATAATTACCCTTTTGAATGTGTGAATGTAAAAGCTTTTATAGTTTATTGGGTAGTCGGATCGTTGGCAATGGTTAACCATATAAACTAATTTAATATTTAACTATAACTAACAGTATATAGTTTTAAATGATATAAACACAAATATTTCAGTGAGAATAAAATATCCTAATGTATGAGTCACGTAGACAATATTACTGTACAGGGATCACCAGATCGGCCCTCACGACAACCACTTGCTCCATATATATATATATATATTTCATAAAATTTAATTTTTCATGATAACCTTAGGCCTGCAGTTAAAAAGGTACAAGTTTAGTGACAAGAATTAAAAAACATTTTTCTCATATAAAGTACAATAGGCCAGATTAATCTGCTATGGCTAAACATTGTTTAGATGAGAACTAACATTTTAAAATAGAAAACTCTGTATTGTTGAAAAATGTAACTAAACTTAACACAATACATGCCTGGGAAACTTTTTATATAACAAACATAGTAAAATAATTGTAAATAATGAATTAGGACCCATACAAAATTCTATATTAATATAAAAGTAATGATGCATTGTTTAAGATTATTATTAGGTTAGCAACTAGATTAGTTATAAAGTTATATAATGTTAGGTTAGTTATAATAACGCCAGGCAATTGTTAACGCCCTACTAATGTAACGTAGTCTTAAGTCACGCCCCTTTAAATTCTGTATAAATACGGGACATGAAACACAGTTAGATTAGTTATAATTTGACTATTGTAGCTCGTGCATCACCGAAAATGGCGACTTTGTCGTTGAAAAGCGTTTGAGTTAAGTTAATAAACGTATTAGCTGTGAGATTTTTTGTTCAAAGTTTATTCTACCAAGTGAAATTATGTTCAAGAGAAAAAAATTACTTGGCCACAATGTAGATATCGCTACTTTGATAATCTGACGTTTATGGGACGAGTTCTGCCATTATTTTTAAAAAGAACTCGCTTGACTAAATATACGGCCGAATTGAAACGACATTTTAGTTTTGGAAAAATATGAATGGTATGAAAGGACTTAAACGGTTAAAAGCTTCGTTGTATATTTTTAGTTTATGTTAAGCTAGTGCTTTCTTTGAGAAAGATTAATATAATACAATAATTGAATTATCATTAATGAAGAAGTAAGAATCAAAGCAGTCTGAGCTGTAGGGCCGAAGGATGGTGACTGCAAATAAACAGGAAAGGTTCTTGTTGTAAATTACACTAACATTGCCTATCAGATCTGACCAACACAGTTCATAGGTTCCCACCTCGGCTTTCTATTTTTACTCCATACGTTCACCGTCTTCATTACGGACACAATAGATTTAAATATTATAATATTATTAAATCATAAAACCAATGTGATGGGCATGCTGATTATACAGGTTTAGTTGAATTAAAAACATAATTTTTAGGTTATATTTTTTTTAACGTGTATACTTTAGTAATTTTCTTAGATTTTCGTACATATTATATCTGTCGTAAATTTCAAATATTTGTTTAGCACACCCTTGGTAATTGCTTAGGAATTAAGAGGTATGTTAGGTTTCTTTTAAGCCGCACTATGCAAATCTTCAGACTGCATCACTGCATTCACAACCGACGAGCAACGAAAGAAGGCGAATCTAAATATTACGAACCATGTTTGTTTTTGCAAAGGGAGAACAAAAAACTCTCAATCCCTTTTTAATAAGGATCTGCCGAGTGAATAGGGCTCCAGTTAGCTTCACAAAAGAAAGGAAACGGCACTGACATATTCCCCATGTCAAAACACTTCAATTTCAACTAGCAGCAGGAAAAGAAATCCCCTCTTATTTCCACGTCGGACGAATTCTAACAACCATTGACGTCGATCTCCCCCCTCCTGGTAAATTAGCCCCGTTGTTTGATCGCATCAACACCTGCGAGAGTTTATCCTCTGTCATATTAAAATGAAATATGGCATATCAGTTAAGCGATTTTGTATTAATTTCAGTATTAAATAAACATGGGAAAAAAGGAACTTGGAACAATTTTAAAACTGGAATCGATCACTACGTTTCTTGTAGTATTGGAACTTTAAATTGGGAAATAATTTTGTAAATTGCTAAAGGAGAGCACAGGATGTTATAAATAACACGCTATAAGACCCAAACACAACAAAGATATCTCCAACAAAAACAATGTTTAAAACCCGGGAAGTTTTCTTTTATCACCCGTAATACTAATTTCCAGCTAGTCTAAAAATCTGCGTTCAATGTTGACGAAAAATTTTAGAAGTTGCTAATTTTGTTTTAAATAAATTAAATTGGATCAGTTAAATTAGTCATCATTTTCAACTATTTTTAGTTTCATATTTTCTGATTTTATTTTAGTAATAAAATTAATATAAATGTTAGAGATGTAATTATTTTTATTTAATATTGTAAAACTAATTTTTGTTGTGCTTTTATTTTTGTTAAACTTATAATAATGTTTACTTAGTTTACCAAACGACGTTTATAAACTAAACAAGTATCAGATACTAATATGGGCAGGATTTTATACTATTTTATTACTATAATTGTAAACATAAACTAATAAGGATACAAATTTGTAAACTTATTTGAATTTTACACTTTAATTTTGAAATCGTCAAGTAAAACAAGCTTTAAAGACTGTTCGTGAGTAACTTTGTTTCTCCAATTATCCGTAATTCCTTACTTAAACAACTTAATGATAATAAATGCAAAGAAAGAATGGAATGGATACAGTTTCATAATGAGACTTTCATGAAGCTAGTATTACACGATTGTATTTATGTATTCAGGTCGTTTCGTGTTCCTTCAACTCAAAGCAAAGGTCATCCTGCGAAGTCTTTTTGTACGGTCGTGACTAATTATTGCGGACATTTTTTCACGAGGATCTGCAAAGTAGAGTGAACTCCGGCCAACAACGATAACTTTATCTTAGATTGATACTGTTGTTTCTTAATTTTTCTTCAGCTTTGGAAGAATACAACTTAAAATGTGTGCTCACCTGTTTCCCAATAAGGGGTTGTAATAAAATTATTGGTCTTTAACGATAGTACAGTATATGCCTACTTTTTAAATGTTTACCTTATGTGGAACTGGTTTGTAATCTTTTAAGTGTGATAAATTTAAAAAATTTAGCTGATGTTGGAAAATGATAAATGAATACTATCTGGCACATGCAGCTTCGCTCAAAGATGTGAATAAATAAGTAAAAGTATTATCGGCTAAATGTTGTGCCTTGTCTTTACACGCAATAAAAACAAATGATTTTAGATCTATGTTCCATGGCCCAAAGACGATCTATGCTTCCCTTTCAGGCCTACGTAAATTATCAGCTATGCACAAATGAACGCTAACAATTCCATTTTCCACCAGTTTGTTACTCGTAACGCCAGAACGAACATAATCTTTATGAATAAAATTTGAAGGTGAATTTAAATCTATGAGTACATTTCACATTATTTCATACTGTTTTGATATATTTAACTAGTAAACAAGAGTATAGGGGCTATAGTAAATTAAAACACAGACGATCTTGTTGAAGTGTTAAACTTTTGATCCAAACCATTTGTTTTATTTATAATGGTCACGTGTCATGTCCGTTCGAAAACCCTTATTTTGGTCCATAATTTTACATTATTTAATAGGTACTCTAAATATTTCTTTGATAAAAAGTAGCCTAGACTAATCTCTGAAATGTCCTTGCATGCGAATAAAAGTTTCGTCAAAATTGGTAGCCATTCCGGAGGATAGCATGGACAAACAAACAGACAGATAGAAAAGGCATGTTTAGGTTTTGGTAAAGTGTAAATATGAGCTTAGAAAAAAGTATTTATTTCGCACATACAGAAATTCAATTGTATATATATGTATATATTCTTACTGCATTAAGCTTATAGATAAATAAAGTTAAAGTTATATCAAAACAAATAAATAATAAAATCAAAAAAGCAATTATTGTTTAAGAAACTTTTGCTATAACGGCAGATGGAATATGAAAAAGTATAATTATAATGAATTATAAAAAAAACCATAAATTTATTGTACAAGAAGTAAGACACTGTGTAGGCCTATACAATAATTGTATAAAAACAAATCAAAATCCTTACAATTTAATAAATAAATTTTCTTGAAGTTATATTTACAATATCTTTTTAAACAAATTCAAATTGTAAGAATTTATTAAATAAATGTACTTGTTTCAATATTTTTTAATAATATTACTGACATTTAGCTTCAATCAATTTAAAAAATTGATAACGCAGCTGAACCGCTTTTGGCGAATTTTCAAAATTTAAATTATATTGTTTATCGTTCAACCAACAATTTGAAAAAAAAAATGGTTTACTCATGAAGGCGCCGAATAGCTGCCTCTGTGTACAAAACATTAGCCAAATTGGTTTGCACCTAAGCCTCCAGCTTCGACGCGCTGCATAAAATTTCGCTTTGCGAGTTTGCACCTCTACCTTGCGGTCTCGGGTTATGGACTGCTTCGCTTTGCTTCTCAGCGTACTAACTAGATCGAATCAGAAGATGTCACGGAAATTCCCTCACGTGTATCCGGTACTTTTATAGTATTTTACGTTTTTTATACCAAGCGATCTATAAGTTCGTGTAAAAAAACAAAATCTGCAGAATAATTTCCTGAAACAATTCTTGAGATAAAACCCCAAACAGGTTTTATTCTAGTACGAAAAATCTAAAAAATGTTACTTCCTTTAAAAAAAACGTACTTCAGGTTGTAAGATTTTTTGCTCTTCGAACTCTTTCGAGAAAACCAACGTACGAACCAAATGTGGAATAAATCGGACTTAAAACGCGGCCGTTATAGTGCGAACACTTACTTACATATTTTATGATACTTAGGCCTATATATTAAAGTTTTTAATGACACCCGAAAACTTGTTCTGTGGACCTCGATCGGTGTTCATTTACTACTTCCGATCTTAGGCCTCGCGATAAGAGTAACTGAAATAGTTAATACTTCTTATGGAATTTGCTAATAAACCTGTTAATAATTCCATCCTTAACATTTCTATGCTTTTCATAGCTTTGAAGGGAAGTAGTGTGACATTTCAAACCAAACCCTTCCGTCCGAGCAAACAATATTGTACAGAAATTGACATTTCGTTTTAATAAACACAAAACAACTCTTTTGTTTTTCCATTCGGCCCAAATAGCTGTTATTGTCTCTATATTCTAAAGTAATATCAATTTGACTACCTTGCTACAATTACAACCTGATTATAAACTCATCCAATCAGAACAAAGCTTTGCCAATCACAATTACAAAGCACAAATTGCGATGTTGCCATATTCACGGTTTAATTTAAGCGCGTACGTTTCCTATTTGTTAAATATAGTCGGACGGCGAAGTAATTAAATACGAAACTGTTTAAGCTGTCGAATGGGTTTAGTTTAGAGACTGTCCCAACTTCAGTTGTTTTTTAAAGTAAATAAGTTGGGCACTATTTAGTTGAAATAAATATTGGTCTTAATTATTTATTTTGTCCGTTATTTACTCTAAAGTTCGGCATATTATTTTTTTTATCCATTTGGATGAAGAATCCTAATCAGGCAATGTTTATAAAAATAATCTGTTTTTGAAGTGAAAAGCAGCAAAGAGCACTTTTTGAATGTGTTAAACTATACGAACTCGCGATACGCGTCTTTAAGTAAAACGCTTTGCGTTTTTGATTTCGTCGATCATTTCTTCTTCTTCATTGTTTTACACACGTACAATACCAGAAGTTTATTGTAGCAGATGGTGGTAAAAGAAGAAGAAATCGACGAAATATAATAGGCAGTAGTGAATTCAAAGCTTTAAACTAAATAGCTGTATGGATTTAGTCAAGTCGCGCTAGAAATGAAATGGACATTACACTTCTAAATTTTCTAAATAATGTTAAATTAGTGTACTTAGTGAAACCTCTACAATGAACATAGTGCTTGTTATTTTTTTAATTTTTTTATTTGCTAACTTGCTTGCTATGGTAATGAATGTAAAAGCATTTATTTATCAAACGTATACTTGGTTCAGTATAGGCCTTACCAACAACTATGTTGTCTATGCAAGGTGAAAAAAAGGTGTACATAACGTCACTGACGTATAGTTTACTTTTGTAATTGTATTATAAACTTGAAATGTATACATGAAATTAAATATAAAAATTATACAAGTTATCTCTTGGTATTTAATAAAGTAATTTAAATAATGTTTCTTTCTTGATAAAATTAAAATGAAAATAAAATAGCTTTTAATAAAATACAAATGCAAAATAAAAATAGCTCTCAAACTGTCCAAATAGAAAGAATATAGTTCATACTGTTCAAATGAAATAAAATAGTTTTTATAATGTTCATGTAGAAATAAAATATAAAACAATATCGTTATACAATACAGGGAAATGATCCCATGTCACTTATCTGTGTTGTATCACACTGTCCAGTCCAATGGCACTGTAGTAAAGCGGAACGTATACAGTAGACACTCGTATCCACACGTTGGCATACACGCTTGTAATGGCTGGTTGATTGATTCATTCGTTGCTTCAATCATAATATAGCGTTTAACAATTAATACTGTTCAACAAACTGTTTATAAATACGGCAGGTAAATAACTCATAGTCTATTACACATTAACGTTTTTAGATAGAACAAGTGAACGACAAAACGTACAATATTTGTAGCCTTTTAAAAACCGTACAACTTAGGTAGCGCACAATCTTGTCAATCGTTGAGTCTGAACTACACTACCAACTTTTTGCCCGAATGCAATTTAAAGAAAAGCTCTGTTCACTGGCCTTATTTGCACAGGTTATCATCGCTGTTTGTACAGTCTGTTTGCACAATTCTATCAATCATCAGCTAGATACGACTTATGAACTAACAATGTATGCACTTAAATTAAAGTTTACAATAATTTAGCATAAAAATGTAATTATACAAATTATTAAGTTTATTTTATATTTACAATAATTGACTTGCATGAACATATGTTTTTAAACTTTTAATGCAAATTAGCTGTTCAACTTTAATAGTTAAAACAGTTTAGTTTAGATATTAAAATTATAATAAAGTAAGCCTTTCTGGAAGATTTTCAAGAAACCTGGGTATGTTCATTACAAAAATGATAACTGTCACGAATATACATAGTTGGTTATATTGTTTTAATCTAAAATTTGATCATTATTTTGATCTTGTTCCATTTAAAATTTAAATCTAAAATAATAACACAAACATGATTGTCTATAGAAATTATGTCTTTTTTTTTATATTTTTGATTTCAATTTTAAATGGGAAAAGATAAAAATAATGATCACATTTTGGATTAAACCAACGATTTATATTCAGGAAAATTTTCACTTCTGTCGGCAGTGTTTTTTTTTAAATTTTTTAACTTTTTAAATTTGTTTTAATCTATTTATACCTGTAAGAACATTTCATCTTCTTTGATATATTCCAATTATGTCAATCGTATTTTTTTCTGTTGCTATTATTTTTAGTTTTTTATGTTTGTTATTATCAGATATTGTTGATTTTATTGCAAAATTTGTTGTTTAATTTCTATGTCATTGTACGATCTCGGTTCTGTACCTAGTAATAAATATTGCATTTGTGTATATTGAAAATTAAGAAACCCACTAAGCAATTAAACAATAATTTAGAAATTTAAATATTTGTATTCATGAAAAAATATTTGTGTAGAAACAGTTTTACACTTCTGAGTACACAAATCGTTCAGGATTTATTCAGAAAGTATAACAAAGTAAAACTGTTTCTACACAAATATTTTTACATGAATACAAATATTTAAATTTCTAAATTATTGTTGAGTTGCTTAATTTGAGTAGAAAATGTTACAATGAAAGTGATAAAATTTTTTAATTGTACTTTTATTGTCAATACTAAAAGGAATACAACCGGATTCGTCCGCAGGACTGAATAGATTATTAAATGAAATATCGATTAAATATAGCGAGATCATTTACAAAAAAAAAAAAAAAAACATATACTGAGTTTCGGCTAAATCAATCTATTTAAACATACATACATGATTAGCTATGCGCCAGTAATCAATAGTACCACGATTTCAGGCAGTTTGTTTGAAGTGCATTTTGCGTTATGAATAAGTTACATTTAACCTATAATATTTTCTACGCACAATATTTTAAACCTTAATCTCAAATAATCGAATTGCTTATGTTTTTTTCTCTCCTATATATAACTTTAGAGTAATACTAGAGTAACTGGAGTACCTCTTTGCTTACATTCTAGAACGTTCTGGAACAGAAAGTAGGGGGGCCTACCTTCGATTTTCCAGACCATTCTGAACTATTCTCGAACATTGTGGGAACATTCTAGAAGCTTTTAGTACATTCAGGAACATTCTGGCCAGTCTCGGCACCCTCGATTCACAGATGCTTTTACCGACTTCCTATAAGAACCTCGGATACGGCGTTGGTGGGAAGCGCTCTTTTGACACCCATATCCCCGAATCTAACCCTTGGAATTCCAAACCAAAACTCAATTCGTGGACTACCAAACCGTATAATCTGCATTTGTTATCATTGGCAATAATTTAATATTAAAATGCAAGGGCGTACAGACTGAAAATGAAGAGATTATAAAAAAGTATTCACAAATTTTAACTGTAAACAGTGTACAATTACCGTGGCTCTGGCCTCTCCTATTTACACCATACATCAGATAAGCTTTGGTAAAGTATTTATCTGTGGGTTGTAAATAAGTCATCAATGCCTGTTGAACTTAAGTGATGTATTCTTTTGACTGGATGTGCTGGGAAGATTACACGGAGTTATATGATGGATTAATGTACTTGGTCAATGAAGGTCTAATTTACACCCTACACTTCGCCACACATGCTGGTCGTAATTAAATAATGTCACGTTATCGTGATTGACTCTAGGGGTTGATTATGATCTAGGGGTGAGTCTATTGGGTTCAAGTTGTGCTATGCTGAACATATTTCTGTACTGTATTATTGGTATTTGTGTGTGTTTTTTAACAATTAATTTAGTAAAATGACGTTTGTCTATTTTTTATTCAGTTAGCAAGATTCAGAAACAATATAGGTAGGCCTAATCCACATACAGAAATTAAACCAACTTATATACATTTCCAACGTTTTATTTGATTAAAACTTGTTCAAAATAAATAAAACAGAAAATACCTGATTTATTACAGTTTTTATTTTGGTAAAACATACAAAAACTGAGAAAAGCTCATATGCCCAATTTAAACATAAAACTGAATAATATGTCAAGGGGTGGGTAATTCGTTTTCTCCCTTTGAAGATGCCGTTCAACTTTGCAATACTGTACGTTAGTTGTTTACTTCAGCATGTTACAGTAAAATTTTCTTTTTATACATTTTTATTTCTGCAGGTATATTTTATCTGCAATTGAAACAAAATACTAATCCACGTCCATAAAAGGGAAAATGTTTAAGCATAATTTGAAACAGATTAATTTGGAAAATATAAATGCTTTTGTATATACTGTAAACAAATAAACCTAAAATATGACTTTCTAAACCTAACAAATACAGCTCTGCACAATTACACCCATTGAAACTCTTCAGAATAGCTTTTGATAACTATTGATATTTAGGTCTTAAAATTCAAACAAACACAATATAGAGATTGATCGGTATGGGTTTTACGTGAGCAGAAATTTTTAAGTATCGAAAAAGTTGATCATTTGCGGTTAATTATTTAAACTAGTAAGATTCCGTGAGACATAACACGGACAGATTACTTTGATGCACATGAGAAAAAATATAAATTCAAAATATTAAGTTTAATGTGTTATAGAAAGTATATATTTTTTAATCATTATTTTTGTTTACTTTGTTCTTCAAAAGAAAATAATTAGGTCTACAAAGATCAACAACGGTTTCCATGCTCCGACTCCAACCGGCAGTTGAGAAAAGAGAAAGAATAATTTCTACTCTTTCAGTCGCAAACGTCATAAGACAGTTCAGGCGCATGCGTTGCGCGTTCTGTGTTAATACATAGCATATTGAACCCGTAGACGTTCAGGTATTATATTGCAGATTAACTGAACACATTTGAATATATATGTAGTTATTGTTAGATTATTAGAGCTAGTGAACGATATCAGCTGTCTATATTCAAAAGAAATAACATGTTACCGCTACACATGGCCGTAACTCAACGCTGTCACGGCACTGGTTACTGAGTTATGTGTCGATCACATCAAATAACTTAATATTATCGTATTAAAATATATATTCGATTAAATAATAGTAACACTTAAATATGAATGGCAAACTTTTACTTCATTAATAGGTTTTTCTGAAACAATTAATCGTTTAGAGTAATATGTAAAACTCTTTTTGTACGGAATATTAGTAATTACTAGCTGACCCGTGCGAATATTTCGCAAGCCAGAAGTACTTACCCGATTTAATACGATTATTTAGTCCAGTTAATTATGTTTTTTTTTTTTTTATTATTTACATTGGTTTATAAATAACAGTTTAAAACACTTGCATATGAAATGTAAACAAAGAAATTAAAAGCTGTCATGCTAGTTAAACAAACTGTTAATAGATAGCACCTTTCATTAGGAACTATTACAGTGACTAGATAGAGACAGTGTGGCCACATGAAAGCGGACGCCATGTTTTTCCTAAAAGTAATGTTATCTGCCACAAAGTATAATGTAATTTATTTTCAAAATATTTATAAAACCTTTTGTTTTATTTCATAAAGGCCTCGTAAACAACTTTTTAAATGTTAGAAAGCAGATAAGTTGTTTAAAATTAAATAACTTATAAAAAATAATGATTTAGCCTACTATCACATTTTTTACTAGCCTATGCCGATATTTGAGTAGCCTACTGACGTTAATTACAAACTAATAAAGCTATATCAAAACAAGTTGCACTATTATTTTCTTTGTTCAATTCTAAGTTAAAAAAAAAACATTTTGAAGTTCAATTACATTATTTATACGGTTTATTTGAATAAAAGTCAAGGTTTTGTATTATTTTCAAGGAAACAAATTTTCAATAATTTGTAGCTATCTGAAAAAGTATTTGACTGGTCATAGTGAAATTGTTTTTAATTAAATTTAATTCTATTTAATTCTATTCATAATTGTTTCTAACTGGTAATGTAACAAATACGGAATAAGAAAGTGTTTTGTAAATCGCTGAGCTGAAAACACATAGGCCTATAACTATTCACAAATGCAAAATTCAATAAAAAATAGCCTAAACATACATAACAAATCACCATAAATTTTAAACAACAATTTTGTTGCTTAAAATTCCCCAGAGTTAAAGTTTTGTGGCAAGTTAATTATGAAATTTGTATTTACTGATTTTAGGTTTCAATTCAGTTTGATAAGCAAAATCTTAAAAATGATTTTCTTAAAGCTAAATTTGAAATATTTCCTAACTTAATGAATAAAATTAAAATATCAAAAATTCAAACTAAAACAAAACTAAAAATAAAACAACGAATAGGCCTAAATCAAAATGCAAAATTATTATCCTGTTGTTAATTAGCCTTTTTTATCAATGAATAAATTTTAAATATTAAATATTTTCAAAGTTACACTTTCAGATTTTTACAATGCATTTATTTCCATCTGATTTTTTTTAAATAAGCAAAGCAATTAAAACTTTCATAACTAACTAATTTATTTCTATTTCAATTGAAAGCTAATAATAAAATTAATGTCTCTAACAACAATTTAACATCGAAATTACAATTCTTTGATTTTGAGGTTAGGCAATTCAAGATTTTTAAGTTTAAGTTATTCAAAGCCGAAAACAGGTTTCATTATTAATTTCCCTCATTATTTCAGTTAGGCCTACTTATTAATGTGATTCTTGCCTTAGATTGTACCTTCACCAAGACTAAAAGAAAGAAAAAATAACGATGACAATTTAATTTGAAAACTATAAACATAAACAAACTTACCCCAGGGCTAACACGGACGAAATTATTTGGTTTGGGCCAAAAACAGTTCTTAAAATTGCGTAATACTAATATTTATTGCATTTATCTTTTCTACGGTATTGATAAAAAGGATTAGCCTATGTTATGAACTTTTTAAAATGTTGTAAATAAAAGACTTTTGGTATGTACTTACTTCTGAAATATGCGCGCTGAAACGATTCCGTAGAGTGGCGGGAGTAGCCTAATCTGCTGTCATTTCCTTATTAATTTGGTGCAATATCACATACTTCAACACAAATCGCTTTAAAATAACTGTTACGTTTATTTTAAAGTAAAAACTAACAAATATCTGTTAAAAAATCGGTGAAGTCGCTTTTACAATATGTGAACGTGAATGAATATAATGTAAACAGATACGAATTTAGTAAAAACATGGCTGCCGACATCTTGACCAATAGGAAACAAGACCTCACTTGGCCACACTGTCTCTATCTAGTCACTGTAGGAACTATATAAAGTGTAATACACAAGTTATTTTTTTAAATACATTTTTGCTACGAAATCATTAATTAATTTTAAGCTGTTTGTCTATTTTTCGTCAATAGCGGGGAACATAAGCTTTAAGACTATGCTTGAATAAATAATATTGATAAAGCATTAAGGGAGATATCGCTTAGCAACAAAAAAACCTTTGAGAAATAATATATAAGGATTTTACCTTTCCGCAATTTACATAATATGTTATGTATTTTAAATATAATATATTCTTCAATTATTATTTAGTTTTTAATTTATTTGTAAAATCTCATTTCGTTAATATGGTTATAAGGATGATAAAGAAAACCAATAAATCTATACAATATATTTACTGGCCCAAAAACGAAATTGTTTTACTCAAACTGTTATTTATTTTTGTTTTGTGAATTTTTTGGTTGAACACGTTTGAATAATGATACATTCTAATATTGAAATATGTGTTATATATAGCATTAATTACACAGATCATTGGTGAACTACACAGAGCATTCACTCCATCAGTGGAACAAGGAAAAGCGTGCTCCACTACAGCGCGGTGTGGAAGGGGTACCAAAGTGCCGCCATATTTCTCCGGCAGCTTGCCTCACTGGCTGACTAGAACGTTCCCTCCATCTTATTTACATACTCCGTGTATTGTGCCGTTATTAAATTTTCAATATTATAAATGTTCAGAGCCTACAATTAAATATTTGATTCTAAGACCTAAACACATTTTGGAAAACAAAACAAAATATCATACATTTTAGTCAATGGCCTTCTTAAATCCCTAATATTTGTAATGCAGTAGATAAAGTTGCATTTAGACAAACTTTAAAATTTTAAAATCAATTTAGGTTTTCATTACCAGTCGGACTATTTTAGTAAATTAGCTTTAGCTCAAAGTTTTATGATTCTATCAAAATAGAACAACTCTGACACCGAGATAGTATAGTGATTCTAATCTAGGTTTATGTTTCTAGGGCTCTTTTTTTGAGCTGTCAAGAATGACAAGAACAAAAATAATTGTAAAAATACTTAATTTTGTTTAGGATTTCTAACTATAAAACCGATCATACATAATGCATAGTATAGCCTACATAAGTTTTATAACTAACATACACAAACAACCAACATCCAAACATTATAAAAAGTTTGTTTTGATTGAAGTTGTAAACTTGTAAAGCTAACCCTAAAGTATAAGGTAGGCTATTATGTTCGTTACTAAGTATTGGAGATGATGAGCAAATCAGCTGTTACATGTCTGAAGTGGGGTATATTAACAGCTGCTTAATAATATTATGTCTTTAAAATGATAGTTACTTCATACAACCAGGGACATACTGTACTATTGTTTTACTTACGGAAGTACACTCGGTCTTACAGGAGTTGATTAGAATTTAATATAAAGTAGATAACTAGTTTTTTTAATTTACTAGTCGATATATGATCTAAATTTCTACGTTTGAGATTTCATAACGTGGGTTGTGGCAATGATGATGTAAATAGAAGTAGGCCGTATTCCCAGAGTCGAACTGAATTCTGAAGTTGGTTCGAAAATTTAAGTTCTTGAAAATTTTTTTTTAATATCTCAAAAAATTACGAATATATGATAACTTTATTGTTTCAAACTCTGATAGCATGGTTGTACTCTGAATGTTTCATAACAGTGAGTCGAAAAAATGTAACTAGAGTTGGTAAAAAATTACGTACACAATTTGTTTTGTATACTGTAGTGCCGTATAATATTGGTAGTGTTCAAGCGCAAAGTTAGAAAGTTTGGCTTAGGCTATATGTTTAGCTATTCTCTTAAATATATCAAATGCACTTTAAAATTATTGTATTACCTTTATTGAAAAACAATCCAATAAACATAAAAAAACTTGAATATTCGAATTGGTTTTCATTATAAACTACAAACTAATATCTGTATTAGTACAAAAGTTGCCTTTGAATTTTATGAATCGATTTTCAGTACGAATAAAGAGACAATATTTCCTAGCTAGAGAAGAGAGAGGGAAAGAAGTGCTATTGTGTTCGATTTAAATGAAATGTCACGGAACTCGTACAACCGCTTCATGGAAGGACATTTTGACGGGGTTTTAATGTCATGCTAACATTTAATAAAATTATTGTTTGTCAGTTACTTTGTTTTCAAGCATTTTTGTTGGCAGTGTTGAGTGTTGCAAAATAACAGACTTTAGAACAAGTAATATTAACTCGCATTATATTTTGATAATTTGATAAAACAAAAAGATTTATTTATAAAACATTGATTAATATGTTCATCTCTGTACGCATATTGTGACCTAACGACGTGAAATAAATATTGTTTGGTACCAGACAATTGTTTGCTCTGATATTTCCATTAACACCTGATTTCAAATTTTGAAGCAATTATTTGCATTTCTAACTTTTAAGTTAGGTTTTTATTAAAGTGCAGACTTGTGCTTTCAATATAATCTTTATTATAACTTAACTGCAGTTATAAAATATATACGAAGTAATTTAATATTAACTCGCATTTTATTTTGATAATTTGACTTAAAACGAAATGATTTATTTATAAACCATTGATTAAAATTTCCATCTCTGTACACATATTGTGACCTAACGACGTGAAATAAATATTGTTTGGTACCGACATTAGATTGGTTTAGTAATTACTAGTATGTGTAATGGCTTCATATTTCCAAAGAGTTATTTAAAATGGTTGTCTCTTTTTACCACATTTTTACTTCGTTTTCTTGTCTGACTGTTCGGTACACATTTTGCCATCGATTTTAAACTAACTTCAAGATGAGCTAGAGACTTAAAACTTAGACATAAATTAGCTCAACAATGGATTTCCAATACAATATTAACTAGTTTTCTTGTCTGTCTGTTCGGTACACATTTTGCCATCGATTTTAAACTAACTTCAAGATGAGATAGAGACTTAAAACTTAAACATACAGTAGCTCAACAATTGATGTCAATTCAACATTAACGCTCTTTCTTGTCTGACTGTTTGTTTGTCTGTTGGCCACGAATCTGTTAGTGAACATATTGATATATTATTGGAAGGTAAGTATAACAATTTTCTATTCCAGATATATGATCATTTGAATGTTGCCACATGTCTGTGTCATAAACTCATTATGATAATTCTAATGTATTGCAAAATTTCACACACACAAGACTAAAACGGAGAAAATAATTATTGATATATATATATATATGTATAGCCCTGCTCCTTTTTCCATTCCATGCGTGTATATCTTGCGTACTAGAGTGCTCCAAGCTCTTAGGGTACTCCGGCATGCTCTTAGAGGTTTCCGGAGCGTAAACTGGCCCAATATATACAAGTTATATATAGATTTTTAATACACAAACTTGCACCTTTTCGTTCTCTCTGTACTTATAATTTAGAAATTATACAAAAACACACCTTATTCCACTCCGACTTAAAATTGACCAATAGTAAAGTACTGCGCATGTAAGAAGGGTTTTAATAGAAACGTAGGTACGCCTTTATATATATCCGTGTTTCAAGTTGTTTGATTAAACATTTACAATATTTTAAATATTTTTAACTGATGTCATGGGGTTGTGGGAAACACGACGGGATTTTCACCCCTTTCAAAAGGTCGGCTTGATTTAAAAATTTGCACACTAATCAAGGACCAATGACAATGCAATATTAATTTGGTTGGGTGTAGTAAGTGAGCACTGATCATGGTCCCCAGAACACGACG
>JAGFPH010000035.1:858177-890786 GCA_018207615.1 Philaenus spumarius
TGTACAAATAATAAGTAATATTATTGAATTGTAAAATGATAACGTTTATTAGGTTGTGGCTAAACTTGTTTGTTCCCGAACTTTTTACTGGGGTCTAATTCTTCGGTAATATGTGGGTCATATTTTAAAGTATTATTTAGTTAATTTATAGGAAAATATAGCACTTTGGATAGGTAATATTTCTAGTGATTATACCAGAAAGCATAGTCTTGCTCTTTAATACACACAATAATTAAATTAGAATCAGATAAATTTGTAAGTTTGTTTCTAAACAGAGCTCTGATCTACGCACGGAACCCAGCGTACAGTGGCTAGCTGCTGTACGCTCAGTCAGAAGTCGGATGCCGAGCAGCATGGGCGTACATTTGGCAACACTTTTCAGCGTACATCGATGGTGGCGCGCACTGAGAATGAGCGTACAAATTGTCGTTTAAAAGCGCACCCATTTTTAACATGGCAGTGAGATGTCTGTAGTAATTCTATAGTCTGTGCCGAAGCACACCCTCCCCACTCCTTTTCGGTTTATAATTATTAACGTAATGTTTTATAACTATTTTCCTGAATTCAAATATCAGTATATACCTAAATAGTAAAATAATTAATTATTAATTTATGAAACTGTATAACTATCAGGATCATGTTCCTGTTAATCTATTAAATTTTCCAGAACTTGAAATTAAAAATGTTTTCAATTTATAAAACATAAAATTTATGTGTCATTGTTAGTTCTTGTATCATTCTAATCTTTAAACAAAATTGTATCTGTAAACGATTTTGTAATATTTATTATCTCTCTGTAACTGACCCTTTCAAACAAAACAAACTAACGTAAGTAATATAACTAGAATATTCCCTTAAGTCAAATTGAGGTAATTTACGTACCAACGTAATTTACTTACGTAAAACTAACTTATTTTTTACAGATATAATAAGACAAAATCTTCATTATAGTTTAGTTACTATATAATAATTTTTTGTCATAGTAGAAATGAGTATTATTTAAATTATTTATTTTTCTTTTGGTATTTAAATTAAGAATATATGTATTTTGAAATTGAGCTATTTTAAAATGTTCTTTAAATTATCCTGGATGCAATTTATTTTCGTAAGAAACCAGGGCTCAACAGCTTGTGAACAATGAACAACAGCTTAAGATGCATACATTAATCGAAATAACATCTTTATTAGAAGTAATGTACTATTTGAAAACATTACTTATTTGTGAACATATTTTAACTGGTAGTAGTATTTATCAACGTCCACCATACACTCTCCACCCACACATACTCTCCATTCTCCACTCTCCACTGCTACCAACTTCACCTGATGAATTCCGCACCCAAACATAGCGCAGTAATGTATTCATAAACTACAGACACGAACGGTTAAATATCTAAGACCCTATTACCAATATGTCAATAACAAATTTATGGCCGTGAATAATAGTGATTTATAGTGAGTTATAAATATTGTGATAGTGACTACATAGTGGGCGTGGTCCCGACTGGAAGCTTGCGAATGTTGGGCGAGCTTCTGCATTTTAAACGGATTCGATATGTTTCTTCTTTCTTCCAATTGATAATTTCCGGTAGTTTAAAATATGTATAAGTGGTTAAACGAAAGTTCATTCAGATAAGACAATTTTACCGTTTTTGTGGCATTTGTAAATATGCAATGCAAATAGTTTACGTTTTTTAACTGATTGTATGATAACAATATTACGACATGTCTCGCATAACCCGCAGCCTCTAAAGCTGTCTTTAGCACTGCTTTATCCCTCTCGCATATCAACCTTGCGGCCTCGGATTATCGACTGCGCTTTGCGAGTTTGCACCTCGATTTTGCCTCCTGGAATTTTGGATTGCATCGTTTCGCGAGTTTGCATTCCGACAGTGATATTTTACTTTTGGTCTATTTTGGGTAAACCAGACGAGCTCTAAGGTCGTGTAAAATAATGTGCAGAACAACTTCCTATATGTATATTTTTATATAAACATAATCACAAAAAATCTCAACAAAATTTACTTCCGATCAAAAAATTTCTGGTTTATGAATTTTGTTGGTTAACGAACTCGTTTGAGCCAATTAAAAAAAACGCGTGTACCAAATTGGGACCAAATCGGACGTAAGATTCGGTCGTTGGAGGGGGGGACACATATTATATGGTTGTATGACAACAGGACTGAATGCTACCTGGAACCCTTGGGGGGCAATAAAAATATTTGCAGGGCTACGACAGCACGACGTTGCCGAATCTCATTAGCGACTCAGTCGTAAAGTCGTAGTCTGCGCGAGGTCCCAGCCCCTAATCCCTCCGCGTCTACCTGCGAGGCTGTCTTGAAGAAAACTTTATCCATACCAGAACTGAGTTCATAGCTAGACAATATTTACCCCTTTAAAGTCACTTCACATATTTTGCCGATAACAGTATGATTATAATATTTGTATAATTATAATATTTCGTCGTATTATCACTTTATATAATTAGAATAAAAAAAAAACTAGAGGACTTACCTAAACTGTTTAATCACAGTATGTTGCCGATAACAGTATGATTATAATATTTGTATAATTATAATATTTCGTCGTATTATCACTTTATATAATTAGAATAAAAAAAAACTAGAGGACTTACCTAAACTGTTTAGTCACAGTATTTTTCCGATAACAGTATGATTAAAATATTTGTATAATTATAATATTTCGTCGTATTATCACTTTATATAATTAGAATTAAAAAAAAACTAAAGGACTTACCTAAACTGTTTAGTTACAGTATTTTGCATGAGAACATTGCATGTATTTTGCATGTGTATACATTGTAAATTTGCTGAGTACGCAGGGGTACGGGCTAAATATTATCACCACTGGCTGTCAAACCCTCATCAAGATTTACCCCGGTCAAGCCGTGCAGACTACGACATCACGACTGAGCCCACTCGCAGCTGCACCACCGTCGTGATGTCGTAGCCCTGCAAACCAGGTAAACCGATGACCCTTGTCAGTTTTATTGCACAGTCGTGTTGTCGCTTTACCATATTATATAATATGACACCCAAAACGGGTTCTTGGGACCATGATCGGTGCTCATTTACTTCTCCCTTCCTTAAGTCTCCCGTAAGAGTCTATGCAATATCTAATTTTTCCTATGGAAGTTTAGAAAATATAAAATGATGTATTTTCCAATCTAAAATATAAAACTGATCATGGAATACCGTACCAATAACTGTTGAGCATGACTTGTGGCGTGATATACTTTTGATAAATTTAAACTTTTACAAAGGTTATCAGAAATATCACTTTAAATAAAATTACTCAAGCGCGTTTTAAGGACTTTGTCGTAGAGCTTCAGTTCGTCAGCTTCAACAGCCGTAGTTTGATTATTGCACATGCAGCACTTACAATTTCGACATTTGAGAATATGTCTCATTCGATGACGGCACACTTACAAAATAAAAGTAAAATTGCTGAATTAATAAAATTTGGTCAGGACTTCTGTTGCGGAATGCTACTTTGGTCGAATCGCCCTGTGCTGCTTTATACAGGCCCCGTGATATCTATACACGGACAAATGAATCCTTACTTTTTCGCACCTAACAAATATGAAAAAAATTTTTGTTCAAATTCTTATTGAATATTATTGGTTAGAAATATAAAGAAATTTCTAATGTAAACATAGTTCGAATTTTACATCATTATAAGAGTAAACATTTAAAAACTATTTCACCTTATGCATTTTCACAAATATATGCAATGGAAACGGCAACTTTATAAAAAAGTAGAATTTTGGGGAAATACAAATTTATAACCAAATGAATAAGATCATTTTATCAAATTAAAGAGATTTGATGGGAAAATAAATTGTTTCTTTTTTAACTTAAATCATACCTCGAACCCTGTCAAAGTGATGTCAAATATAAGCTATGGAAACGTCCACTTTAAAAAAGTATAATTTTGGGGAAATAAAAACTTATAACCAAATGAATAAGATCAGGTTGTCAAATTGAAGATATTTGAAGGGATGACGTTTTATTTTTTTACTTAAGCCATAATTTGAAACCTGTTAAAGTGATGAAATTAAAATGTTTACCTTTAACGGACCCTATTTTTAACGAATTTTCATATGAAAAATGAGTTATTGAAGTGTCTCTAAGGTCGGGAGTAATCAAAGACCCCGATCATAGTCACCACAGCACTATGAGTTAATGGGTTTTGGGGTGTCATTAAAATTGCATATACAGAGTGTTCATACAGTATCTTCAACCCCTCTTATTATTTTTGTTACTGAAAATAAGTTAACAAAACTTTGTATATATCATGTGTTGCTTAACAGGAAATTTTTTTGACACATCTGACCATCTATGGTTTTGGGGGGCTTAGGAGGGTAAGGGGGGCTAACAATATTAAATATAAAGGTAGGTCATGTAATTCACAATTGAAAAGCTTATTAAAATAGAAACGCAATGTCGCAAACTAGAGCTCAGTATCTTTCTTCGTTTCAAAGTTATAAAAAAACAAATTTCTGTAAAACTAAACCATGACCGGCTACCATTTTGGATATAGAAGAGATAGCGAACTCTGGGTTTCACCATTCGTTAAGGTTTTGTAAGCACTTCAAAATGAGGGGTCACTTAAGGGAGGTATATTTAAGTATTTTGAGTTTTCCACAAAATCCCCCATTTTGGGGGACACTCAACATTTTCAAACTCGTAAAATGAAACTTCCTGCCAAGATTGCATGACCCCCAAAGGATATCTTTGTACATTTACTTGGGAAAAAATGGAGGGGGGTCCTGACTTTTGATTCACCCAGTATTTATATATATAAATGTGTTTTTTCAGATAAAACACAAAATACAAGTTTCATTGTAGTACGAAAAATTTCAAAAATATTTTACTTCTAGTCAACAAAAATTAATGTACTTCCGATTATTTCATTTGTCCGGTTAACGAACTCGTTCGAGGGACTTAGAAGTCCAACGTGTGTACCAAATTTTAATCAAATCGGACTTAAAATGAGGCAGTTAGAGTGATAACACACATAATATACACACTGTTCATAAAGTCCCTTTAACTTCTTTATTATTATTGTTGTTAAAAATAAGTTAATATACATCTTGTGTTGCATAACAGTACACATTTTTTTACATATCTGACCCTCTTTGATTTTCGGGGTTTTAACGGGTAAGGGAGTTAACAGTTTGAAATATAAAGTTAGATTAGGTAATACACAAATTAAAATTATTATTAGCGAAACGTAAGGTAATGGCATATTTCGCACCTAGGGCTTTCGGCCGTGGTGCGAACGCTATTTTTCACCACAATACACCATACAATAAACACTATATAAAATTAAAAAAGAATATTTATGTAGCACACATGAAAATGAAACTTTGAGGTTATAAACTAGCTAGCTATGGAAAGTACAGTTTTACCTCAGTTGCTAGGCAACGGTGAAAATAACAATTATGTGTGTGCTACTAGTCTTTCGGCAATACCTATTGAATCATTTGCCATATGGGCCTATTTCATAACGAAATTGTGTTGAGATACACGTTCATATTTTAATTGAATAAACGAACAGCTGACTTTACGGCCCTAGGGCAGAAAAGAGCTACTTTCGGCCTCCAAATGACGTTTCGAAAATAGCTGAGAACATCGTAGTGTGGTGAATAATAATTTATTTACGCAATAAATAATTATTTTTGAAAATGACCAAATAAATATTAGAAATTGAGTACTGTCGTCTATTTTTAAAACAAAATTACTTTTGCTACTAAAAGAATAATGCTACGCAGTGAGTACCTGATTGTGCTGAAAAAATGTAATTCTAATTTCTACCTTATTTGATAAAACGCCTTTTTAATTTTCCCAAAATTCCTATTTAACGATAGGCTATTATCATTATGCTAAATATTTATTGAGCCAGGTATTCCTTGGACGAGGACTGAATCTGAATATGTTTGTGTAATTTTACAGGAACATTAATTTAATAACATATTGCACTCTATTATTATTTTTGTACTTTGTGCACTTTGTTCGAACGACAATTTTGAGTCATACTAGAAGTAAGAGCTCTTTACATAAGTAGAGGGGAGAATGAGGTCAAATCCAAACGTAAAAACATACACAGCGATTCACATGTCCCGTCAGGATAAAAAGATCGGAATTCGCATCAGGATATTATTCAAAGCATTCGATGAGGCATTCGCCCGTGAGAACCGAATTTATAGCATATATAACGAGATGACATATTGTAGGCTCACTTGCCATTGTACGTATAACGAGCGTGCACAAAGCCATTGAAGAAGAGGCGATCATGTCCGTGTGTTTTCTATGCAAGGACCTTCGTGCGAATTTTAATGTATCCTTTATTCATATTTCACAGAACTGGGACGAAACCAATCTGTGGACAGAAAGGATGATCGAACGAAGATAATCGAATTAGTGATTAAACAGTGAATAGAATTTGCTTTGATAATGTTCATACAATCGTTGACGGTAAACAAAATACTGTTGGAGAAGAGAAGCAACTGCGCTGCGGTGCAGGGAAATACAAACTGCTACTGAAAACACTTAAACAAAATAAAGTAGTATATAAACATATGCACATACTTTTCCTGTTAAGTCCGTTCAAACAATATTTTGCCATTTCACCTTAGCTCGAGGGTAACTTTTTCTACAGGAAAGGACAATAAACAATTTATAAAAACTGCCTGGTATATAAATAAACTAGTAAAATAATTGTTACTTTATTTTTTAATGTTTTTGTTTATTTTCGTATTTTATAGTTATAGTTTACTACTAGAGAGCTCCTCCCCCTACTTGCTTTGCTCACCAACCTGCGTAATAAAATACAGCGGATACAAACAGACGATTGTATACATTGATAGGACAGAGGCACTTTGATTTAGGTAGGGCGGTGACCTATACATAATGTTAGACACGCACAATCCGCAAAACCAGTTATTTTGTCCATATTTTAACTTGTTTAAAGTTTTAAATGATAAATATTTTCCTGATCTAAAGTAGCCTAGATTAGTCTCTAATGTAAATGAAAGATTCATCAAAATTTCTACAGTCATTCCGGAGATGATACAGACAGAGAACAAATTAATTTTCATGGTTAGGTTTTGGTAACGTTTGAATAAACATATAAGCTTAGAAAACAGAATTTATTCTAAATCACAGACAGACACTACAATTGTGGTTATAAGTATAATATGTATATATTAGAGTTGTCCTTTATTTATTTCTCTCTCTCTCTCTCTCTTTTTTAAGTGATGACTTTGACACAACTACCAAGCTATGAGGACCTATCCTTATTTAAACGTATAAGGATATATACGTTTTTGTTGCTATTCTTCTTATTTTTAGTGGTGCCTGTATCTGCACGGGTTGGATCGTTTAAATAAGTAAATACATTAAAATAATTTAATTTATTATCGAATATTTTATATTATGATAAGAAAGTTGATCATCAATCATTAAATTTGGTTCGAAATTTAAGTTATTGGTTAAACCTTTCTAGTTTTATACTTTTTAGTCAATTAGTTGTTAATATGTATTAATTGCCAAAACAAATATAAACTAACCTGTATTTAACTTCCCGTAAGGGATGTGTATTATTGTTTATTTTTTTAACTAATTTTAAAATTAATAAACATCTGTTGAGCCTATGTTACTCAGGTCGAGTGTTAAATATGTAAATTGAAACAGTAATTACTCCAAACATAAGCACAGTCAGTCTAACAACCAAAGCGTGCCTGTTATAATATTTAGTATCACTATAGGTTAATACTTTCACTGTTCATAAAATCAACCATGAAGAACTATCATACCAAGAAATGTCTTCTTGGAATAAGATGTTTTGGAAAATAATTTAAATATCTATAGGGAACGCACCAGTAGCCTGCAGTGCTTATTTATTTGTATCCTAGTTATTGAACAGTCAAGAAGTAACAAATTTTTCCATTTGAGCGTAGGCCGAGTTGTGTTTATTTTAGAATTCACCGTGGGAGATGTATTCCAAGAAAGCGGTAAATGTTAAAGTGTCCATTAGAAACCCTCGAGGATCGCCACAGGAGTCCGAGTGCTGATATATGTTCACTCGGTAGGCCAATCTCGAGAACTGTTCACGCATGCAAAAACATGCCCAGTACTGTACGATAAAATGGAATCAGAATGTAATCATCAATACGAGGTTGGGGGGCTTTCAAGTTTCAATTGTTGGAATGAAGCTGGATATTTTATATCTTCCAATAGACGTTAGTATTATATTTTATATATTTTCACTAAGAGTGAACAAGTATGGACAACCTTGACATTTATTTCGTCAACGGAATAGTTTTACAGTTTTAGAAGTAAGAACTAAAACTAAAAAATTAAAGTGCCTAAAGTTGTACACGGTTTTCTATAGGTCTTGCCAGATATCTTT
Source organism: Philaenus spumarius (assembly GCA_018207615.1). Taxonomy (NCBI): domain Eukaryota; kingdom Metazoa; phylum Arthropoda; class Insecta; order Hemiptera; family Aphrophoridae; genus Philaenus; species Philaenus spumarius. Next base: position 866,614 of record JAGFPH010000035.1, read on the forward strand.
TGGGGATATTCGAAACACTGCTGATGAGAAGATATGGGGAATGTGCGGGGTAGTTGTAAAAGTTTACCACCAATTCTACTCTTTTTCGACACATGTTACTCTCCGATATCTTCCTCAGTAGACATATTTATACAAACTAGTATCAATTGCTTAACTCAAAATAACTACCACTGTTTATTAGTAAAATTAAAAGTATGGATTCAAAAAACTTATATAATTTTTGTCGTTATTTAGTTCATGTTACATTATTATTACGTGAATATTTAACTTTGTGTTTTGGTAGTTTTTAACATCATCTTTTCCATTAGGTGTTTTTGAAAGTTATTGCACACAAGAAATGTTTCATAATTAATAATAAACAGTTAAAAAAATATTTTTGTTAAATTTGATGTTTGCGTTTTAATTGTCGAAAGAAAAATTAGTCATTCAACGTATTCATAAATAAAATATACAGAGTGAGTTTTATGTCCGGGGGGCACACCTGGATATAATTTAAACGGCCTTAGATATCAATGTGAAACCTTGACCATACCTATTATAACATTTCTTTTCTTTTTTTAGATGGTTAAACATTTCGCCCTCCTATTCTAAATGGGGGTAAAGAGGGGCAACTTTTAATTTTTAAATGGGAAGTATGTTCATGTGATAACTCATTTTAAAGGTATATTTAAGACTAGGAAAATGACATAAAGAAAATAAAAATCGGACCACCCTAAACAAAATACTCCTCCATCTTATAAAATCTTGTAAAAAATCAAATTTACGAATTCGAGTTGGCAGCAATTTTACAATTCAAGCACTTTGAAATAAACATTTTTTGTCTCTTGAAATTTTTTCTAAAAACTCCTTTTCGAGATATTAGCAACTTTATGTCGATTTATTTCAACACGTTTAGGGCCGCCATTATGTTTTGGGTGGTCCGATTTTTATTTTCTTTATTGTCATTTGCCTAGTCATAAATATACCTTTAAAATAAGGTATGACATGACCATACTTCCCATTTAAAAACTAAAAGTTGCCCCCCTTTAGAATAGAGGGGCGAAATGTTTAACCACCTAAAAAAGTAAAAGAAATCGGGCAATTTTCAAGACAACAAGCTGAGAGTCGTCATAAATGTTTAAAATATATATTTCAACTCATATGTCAAGTTTCAATTCGATATATTAAAATTCGGCCAATTTAGAATGAGCCAACGCTTCATATATGAATGAGATTTCACCCTTTTAGTGATTTCCCCTGCTGCAAAATACATACCTGCATTATCGAATTTTTTCCAGACAAACCCTTGCTAGGACGAAATAAATATATATATGTCCTTTTTTGTTGAAAAATATCTCCCCTACACGGTGGTATTTTTTTATTTTTCTCTATCTTCATCCCAGCTTGAAATATTAAGGATAATTTAAAAAAAAAATAATAATCGATTTTTTTCGACTTTGGGAAATCGATAGACTGGTAAACTTTTTTGAATGTTAATCTACATACTTTAAGGTACTTATAAAAAAAATCAGCCGTATTGAAAATTACTGGTAGTTGTAACCTATACCGACTGGGCTATATGGTCAAGGTTTCACATTGATATCTTAGGCCGTTTAAATTATATCCAGGTGTGCCCGGACATAAAATTCACTCTGTATAGACTGGAGTGAATCAATACAAAAGTGTTTTAATTTGATTACTAAATGAAACGAGTATTCCTTTACTATCCACATGTATAATTTTAAAATACTAAGTTGCATTACAATAAAGCTGTACATTTACTGCATATTATATGTGTTATACAACTATTTAAAATTTATGGCCTGAAATTTGACAGAAATATATCGAAATGTGCTAATATTTTTTAAAGAACACTTAGTCTTACAAATAGCAAAACATACAATTTTTCTATTTAAATTGCACAACTGAGCTGATGTAGCTAAAATTTCATTGTATCAAAGATAGTCGTCTATAAACTACTATATAGGCTTTTCTCAGTGAAGTTTCTATTATCAGCTAATTTCATACTGTGAAATAAATAATGTGTACTTCTAATATTTGGGTTAGGTTTTTAAGTCATGTTAGTAATTTTAACTTTTATTCTATTTCTCTTGATAAGTCTTAGACTAAACATATTTATTATTATTTACCATATTAGTTTTGAGATTACGCTTCAATATACTATGTGTATAATCTGTTTGGTCCAAATTTTCAGATCAGCGTTTACACTTAGTATCCGAAGTAATCAGTTTATGTCTTAGATGGCACTTAGGCCAAGAAGGAACTCTTGGTGGCGAATATTGACTTAGCAAATGGGCATAATTACCCTCCCCCCCGTCCGACGCACTTAACCCAAATTACAAGCTGAGGGGTTCTGTTTGTTGTTTAAGCCACTGTCAAGTAATGAACTTTCTTGACGGCATGGAATAATCACTTCTTAATCTAATCAACTTTATTGATTACTGAGCATATACAATTTGTTAATTAAAGGAACAAATTGATACTAAAGGTACTCTACTTATAGAGTAGTGATTATTACTTTTTTTAAACCTTTATTTATTTCTAGATTCGACTCATTCGTGCTAAGCACGATAACCCCCAATCGCACCTCTCGCGATATAATTTAACTCAGCCCATATGTTAGGTAGCATGGTTTACTTACATGCCAACAGACATATTATTTGGGTTGGTACAATTACACACAATATAAACCTCATTAGTTCGATTTTAAATTTTAAATTGTTGATTTTAGTGAAACATATGCTGAAAAATGATATGCAAACATCGAATTAAAAATAGGCCTACTTTTACAAGTAGGAATAATTTTTACTGATTCTGAAGCATAAACTTAAATGAACTGGTTACGCTAAATATATTTCAGTTTTTAATGAAATATTTTACAACTTTTCCCCTTGTTTAACCCTCGTAGTATTAAGTCACGTATTACAATAATTTTGTTTGTGTTATTGGTGAATTTTGTGTTATATTTTCAGCATTTTGAATTTTGATAGATCAAAACTCGATACTTTTTCTTCTACATTTTCTCGTATTGTTTTCATTAATTTCTATTATGCATTTCAGAAACGTTGAATATTAAATGTAAACATTATTTGACGGTAAAGGGCTATCACACCACCTACATGTAATTCAATAATTTTTAACATGAATCATCTTATATCCTTCTCCGCAATACCAACTTTAAATCTTGTGACACCTCATACTAGAGGAATAGAAAATAAAACCATTTAGCAAGATCAGAAATAAAATCAGAACATTTGGTCTCTTGGATAATAATGAATAGTATTTTTAATTTCAATGTTTTATAGTAGTGAAGTATAATCATTTTCTAAAATTGTTCTGAAACAGGTTGAGGGAACTTTGTTGTAGGTGTATTATATTGAAATTACCTTGATGGTGACAATTAAACGAATGTGTGTAAACGTGTATTCTGTTTACCGTGTATGTTGTTATCAATACTTCATTATAATAAGCTCCCCTTTACATCAAACAGTACCGAATCACGTGCAGCAGCTAACGCACGACTGATTAAAGCAAAGTACATTTCACCGAAGCCCTAATTTCAATTAACTACACGTCGGCACGCTGTAGGCGTTAGATAAGCACATCCTATAAAACTAAATCAAAGAAGGTTAATTAATGTATTTAAAACTGCATTTATTTATTACGATTACCCCTCTCGGAACCCTCCCTTAAAGTAAAACGGTCACCCCTTTCCCCCGCAACATCTTCGCGTGACACGACAAGATTTGACTTTAATTTATTTTATTCATTTTATCTGTGTGTCGTGTGCTTATAAGATCGTACTGTTAATGGGAGCATTTTAATGGGCAAACGGCACGAACCGCTTTTACCTTACTCCACATTGCATTACTGATACATATTTCACGATTATTAAATAGCTTTTCATGTCCTAACTGAGCATAACTTTAAGTTAGGAATTTTAATGCGACTCTTGTCCGTATTTAACAATGCTATGAAAATGCAAACAAATTACAATTACTAAAATTAAACAATTTGCATTTGTAATTTTAAAATTAGTTGGAAACCCCTGCGTGTTCTGCACGCAAACCTTGGCTTTATTTAACAGTTTGTAGGTAATGTTTGTTACGATTTATACTATTGACCAAAGGTATTTGGTAGAACTCCATTTTAATGAAAAAGCAAACACCAGTTAACCAGCGACGGGATTGACAAGGCAGGCCACTCCTAAGCAAAGTCGTAACACAAACGTTAAAGATACACATTTTAGGTATCAAAAGAGCTCAATGGGAATGCAACTGACAAATAACTTGCATGCCAGTATATAGGTATTAGACTAAACAGCTGACTAACGATAAAAGTCTTTCAACAGAGGAGATTTTTTTTTAAAGAACAGATATTGTAAATGAGTAGCTTTTTGACAGCGTTTTTAAATTTACTATGATATTACTTCTTACTTCCTATATTTTCTACTTAAACATGGGCCACATTCTTTCGACTTGAATTTAATATAGCCTATAGGGAGTAAGGAACCTGGTGTTACGCAGTTTTATTCATCAGTCCAAATTATAAGTAATAATAGAAAGTTGAGAATATATTGGATAATAGAGACATCCATTGCAAAAAGTTTTATAGTAGTTCACAGAACTACTAGTTAGAAATATTAAATTATTTTCAAATAAACAACAAATAATTACTTTAACTACAGAGAATAATCACCCAGAGACACCACAAACACATTAAGTCGCCTATGAATATTAATAAGGCACTATGTAGAGACAGTTGTCTACACTTGAGAAATGTTTCTAAGTCAAACGGTAAAGACAATTAAGCATTGAAAGATGATTACAATGACTATATGAAATTATTAAGGTTTGAATGGGGTTAGTTGAGTTAAAAGTGCACAAAATATATAATTATAAAAAAAAAACAACAAAAAAACAGAAATGTAACTTAAATAACAGTTTTTTATACAATGCTATGAATAAGTCTAAACAAAGTCTATAACAAAGTCTTGTATGAATAAATCTATTCAATTTTCAGTATTTACATTATTAAATGTGGTGGTGCCAATATATTAGCTTCACAAAAAGACTCTTAAAACTAGAATAAAAAATAAGCGGGAAATTTTTCACCTGATAAATAAACATTTGCAAATCATATATGGACCGAAAAGCGCAAATTCAATTGTGAAGACTCAGGGGAAGTTAAATAATACAGATAAAGTAACTTATACGAACGTAAAATAATTTAAGCCTAGTACAGAAAGTTATTTCATTTGAAAAAACAAAAACAACTTAAACTAGGTTATTATACCCCTGTTAGTAATACACAAGCTAATTTGTTACCTGATGAGTAGCTAGTTGGTGTTTTAACTAGATCCCCAGCTAGGATATTAAAGGTAATTAACAATAGGCCATTCCCCTTAACTGTTTAGCCACATTTCACATCTGCCATTCTTATTCTGACTTTGATCTATTACCACTGTTTGCTTTCACTATGTGTATTTGCTGCATTTTCAGTGTTTGTTCGTTATCTATGTTTTGATCCCAGTTTTGAGAACGTTGATCATGGTTATTAGTTTGATTTTAATTTATATTCGCTATTATAATTTTCAAATGGGCCTATAACTCTAAGTTTTCGTACCTGTAATTTTAGTCACTTGATTATGTGAGTTAATTCATATTCCCTAACAGTTTTTATTAACCCCAGACTCAAATAGAGGGGTGTTATAAGTTTAACATGTGTGTCTGTCTATCTGTCTGTAGCATCGTACCTTCCAAACGAATGAAACGATTTTTATTTTTTTTTTATGTGACCTGATCGAGCGTGTTCTTAGCTAAGAGTCAAGAAAAAATTGTTTATACATAAAAATGACGGCAATATCAGTTTTACAAGAAAGTAAACTATACCTCATTTTTCCACTGTAGTAAAAAAACATAAAATATTGATTCTAACAGATAAACCGTTATGTTTTAAACAAAATAAATCTAATACAAAATCTCCAAATAAAATTTTCTTCACTAAAACTTCATAAAGTATATCCATAAGAAAGATTTCTATGGAATTTAAAGTTCAACAATTTGTGATACATATGGAAAATGGTGGAAAATAAATATACAATTTTGAATACACCCGAATAAGTATCACGTTAAAGAGAATGAACCTCTCATTTGAATTAATGCCAGATTTATAGTTAGCTTTTTGCATTATAGGCACGGTTTTATGTAATATTTTATAACATTTGGGAAATAATTTGTATATTAATAAACTTAAAAGCACAAACATTGACGTGGATATTTGACTCTCAATATTTATATTTTATTTACACCTAAACAATATTATACTCAAAAACAATAAACGTCGGACATTAAACGATACCCAAGATTACTGCGCCATGTTAGCATATCTCGTAGATAACAATCGACGTGGGCAGATTTTATAAACATCTGTTTAGTAGTTCTCGTGACAAAGAGGTTTAAATTAAATAGTACTGTGACCAACCCACACTTTGAGATAATCGACAGTTTAACACTTAACTGTCATTGGCACGCCCACTTGCTTATATGGACAAGTGATAAATCATTCAGTTTCGGTGCATGCTGCACGCATACTCTAACGCGCATGCTACCTTGCTAGAATAATTTACAAAAAACTACTTAAGTATCGCAAAACAGTTCGATGTGATAACGTAATCCGCTTAGTGAGTTAATCTATTTATGCATAATTTATTGAATTTAAATATTTTAATTTTAATAAGAATTGAAAATAAATGGTTTTAGTGGTGCTGTATTATATTTCGAGTTTTTTATTTCTTTTTGATTAAAAATTTTTTGCTTCTATGCTTTTTTTCCTAAAATAAATTATTTGTGGTTTTTGAGGTCCTCATATTCTGGCCATATTACTAGAAATTACTTCGAGCGAAATAGCACACGGGATAGGCCAAAGAAAATAGTTGGATTCGAACCTCCATCAGATAAAGATTTAAAGTGGCGATTTTTAATAAATTATTTTCTATAGAAAACCTTGTTCTTATTAACCCTTCAGGCATTATGACGTACACCCTACTCACTGAATATTTATTCGTCTATAGCATGACGAACTCTACACGTCAATCTCGTAGTCAAATTTTGCAAAATAATGAAAACTTGAAGAACAGATAACCAGTTATAACCTGTGAACCACAGTTTGCTTTACTTCCACCCTCCTACTACACAAGTAGTCTATAAGGATGGGTTATGGTTTTAAATAATACCTTTAATGATTAATCTGTCTCAGGTTTAAAAACCAACAACTTTTGAATGTCCAAGGCGCTCTATAGTAGGCTTGCGTAACAGTTGTAGAACTAATAAATTAATATACAGAATTGAAGAAAATAATGTACCAAAGGACCCTGGGATAATCGAATTAAGGTAAAAGAGCTCAATCCAATCTTTATTGCCTTCTGAACTTTTAAATTGTTCAGGTTTAAAAAAAATAAATTTTCTAAATTTGTCGAACACATTTCAGCAACGAAAATTACATTTTTTTAAATGTCTTAACGAACTATGGTTTTGGATTACTTATGTTTTTCTTTTAGTTTCATATTTTATGTGTTTAGCCATATTCTGAGTTTATTTTCTGGGGCTGCTTAAAAGACAACAAAAAAAAAATGGCTTGTTTTAAAACTTACGGAGTTTAGCAATTTTGGTACAGCCTGATCACTTCCATTTTTAAATTCAGTCGTGAAAAGTGCCAAACCATAATAACAGGATAAACTGTTCATATTTCTCAACTTTGAAGACACGTAATTTCAATCTAACGCACTTATTCGAATTACAAATTTTGTTAGTTGGGATATTTCCTCAGCTCCCTAAAATTGCAGAAATATGAAATAATTTTTGTTTTGTATTTCAAAATATAAGATTTAAAAGAAACTGAGAATATCGCTTTGATTCCAAACAAGATAAAATAATAAGATGTTAAATTTTGTTCAAAATTAGGTCTAATATTACATAGTTTAAAATCTGTTATCGTTTTCATTTAATCGTAAGCTTCAGATCTTTTACGTTCTGCAATTTAAAATAACAATGGAATGGGTCGAATAAAAGAAGTAGTAAATAAGTTGTTTAATGTAGGAAATTATTGTCATAAATAACTTAAAATAAAACACATAATCTTACAATACAAATTAACAACATAAATGTTTGTAACAAAAGTTGTTTGTATTTTAAAATGGCTCCTACTCAAGTAAACTTAATTGATTCAATTTGTAATGGCATTTTCAACTAGTTTTAGTTCTTTCTTTTTCCAATCTAATTTTACTAGATACCTTCCAGGAAATTTCACTTCACGTGAACTTACAATTTACTTTTCTCATTTCATTCCTCTTGAAATATTTCTAATCGGTACTCGAGAATTCAAAACATGCATTCATTTAGACCTGGTATGGTGCATAATCTGTTTTCAGATATGAATAAGTAAATTTAATTACCTCGATCATTAATTAATACTTGCGTCTATTCTGAGTGTAATTATAGTTTGTATACAGAGAACTTTAAATAATGAATTAAATAGGTCTACCAAAGCCGAACCAGTCGTAAATACGGTTTTAATTACTTGAAGCTTGAGTTTTAGATTTGCAGGTAGATTAAAAAGCATGAATAGATCTTACAAGTCGATATGTTATCTTAGATTCCGTAACATGCTGTGATTACATATGTTAATGGTTCGGTTTTGTCTGTTCATTAATTACCTACAAAAAGTATTGTGTTAGTCAGAAGTTTAATAGCAGATAAATTTTGCATAATCTAGTGATTTTAAGGAAAACTAATTCTAATCTAGTGTCTTGTCAGAAAAATAAATGTTGACCATATTAAAAAATTGTAATTACTATTCTATGTTCTTTTCTGTGTAATTTCATATATAATAAGCGGGAGAAATATGGAGAGAAACATCCGAACAAAATATTGTTAAAATGCATGTTTTGCTTTGCTCGAGAAATATTTGCGGGGCCATCATTTACAGCTGACTAAATCGAGTTAACCTAACTTTTCTTGCGTTTTCCCGAAAGTTGCGTTTCTTCAAATTTACGTGCCTTTTTCTTAGCCTTGATAATAATATAGACTTGAAACTATTCGTCAGTTTGCCTTACAACTTTAGACATAGGTTTTTTTATGCCACGGGTAGTTTTCTAAATAAACAATAAAATAAAATAGATAAACATGGTTAAAATGTCATAAAACAAAAGGTTTTTCAAAAAGTAAATTAAATTTAAAAAAAACATGTCTAAAGTTGTAGGGTATATTGAAGAATATGTAGTTAAAATGGCAGGTCTCCATATATATTATGGTTGCTGAGATAAAGGTAAACAACATTGTGGAAATAGGACTGGCCGGACCAATTTAAATAACTTATACCGATCTTGTGTCTTATTCCAACCTAGCAGAACTACTAAAATCTAAGTTAACCCAACCGAGTTAGATGAGCTTTTACCGTATTTCCCGTTAAATTGGTTCCCCGGGCTTATAGCCGATTCTGTTGAAAATAACTAACCAAATATAACTTAACCAATTCTTACATCGCCACATGGGATTGCAGAGTTCCTCACCCTTTAAGAGGGTTTGAAATCACTCGCGGTTTTGATTTAATGGTCTGCTCCAGTAAACGAGAAAGCAACCGGAAACGCCGTCTATCTATAGCCGTATCCAAACAGTGCAATTTCTTGCAGTTGAGTGCTTTAACCTTATTTCAAACCATTTTAAAAATCCATCTCTTGTAATTGAGTGCTGAGAAAAAAATTGAATATTATTTATAAAATTGCGGATCCGGCTTGCGTTTCACCTTTAATTATACATTTATTATTGTGTAAAGATAAAAGTTCAAACTTTGTACTTCAAAAATGTAAATTACGGGACAAATGAAAAACATTAAAACAAATTTGAAACGCAAAACGGATGCTTATTGTGACTGTGCTTAAAACGAGACCTTGTAAACAGTTTTATGATAAAAAATAAACGAAATAAATGGTTTGAAATTCAACATTGCCCTTATGGGATACAAATCCAAGATGGCCGCCACTACAGCAGACATACATATTACGACTAGTTTTTTAATTTGATTTATTAGTTCCATTCGGTTATAAATAGCATTGCTGCAGTAAACATTTTGAGGTGTCGCATAAACAACATTAAAATGATAAAATTGTAAACAGAATACGATACAATAGAAATAAATACACATAATACAAATATAATGCAAGTGATAAAAGTAAGATATTTATAAATATATAAACTATTTCACGCCAATCGTACAATAAACATAAAACAAATTGTATGATTTGTACTAAAGCCTAAGGAACTACTCCACCGAGTGAAAACCCCGATTCACAAGTAAAGCCTTAAGTTTATTTTTAATGTCTTTAACGCAAGGCAATTCTTTTATATTGTCTGGCAAACTGATGTACAATTTGAGGCCAGAATAGTGCACTCCGTCCTCGAACAACTGTAATCTATCTGCGTAGGTGCAGGATAAGTGATGATTTGTTGGATGTGTGTGTAGCGAGAAACTTCGGCTCTGTGTATAAGTATATTAGTTAATTTTAGGATGAAGTCCTCGAGTGTGGGGATTTTGTGCCCTTGTTCGATACGTACCATGGGGAGTTGGTGATCCAACGGAGAGTTTTGTTCTGGAAGGAGTCCAACTTTTTCTTCCAAGAAACAGATAGTAAAGAATACCAAGCTATCTGTGAGTACTGGTCTGATGTAAGTTTTGTACATGAACAATCTGATACGAAGTGATAGAGGGGTCTTGGCGTTTATGACCGGAAGGAGTCTGCCACGGGCAGATTTAGCCCTTGACAGAGTTTGCTTGACTTGACGGGACAGATTTAATTTAGAGTAAAGCGTGATTTCAAGTCATCTGACTTGGCGGGTCCATGCTATGGGTGATTTGTTGAGAGTTAATTGGTCTTTGGGAAATCTACGTAATGGAGAAAATCGGCTTGCGTTTTTTCTGTGTTGACTGCAAATCTCCACATCCTGAGCAATGACTGTAAGGCATACAACTGTTGCTGAATGACCGAAGAACCATATTCCAGGTTTAGAGATGTGTAGTAGAACATAGCATCATCGGCAAAGAGATGCAGTGATACTTTGGGTATGACTGGAATATCGTTAGTGTACAGAAGGTACAGTAACGGACCAAGAACTGAGCCTTGGGGAACTCCTGCCTCGATGGGTCTATTAGTGGAAAGTGACCTTCGACAGCAACCTGGATCCATCTATTGTCGAGGTATGAGCGTATAAGATTTACATAGCATGGTGGAACAGGGCTGCGGGCTAGTTTGTAAAGCAGGCCTACGTGCCATACTTTATCAAAAGCTTTTGATATGTCCAGTAACACTGCGATAGATCGGTTTCTTATGTTAAAGCCATTAGAAATGTCGTTGAAAACTTTACAAGTTGAAGTGTTGTGCAATAATCAATTCGAAAGCCAAATTGCTCGGGACGAATTAGGTCTTTGAGGTACTGGGTGAGCAGGGAATAAACTAGTCTCTCAAAGACTTTTGAGATAGTTGGAAGTAATGAGATGGGCTTGTGATTTTCTGGAAAGGGAGCCGATTTTCCAGGTTTGGGAATCGTGATTATTTTGGCTCCTTTCCATGATGAAGGGAAGTGGCCTTGTTCGCATTATCACTAATTTTGATGAAGCGTTGGGACTTGTTGTCGGTTTGAAAACAAATATGTTTGAACGGCCGGGCCATCGAATCGAGCGTCACCGGGAGCTATTGGATCGGGAGTACGGAGTAGTGGTAGGCACCTGCGTTAAGATGTTTATGTTTGTTTTTTATCCGACAGTCGAGAGATATCGGATAGGATCGGATCGGGAGATATACAGATCCAATGTAGGTGTAGCCTTAGACACAAATAATCGTGTTTTCTCTCCTATATATAACTTAAGAATAAATGTACCAAGTTTTTAGGTCTCTAGCTTCACAGCCCGTTTCCGGTTTCTAAAATTTTCTAGAATTTTCTAGATCGTTTTGGAACTGGAAGTCCCTTTGATGGTCCAAATCCGTCTGGGAAATTATAAATCATTCTCGAAACTTTTGAAACGTCCTATAACTTCCTCATGCATTCAGTCTGGAAAACAATGTTGAACAATCTAGTACATTCTGGGAGCTTCTAGAACATTCAGGAACATTCTGACTAGTCTCGGTCACTTCGATATTCTATTTGCTGCTTTACTGCTTCCCATAAGATGTTTATTGGTGCCATACACTCTTTTAACACCCATATCTCCGGACCCATAACCCGGCAGTTCCAAACGGAAAACTTCAGGAAAAACCACGCCTACATTTGTTATATATATATATATTGATTTTATCTTTACGTAAAAGGAAAACTGAAATAGAAATTGTAATTAAAATTAGATAATGTAATTAATCCAACTGATGACTACACTTTATTTGAGTTTATGTTATCGGCAAAGTTAATAGTTATTTATTATTTTTATGTTTATAATATTAAAGTTTAGTTTATTATGCACTTTAGTCCACTTATGCACTATTTTTCACTTTCACCGGAGCTTCAGAAACGTGTTTCCAAATTAGAGCCCCTAACGAGCTTCGGTAATATTTACTGATGCCATATTTGAAATCAGCGACCTCAAAAACATCTGGAAAACGAGATTCTCAACTATAAAATGTTGGCCCCTGGGGAATTTAGGGCAGCCCGGAGTATAGGTGACGTTTTTCGATGTTGGGACCAGCGACCTCAAAAACCCACGAAAATTTATTTTCACTACTTTTAATACATTTTAGTTATTTAAAACAAATTATGCACTTTTGGATGCTTTATATACAGTCCCGAAGCAATTCTGTCCCGAGCTGTCAATCATAATGTCGGATGAGTAATCCGATACATAATAAGACCTATTAAAAATATTATTGTTGATGTACAAAACTATATGCTTGAAGTAAAGGATAGTTACAACTGCTTCTACTAATCGGAGGGTGTAGACTTAAGACAAAAACATTTGAACTGTTGTTTACCAGATGGAACGGTGATTCTTTGTGTCTACGTCAGTTATCTCTTCTAAATCTCTAATCATATATTATATATAGTATAACTTACAGTATGTTTGAATTAAAAGTTTTCTTAAATTAAGTCCTACTTCTTTCCGCCAAACTCAAACAATAAATTTAAAGAAAGTAATGTATTAAAACTGTTTGAATTTAAAATAAAATAAATGTAGGCAAAGACAAGTCGCGAGTTTCACGCCTGATTAGGTATTCATATCTGTAAGGAATTGCCTCGGGTTCACGACATGTGGGCTCGAGTCAAGTGAAGCAGCTAAGGTCTGTCTCATTGCGTTAAGGTAGTCTTCGCGATTAAGGACAGATTTAACTGTCGATCCGGAAAATCTGTTTGATTTATGCAGGCATTCGATCTTGTTAACCGCTGGAGAGGTTTTAAAATATTATTGGAATAAAAATCATATTGCGTGTGCATTGAAGTTCTAAAATTACATTTTATTCTTGAAAATAGGCATAACTATTTGTGCCCGCAGCTCAGTGGGAGTATTCCTATTTATATTTGACGTGTACACACAGATAGCATAGCTTATATTCTTATATTCACGGAATGTACATGAGGTTATGATTTGGTTGAACTTTACCTTAAAGTCAGGTTTTTTAAATACATTTTCAATCATTATTTGCATTTATAGTAATAAATTATTTGTGTTTAAACAACGTGTGACTAATTTATTACACATATTCTTTGCTTGTTTTTAATGGATTTATTGGATGCAATATTATATTGTTTACACAATGCAAATAATGTACACACCACTAACCGTATAAAACTGCGGAAGAACAATTTTTAAAAACATTTAGAAGTAATAAGAGAAATACTAGTTTTAACAATAGAGAACTAACACACTGAATATTTAGTCGTCTTGCTAATCTGACTGATTTTACAGCTGTCAGCTATGCATTTCACAAAGACATCCGAAAAATAGTACATTTCGTTATTGCGAACAAAAACCTACAGTACTGTTATAGGCAAATAAAATATAAAAATAATAACAAACAAGTAATAATAGGTTTACTTCATAAACTTATATAAAACAAAATACAAAAATGGTGAAGTTTATACATTAGGGAGCCTTTTCATTAAAACTTATAAAAGAACAAACTTAAAACAACTAAACTAAACCTAAACTTTTCTTAATGTATACAAGTTCTTTTTTGTTATACAAACTTGTCATAAATATGATCCAATTCCAATGATATTTGAATCAATTTTAAAAAAAATTGTAGTTATCGAACTTAAAATCTCCTTGCTTTTTTAAAATGCTAAATTGTTTTTCGTTATACAAACTTATACATACATACAGGGTTTGGCAAAAGTCTGGAATATGTTTTATAAATCGAAAACTACTAAACAAAATGCAATGAAACTCAGTTATTTATTTGTCACTTCAATATAACCAACAGTTTCACTTGTTTTTGATGTCACCTGGGGACGGCCCACTTAGGTTAAATTATACCTCATTTTAAAGATCTTTGTTAGTAGAACACTTTTTGTTCTTCTTTTTTTCGGTAGGTGGAATGCATTTACGCAGACCTCTCTCCTGAGAAGGTACTGTGGCACTCGGTCCGCCATTAAACCACCTCCCCCTCCCCAAACAACTCACTGGAAAGAGCGTAGCACTGTCTAGGGACATCCCCAATGACTTCAAGAATCAATCTAAAACTTTGCTGAAACAAACAAAAAATGTTGGCGGCATGCAATGAAGAAATCACTACTCGAGACCGGCCATCAACAAAACACCAAGACTTATGCCTAAACATCACTGACATACTGGGTTATCCCAGATCGGGGATGAAGGCACGATCTCGAGTACAGTTGGGTAGATGGTGAGGTTGAGATGCAAGAGTGAAGAAATTCGTTCACCGAGACCGGACCAGCAACAAAACAAAAAGACCCACGCCTAAACCTCACTGACATACTGGGGGATACCGGAGCTCCGATGAAGGCGGATCTCGAGTACAGTTGGGTAGATGGCGAGGCTGATGCAGGAGTGAAGAAATTCGTTCACCGAGACCGGACCAGCAACAAAACACCAAGACCCACGCCTAAACGTCACTGGCATACTGGGGGATCCCGGAGCTACGATGAAGGCCCGTCTCGAGTTCGGAAGTGAATAGTTGGCTACAGATCGGATTACGGGAGCCACGAAGAAAGTGTCCACCTGCGTTGTGTAGTGTTCGTCCGTCGAATAAACATGATGTGTGGTTTGTGATGGATGAATTCGCTGCCCGCAGTCCAACCGACATCGGATTACTGGAGTCCCGATGAAGGCGTCCGCCGGCGTCGAAGAAGTGTGCGCCCGTTAGTCGTGTTTGATATGTAGTGCTCCCCGTGATAAACCATCCTCGGAACTCCAAGGCCCGTCAACAGTGCAAACCCGACCGATAAAGAATAAAATTATCCTGTTAGAAATTACTCCTCAAATATTATTATATTATTTAACTTAAGTGTCTAAATGATATGGTGGTTTAGTTCACTGTCACTGCTTGCAACTATTATTAAACTACAAAATGTGAGTTTCACCTTTAAGTTTTTGTAATATACTATTTTGATAATCTTCTTAAATTAGACTAATCTGTGAAGTCTCTACCATCACGACGTAATCATGTAATAATTAATGCGACTTTCTCAAAAGAGATGGATTGGTAGAGGGGTTATATAGAGTGGCTACCAGATCTTAACTGAAACCATTAGATTTTCTTCTTTTTTTATGTATAGTTAAAGATCAATGTTTATACATATGACCCTAAAGATCTGAATTACATAAAAGCTAGGATTGAACAAAACATTTTGAAAATCCAGAAATGCTACAAATGCTTTCTACACCCGTCTTGGAGCTTGTCCACAAACATTCGTCTGACACGATGGACAATTGCTATAGTTTGGGTTCTATCGAAATATGTTTTCGCCCTAATAGTACAGGTGTTATTGTTTGTAAGTAAGATTCTTTGTTTACAATAAAATTATTACTTCACGCCATAATTAAAATCATTGTTATTATTAATAATGGGAATGTTTTTGTAAATACGAGTAGACTAGGAAATTTCTACCTGCATTATTTTGTTTCCTTTTAGTGAAAGCTGCAAACAGGGATAATGAAATAAACACGCTTAAAATTTCCTGACGAAGAAACATTAGTTGTACACTTATCTTCTTGAATTAACATTTTTACTAAAATCAGATAATTATTTTTAAAGAAGGTAATTTTTATACAAATGTTAAAAGCCAGTCCAACATATTTTTTTTGTTATATTCGTTTGCAGTATGCAACTTTGTATTCATAGCAGTTGAGTTTGTCCGAGAGTGTTACATTTAACATGGGATAGAACGAATTACTAGAATAGATAGAATATAAAACGAATATTTATAATAGAAACCTATTTATACAGGATGTTCATTTGAAAACTTCAAACTCGTGTTAAAATATGTATAGCCCAAGTATCAAAATTCTGTAAATGGGAGTGTATAGTACTAATTGGGGAATAAAACAAATATTTTCAAAATGGGGTGCTAACCCCCATGCCCCCTTACCCAAAGTCAAAATTTTTAAATGGCAACGTATACTTTGTGACGCCTCAAATTGAATCTCATAAAAAATGCTGTATTTTGGTGAACAAAAAATTTAAATCGGCCAAGCCATTTGGTATTATCAGCCAATCATGTTATTTCTTACACAACCATTACTAACTACTACTTACTGCTAATAACAACAAAATTACTCACTGAATACTGTTATAAATCCTTTGTAAACTTCAAATCAAATGTTCAAATTGGTAGACATTGTTGTTCATGCAATAAAATAACCTATTTTCAAATTCTTGCCTAACCTTTCTACACGTTTCTCTGGTTAAGCCCCTGCACTCAGCAGTGATCGTGTGTTTTAAGTCTTGGACACCGGTGGGAGTTGTTTTAAAAACTACTGATTTTAAGTGACCTCACAAAAAAAAAATTAATATGTTTGGTCTGGAGACCTTACCGGCCACTCAATTGATCGTCTTTCTAGTGCTCCGGGTAGTGTGCATCCAGCCATTGTCGTGCAGGAAGAGCATAATGTGCTCCATAAGGAGCTCCATCTTGTTGAAATAAAGCATATCCACATCTAAATTTAACTGGCCTACTTCATTTACTTGGTTTTCGAGTTTTTCCACAATAAGAGGGTGAATAGTGTTTCCTAGCAAATCTAAGTGCAATTCTCCATTTAAGTTTCCTTAAATAAATACAGGTCCAACAATTCATTTTTTTCATGCCATTGGGATGGTCCTTCAACGAATACATGTGGGGTTTGGTCTGACCAAAATCGGCAATTGTTTTATTAACAAAACCATTAAAAAAAATGTACATTCATCAACGAAGCAAATGTTTTTCACAACATTTTCATTACCAATAATGATTGTACTCATTTATTCTCAGAATTCAATCCGGTGGCCATAATCATCTTCATTAAGTTCGTGACAAACTTGGACTTTGTAAGGATGGAATTTGTAAATTTTCAACGCTTTGTGAACGGAACCAACAGATAATCCCGTTTCAACAGCAAGTTGACGAATGGATTTATTAGGGTTTTCAACAACATTATGAATCACTTCAATTTAAGATAATTCTTCTACAACTCTGTTACCAGACCTTTTCTTGTTATTAACTGAACCACTTTCAGTAAATTTCGTAACTAAATCTATGATGTACCTAGATGACACACTCTTGTCAGGATGTAGTTTGTTGAATGCGTTAGCAGTTAAAATCGCACACTTATTCAATGATCCATAGATATAAATAATTTCAACTCTTTCTTGAAGGCTGTAAACCATTTTTCTTGTGAAGCAAGACGTACAACATGCACCACTGTCACTGAGCAAATTAAACTGCATTCCCAAATTGGCGATCTTTGGTGTGTTGAAACTAACAATATGTCCAGAGAGAGCCACTTACCAAACCAGTCTCCACAAGTACTGTAGATAAGGAAAATAAAAAGAATTATAAGATACTTATTTGTCCTTATCATTTACAAACACTCATAACAAAATTGGCAATTGTTACGTTAAACAAATATGTTTGGCTTTTTTGCAACATCATTGCATTCAGTAAGTAATGGTTTTATGCTATTAGCAGATTGTTGTGAAAAAATAACATTATTGGCTGCTGATAAAAAATGGCTTGGCCGATTTAAATTTTTGTTTCACCAAAATACAATATTTTTTAAGAGCTTCAATTTGAGGTGTCACAAGGTATACGTTGTCATTTTAAAATGTTGACTTTGAGCACCCCCATTTTGAATTTGTGGTTTTGTTTTTATTCCCCCAATTAGTAATATACACTCCCGTTTACAGAATTTTGATACTTGGGCTATAAGTCTTTTAATACGAGTTTGAAGTTTTCAAAAGAATACTCTGTATAGTAGCAAAATTAAAAAAGTGCTTAGGCCTACCGTATAAATTGTTTTCGTTCATAATGATTACTGACACGAATTTAAAAAAATACAATTTCAACAATGTTGTTTCTGTAATTACAAATGTGCGATGTTTTATAAAACCGCTTCTGTCTTTAATCTCGTATTCCGTAATCCAAGGAAGCCGTTTTACAACATATACAACTCTTTACCCGTTCCAAACACAACGATAAATCTAAAAAGTAGCCTTCCCCGGTCTAATAAATCTCACTTTGGCTCACACTTTGCTGTAGAGCGGAGGTTGCGTGCCGTGATTGCGTGTGCGTTACAATATGCAGTGTGTATTGTCAACCCTCCCAGCCGACCGTCTGCCGTCTGCCACCTGACTCCGTCCTACAGATGCTGTACGATTAAGTTTTGTTTATTTACAATGACATAGTTTTTTAGGTTTTATTGGAGAAAGCAGTGATCAGAGTTTTTAATAGAATTACACCTAACCTAAAATTTTCCTTTATATGTAATGTTATGCACTTCACTGATCAATTATAAACATTCTAAAACAAAACGTTATAAATTACATTTTAAATAACGTGAAATAAAAAATTAAAATGTATCACTCTAATAATTTGATGTACAATTCTCTATGTTCTCATCACTAACGAGTAATTAAATCATGTTTATTCAATTACCCCGGAACGTTTAATTCGTCCTTTGTTGTTGTTATTAGTCAGTTTTTTACAAAATAACCAATTAAAAATAACAAAAGACAAGTTTCACAACAAACTTTATTGTAATAATTTTCATTATTTAAAACTCGAACCACAGAACTGTTTTGTTTCCATTTATTTATTTTCAAATCTCTTTACATGTTTCACGGTGTACAATATTGACTAGCGTCATATATAACTCGATAGGCCTGTTTTGTAAATATTACTATTGCGTAGTATTATGATATGCATTAACAGCTTGTATTCCTACCTGCATAGTTGACAAATAAATATAAAAGCTTACAAAGTATACGGCCTTGCTGCGGATCACTGAACTGATAAAAATATTAAACTTGTACGTTGTTGGACACGTTATAGGCCTAACTACAGAATTATGTACTGAACTAATTTCAAGAAACATTTTTATCCAATTAATTAATTGTGCAATTTGTATATTGCATGTGAAAACTTTGTTAAGGAAGATAAATCTATTATCACTGAAAATGTTTATTAAAATCAAGTTTTTGTAGGTAATAAATTCAAAAGGCGTTATTTTATATTCGCAGATATTGAAAACAATATTAATAATTGTCGGTCATTAAAAACTATGTTCTGTATATTTTTAAAACGACGTCAATATTATAAATATTATTCTATTAGAAATGATGAACAGTCTCAAGTTAGGCCTATGCTTGACTTTTGTTTTAAAAACGCGTTGTTTTAACTTTTAACGCCCCCAAGGTCACGAATGAAGTGCTCAATGTCTCAAAATACAGGTGATGTCATATACAATAATTTCCCAATTTACAACAAATTTCCATGTACCTATGATTTATTTTCGTATTTCAATTGTTCAGTTTAAAACCCACTATTTTTCAATACGTGACTATTGGTTGGGTCGGAAAAACCTGCATTTTTAGTTGCTTCATTTGTATGTTATAAAGAACCTCTGAATCAAATTTTAAGTACGACTTTTAATTAATTTTTGTCTTCTTATTTTTTCAATAACGCTGAATCTAAACCTCATTAAAGGTCATATGGGGTCTAAAAAAATAAATTTGTTAAGCTACAACTTTCCCATTTATTCTTTGTTAAAAATATCCACAGCTAGCCCATTCACTACCGCCCCCCCCCCCCCCCCCCACTTCCTGCTGGGAAAAATTGATAGACTTTGTTTACAATGTTTGATAAGAAGAACCTGCGAGCACAAAATCTTAACTGGGTGTAATCTTTCTAACAAAAGCCTTATTATTGATCATATTACCTGTATATGAATTAAGATTTGTTAGATTTAAATTAAAATTGACCCCAACACTTAATTGACAAACACTTACCCAAACTTTTGTATCATACTATTCAAATATGTAATATTTTGAAACATGAAGTAAGGATTAAATACTATCCAAATTTATTCTTCTTATCAAAATCTCTTAATTGTAAAACATGTGTAGAATTTTTAATTAGATTTTGTCTCTAAATTTGCTTCAATTTTACCAAATTTCTTTTTTTGTATCCATTTAAAATACTTAGAATATAGATAAAATACATTTAAGTTGGTTAAATATTTTATTCAATTCTGGTACAAAAATATGGCTGATTTTACAGCTTTAAATTTCTACATAGAATATCTCTCAGTACCATGTTCATTACACGCTGATTTCATACTTCGAAAATACGTCTCTTTTTAGGTTTGGATTTTTATTTTGATAAGAGTATGTCTAATTTTATTCATGCTGGATATTTTAATCTTTTGTTACTACTTTAATAAAACATATTAAACTTATTTTTTTTTATTTAAACGTTTGATATTATTTACCATTTTAGATTTGGCTTTATTAATCCTACTCCTTAGTAAAATATAACGAATTTAAATGTAAATAAACGTTGTTAAATCACAGTTATTTTATTCGAATCAGTTTTTCCTTTAAACAAAAGTAGATTTCAAAGCAGTAAAAATATTTGTATTAAATATATAAACCAATAATGTCCTAAGCAAAGTTCAATGAAATGTACAAAAACCATTTATTTAGTAAATGAATTTTTTAACATAAATGCCATGTAATGCTCACATTCATGTATTGTGCACTATTCACGGGATTCGATTTTAAATATTTACAAAATTTAATTGTAGTTAGCTTTATTTTTATAGTTTTGTTTATAATACCCAATGCATTTATTTATTAAAAATTAAATAAATTGTTATGTTGAAATTATTGTCAAAAATTGTAATTATCTGTCGTTAGGATTCCATATCTTAAAAGTAAAAAAGCAAAACGTAGAGGAATACTTTTTTGTTGGTCTGTCGCTGTCAAATTTTACTGGACCATAGCCTAATATAAAGTTATGGAGGTTAAATTTCCGTAGTTATAAATGAAGCCGTTAAAGAATAACCAGCTAATTATTTACCAACAATGAAAACATTATCAGCTGTTGATTATTTTTGCTGTTATTAGAGCGGTTTTTTTCGAAGTTGTTATTATTCTGCATTTCTTACCGATCATTTTGATAAGTATTACACGTATATTTGCCACACATCTAGATTATAAATTACTTGGTTGGTTGAGTTTTTTTTCTTCGTTTATAATGGCATTATCTTCATGAACTCTGCCACAAAGGAGTAATATCACAGAGTAAATACCAAACGTCCTTAATTTCAGATGAGAAATATACTCATAACCATGAAGTGCCTGACGCCATTTTGTCAGAAATAAACAAGTACTTAGTTACCTGAATATTGGGAAATGAGTATGACACATTCGTGTTTATGTAACGTATTTTCAAACACATTTATAAATCTACTTATAGCGGCTTGATATAAAGTCAACTATATCAGTATATAGCGCGTGGTTGCTCACCTCAAAGGTCCAAAGTTGCGTGTAAATGTTCCTTCATCCTCCCGACCTCTCCATGATTAATATCCTCTTCATCGGTTAACTATCAATCCTTACGTCCACCGACACTCCATTCCCAAATCCAACGCGTGGATAATCACTTTTTAACAAATGTTGATTGATATCGTCGGCGTATACCCTAGCTATTGTACTCGACCTCAAGAGAAGTCAATATTTTTATGCCACGTAGAATTCTCATTTATCTATATACATTTACTTTTAGTTAATTATTAAATATTTAGTTGAATGATGGACCGTAGATAATTTACAGTTGGAATAACAACTAGGCAACGCAACGTGTGCTGCTTTAGCAATGTGCAACAGATTTACACGAGACTTTTAAAATGTTTGTACAATCACTCAAATTGTAAAC
Source organism: Philaenus spumarius (assembly GCA_018207615.1). Lineage (NCBI taxonomy): Eukaryota > Metazoa > Arthropoda > Insecta > Hemiptera > Aphrophoridae > Philaenus > Philaenus spumarius. Next base: position 889,026 of record JAGFPH010000035.1, read on the forward strand.
TTTGTACAAAAATTGTGTGAATATGATCCTCTATACTTATACGTAACTATTTTTGATCGCTCACTCAATCATTTATCAAACATTTAACACACATGTTCATCTGCCAGTTAAACTAACTAAAAGACTTCAAAATTCATTAACAAATTTCCGAAAAAAATTACATTAACTTTTTTTGCCAAACGTTATACAGAATGTAAGAAAAAGTATATGAACTTTTCGTTTTCTCTGCTTCTATTAAAGGTAGAATAACATTAATCCTCTTATTTGAAATTATTGTCTAGTTTGAATAACTAGATGGTTTTTAAATGTTGAAAACAACAGCCCTTTTTCAAAAATGGTGGCATGCTTTAAATTGTTTTTTACAGAAACGTTAATTTTGTATTACGTTTTGCGATTTTTGAAAGGCTTCGTCATTTTGGGAATAACAGCTAAAAATGTTTTAAAAAGTGTAGTTTTAAAGTTTTTAACTGATAACTCTCGTCTGGCCTTTGAAATCTTAGGGTGCAATTTGTAGGGTGTGACTTGATAAAACATGTATTTTCAAATATGTTTTAAATGGGAATTAATTTTATACTCTAATTTGCTCTAACTTTTCAAAAATAAAAAAATAAAAAATTCCAATCACTATTAGGTTTACCGTAAAAATAAAGAAGACCATTATTGTAGCCTACATATGTTATAACAAACACAACAAAAAATATTCAACTTGATCTGATTATTAGTACTTTAGATTTACGGGTTTCCGCAGTTATTGACATTTTCATTCTTTGAGGGGGGTAGGGGGGAAGCTCCAGGGGGATTTTTTGGGACTTTTGTAAAAATTATCATCTGGTAGTGGTTTATATCGATGGGGAAAAATTCAGCTTTACACTAATTTTTTCCGAGATTTCTCGGGTCTTTCTTCACTGGGCTATACGTAGCGGCCGCTACGTTTCGGAGCTACGGTTCGCAGGCGTCGCTTGGATAGCTAGGGTAGCGCATGCTCACTGTGCGTTCCTAACCACGTGTTTTCCGTGTCCACTGCCACTCTGCTCCTGACAGTTCATAAAGTTCATAAAAGTGTTCTTATTATGAAAGTTCTTATTGAAGCAGTGATTCATCAAACAAAATAATCAAACTTAATAATATTGTAATATTCACCCGTAAATAAATATAAGCAGAAATTATTGCTCACGTAGCTCCCGGTTTTCTTGTTTTCATTTTTAGGTACGGAACTCTATAAATGTTGACACCTTTCCGTTGCCATGGTTTGGGATTTGAGCTCGAGCAATTAATATACATCGTCATTCACTTTTGCTGAATACTAAACTTGCAAAAATTTCAAGGATATAATTTTTATGATATGAGCGAAGCGATGTCTCCGTTTTGGCTCGACTGTTCGGAATTTCGTCTGTGTGGCTATCTGTCTAGCTGTCTGTCTGTCTCACGATTACGGTCAAACGCCTTGACCGAGTGTCATGATTTTTTGTACGAATGTTCCTTATTCCTAGGCCGAGCAATGTTTATATATATGATTTTTTTAATTTTTAATTTTTAACTCCTTAAATAAAATTAAAAAAGCGGCCGCAACGTTTCTCTCAGTGTAAGGTAGTTTCCAAAGCCAGTTTGTAACTTAACTTTAAGTTGAATTGAAAAACTAATTACATTTAGTGGGTAGCAAATTTGATGTTGTACGAAATTGTTTTCTTGATTTTTTCCGTATCTCTAACTTCAAATTTGTTAAAAATAGTCCAAATTTTATTATTTTAACCATGTTTTTAT
>JAGFPH010000035.1:895786-923269 GCA_018207615.1 Philaenus spumarius
TTAATTTGTGTTTCATTTTTACTATTACAGTTAAAATAACTATAATTCGATCAAGCAGCTGAACCGCTGACGTGAGTTGTGTGAATTTCCAAAATTAAGTTTATAGGCCCAATGTTTTAGGGTTTCAACAGCCTATTTGGGAAATTGTTCTACTCACGAAAGTGCTGAATAGCTTCCTGCGCGTACGAAATACATTAATAGATTGTGAACTCACGGGCTGCTTCGTTCCGCTCCCAGCGTAATACATAGCTTAGCTAATTTACACCTCGACTTTACAGCATCGTATTACTGACTGCGCTTTGCGAGTTTGTACCAAGGCAGTCGGCTTCTTATTAGAAGATTCCATATCGTAATGACCCACGTGGATTATAATATTGTTTTTATATATATTTTTTTTCAGTTTGCACAAGTTTTCGGGGAAACCAGACCGGCTATAAGATTGTGTAAGAAAACAAAATGTGCAGAGGATTATCAAGAATAAAATTATTTTTTGTTTTATATAAATCATAAATAAAATTTAATTTCTGTACGAAAAATCTAAAACTTATTTCGTGTCAAAAAGCAAGCTTTTAGTTATTGAATTTTGTGCCTAACTTACTAGTCCGAGCGATTTCGAAATCCAACATCTGTACCAAATTTGGCCCAAATCTGACGTAAAATGCGTCGGTTAGAGTGTGATCACATGTATATACAATTATGAAGGACACCCATACAAAACGTGTTTACGGGACCATGATTGGTGAAAATTAATTGACCACTCCCAACCTTCGGTTTCACCACAAGAGTCAATGCAATAGCTTATCTTTCCTATGGTAGATAACAACATTATTGAAAAACATCATGATGTATCATGATGATCATATTAATACACAATTACAAAAACAACAATACTACCCAATAACAGACATTGCAATTATGATTGACGTAAAAAACATATACACACAAAAAACGCTTCACAATTTCTGGTCACATCCAATCTAAAACCAGAATAAAAAAAAAAAAAAAACTCATGTTGATAAACTGATTCATTTTTAGCTGCTTTTAATTCTTAGTTAATATAATTCTATATTGTTTTGTTTTATCGGGAAGACTGTTGTAGCGCCTTAATAGTTATTTTTAAAACCACAAGATCTTGATAACATAATATGACACTTTCTTCATATTGATACTTGTTAGCAATGACGGCTGGTGATATATTAGTTTAGGGTTTTAAACCTACCGGGTGTCTGTGGGAAGTATTTTTAATACAAAACGTAAAAACGTCAGTTTTAGGCATTTTTTTACAACATTTGACTGTTTTGAGATATCACTGTAAAACGTGTTAAGAGTGTATAGATTTGATGATAGATTTGACTGTGTATATTAATTATAAATGAAACATTGAGAACAATGTTGTTTTACATATTAGTATTCTTTATTTATTAGTAGGAGGTAAACAATTACGGAAAAGAATAAGCGCGTTGTTTACAGATGCGAACTGTAGCTTCGGCTCTCTTCGGGTGGAGTCTGGAGTCGTTGTATCTAGACTGCAGCGACAAAACAATGTTATACTGTGAAATACCCCACGCCTATTAATTCCAGGAGGCTCATCCATTGAGTTGAACTGGCTGCTGTAAAACCAACGCTTCTAGAGTCGTGCGTTTAGCTCCCAGTCGTATTTTAACAACTTTTCACTCTATATTATTTTATTTATGAAACCCAGTACTAAATATTTGTAGTCGTTAAAATATTATGGTACTAAACCAATTTTATTGGGGTGAACCTATATTAGCACTAGTCGTTACTGCTCGTAAGATAAGAGGTGAACAACTGATTAAGTGGTCAGCTTCATAACTCAACTCGTTTTTATGTTGTAGTCTATGGTTCTTCTAACATAAAACAATAGGAATGATTTGTGTATTTTAATCTAGGCTTTGACGTACAGTATTTTATAGCTTATAATTTATATTATTCAACGAACATATATCTTTAATAATTTAAGATTGGTTAAACAAAATACTCCATAAGTATAGTTCTTACGTAGCGTAGTATGTGGTTCACTTACCTAAGACCAATATTATTAATGAAATAGAAATGTTTTCATTCTTTTCCTACTATACATTGCCTAAAGGACTAAACATTTTAAAACTAAACAATGTACAGGTTTTTATTGTGCGTATATTAGCCTAAATTATTCTTGTGTATACAGGTAAAACCTCACACTTAAAATATATTTAACTTTAAGGTAACCAATTCATTAAAAAATTCGTGAATCACTTATTTTCTTTTTAAACTCATAGTCTTTATAAACAAATAACAAAAGATAGAACAAATATATTAAATTTTAGCTTTGACCGCTGTGTACAGAGTATAATATTATTTTATTTAATGTTAACTGTCGTTATTCATTAACTGCGTTATTTCTCGTAAAACCAACACCAATAAACAGAAATACGTGGTTGTTTGTTGGTTAAAAGATTTACCGAATAAGTGCAAGTCTGCTACTATGCATGGAACCCAGCCAACAAAATCAGCCTGTTTTTGTCAAATCCCATTATACGATGCCAATCGGCGTTCCAGTGGAGGTTTCCAGTCACTGAATACCAGCGACTAGCACCGTGTAAACAAGTCGTGCCAGACACTAGAGGCCGGTTAGCCACTGTCCCGCCAGTAGCTTGAAGCTCCAGCAGAACAAACATTTTAGTTTTTCTGGCGTGCCAGCTACCCCCACTACCACGTTACTGATATTTTCGCTAGTTGGCTAGAATTGTTTAAACAGCAAACAGTCGCCTGTCAGTCGGTGGAGCGTTGAATTAGGAAGTTCATGAGTTAAATTGTAACTAAACAATGGCTAATCGTTGGCTAGTCTTTACAGGTTATGATTGTACTTTTCATACACAAAATTTCATTAAACTGTTCTGTTGTCAGTCTCATAACAGCTTTATACTCTTGTGGATCATTACAATAAAGCTCTGTAATTATTGTATCTGATGCACCATAACGCTTTTTATTCATCCAGTTTCGTACCCATTATTCTCGTTCTTTCTTCTGTAACTCGCAGTTACATATTTCCAAAAGTTCGTGCACATAGGCATTTAGATACGGAACGCACGGCCTTTTTAACAGCAATAATTTGTGGCATTTCAGCTATTCGTTAACATAACCGAAAAGTAAAAACTGTATAAAAAAATCAAAACGATAACACACTCACAATGTTCCAGTAGCTGAGCTGTCGACGTGTAAACGGTACAGCGCCAGTGAGTGACCTTTCCAGTCATATCTCAACTAGCAAGCCAGACACTTTCAACGTGCAATTGGGGTCTCAGTCACAGAGGCAGTCAGTGAGTCACAGTTAATATTTTATTAATTTTGCGACTTAGTGACGATATGTTTGTACCAGTCACAGACATCTTACGTCAATAGTATTGTACGTAGCTCGTCACAGTCCGTGAAATACCCGAGACGGCAGTTGTCATTTAACCACCATAAGAGGTGCTTAACTTTTACAATGTATGTGTCTAAGTGTTTGTGTGTTTATTTCTTTTTTATGTATTGACGAACATGAAAGAGGGATATCGTTATGAAGATGGAATACATTTCCAAAACTCGTCATCGTGGTGAGGGGGTAACGAAGTCTCCTCGTAAAGGACAAAAAAAGAAGTCAATTTCAATTAGCCTACCATTTTAGCTTTGTTGTTATGACTAAATTACCCCTAAACTTATATTTTGTAAAAACGGAATTAAAAAATATGTGTATAGTGGAAGGAGATTGAAGTTTGAATAAGGGATAGACCGTACAAAAAGGGGGTTAAAATTTAAAGCAAATTTGGATGCAACACTTAACACAGTTTACACGTGTTTTTCAGTTAAAAGACTTTGGTAACTCAATTTAGGAAAAATACATATGGATACTACTTAATCCTTACTTCGTGTTTAGTCAAAACATTACAGAATTATGCACCGAATGAGAGATTATCACGTTTGCTTAGGGTTTATCAATAGGGGTAGTCATTTAGGGGAAGCAGTTCAAACCGTTTAAATCTAACAAATTTGTATTTATGTTTTATATTATATTCACTTTAAATAGCTCAGTACTATGTGGTTAGAGAACTTTAATATAAAAATAATAACAACGACAATGTTTAGTAAAAACCCTTTTAAATCAAATTTATTTATATTTTATGAATATTTAATGTTTTTAAAAACCTTTTCAATTTTATTACTAGCCTTTTTTATTTAATGAATTTATTGCCTATACATTTTTGTTTATCAAGGAAAAATGTAATCATGTTACCATTGGTGAATTATGGAACGAACAAAATAAAGGAAAAATACAATATATGTATATACAACAGAATAAGTCCTTACTGGCTGACTAATTGACTGGCCGACTACCTTTATATTAATATGTAGAAGTGCACTAAGAAAGGATTGATTTGAAAGGTCACAAACGGTCAAAATATGAGGGTTCATTCCCTGCCATGCAACAGATAAAAGAGCTGATTTGAAAGAAAAGCTTAGCAACACAATTATATTGGTGGCCTAATCTGAACCAATACGTTTGTTGAATACATTTACAATCATTACAATAGTAAGCAACTTAGACAATTTAGAATCAATTAATTATTTTTGACAACCAACATTTGTTTAGATTAGACTAACCAAAAGTAAACGATAATGGCTTACTGTATTAGAATTATTGAAACATTTGATGTTACATAAATACAAATAAAACATTTGATTTGAATCATAACCTTAACATAATTTCAAGTTAGGCCTATACTGGACCAACACACATTCTTGAAAGTGTTTAGAATTATTACCATAGGAACCAAATTGGCAAATTTAGAGTCAGGCAATTATTCTTCGCAACCTACTGTTTTTTTAGGCTAGGTAATAGCAAACACAAACAACTAAAAAGGCTTACTATATTATAATTCAAACACCTATTACTATTAAAATTATGCCAACTAAATTTTTACTAAACGTATTTCACCAGTTTGAAATAATTTTTTACAGTATCATATTTTGGTCAGATTTTGTAACTTGAAAATTGCAATAAATGTTTTATTATAAAAATGGTAAATCTCTGTCTTAATCAATCGTTATTTCCGTTAAAATATAGTATCATGGTTTCCGTTTGCATTTGCTTCGAAGTAAATCTCAATTTTTATAAAGGCAGAAACCAGAGCCGTCATCATCGCTTGGAAAACACGAGTATTCAGTTAATGCTTAAAATTTAAACAATTTTGAGCTACTAAACAAAATAAAATAGATAATATAAGATAAGCAAGTATCTCTAAATATAAACAATCACAGTCAAACTTTACAGTAAAGAAACGAAAACGCCATATGAATAGTCATCACGCAGCGTAGTCTGAATGCAATTCGGTAGGCCAAACCTCATACGGGCATCCTTTAACTTTTACACTCCAAAAGAATCTAATTGATAGAAGACATTTAGAACAGTATCCAAGCCGCATCAGAAATTCATACCTTTTCGTAGACGGAAGACCAGCACTTCCTCTAGAAGGCATTGGCAGTGTGAAGATAAGTATGGACGGAAAGTATCTATAATCTCTAAGAGTTAATTATTTTTTATCGCTTACACACTCCACGATAGATGGTAAAAACGTAGCTTCCTTAGCAACTAAATCTGCCTCAGTATATCCCGGAATCCACCCAAATTACACCCAACATCTCACAGCCAAAGTGTGCCCGTGGAACCCAGAGTAACTTGACCAAAGGGAGTACATATGTCGAACGGTTAAACAGCACTTCTTGAGTCAGAACGTGTAAGAGAATGTGCACTGATTTTGATAGATCTGAATTTTGTATGGAGTTTCGAGTTGTGTAGTAAGTGCTCACAAACCTACGGAAAGTGGGATAGTTGCTTTTATTTAGTTTTCAAAAAAATCATTACATCCAATCTATGAAACATTTGCTTCAGGGTAGTAATTTTATGGATATTTTGGTAGTCTAAATGGAAAATGTCAGTCGATAAGATGAATCGTTTTCGATAAGAAAAGTCACGATTTTGGTAATTTACTTTACTTTCTCTCGATGTGCGGCGTTCAGCAAATAAAATGTAATAAATTATGTTTCAAGGTACTAAAATACATGCAGATGAAGTCATATACTTTAACCGTTAAAACAATAATGTTTCTAGTACATATATGCAGCGTTTTAGAAACACATAAATGAAAGTAAAGGTAACTTTTGAGAAAAAATAAAAGGAAGAAATATAGTTGAGTTTTCGTGCGAAGAATTTACAGTTCTCCTCTATTCTTAACCATAAAGAGCAAAAATTTAACCACTAAATAAAATTATAATTTTGGGTGAAATATTAAATACAAAAATAATGTTCCTACTGGTCCAGCAGATATTACTGGAATAAATTAATATCTCCTACAAAATTGTCGCATTGCTATTAAAACCTACTGATGTCTAATCAAGTCATCTTGCTATAACATCCAAATGGCTCCATTTAAACCGACGCCATTTTAATACTAAAATAAATGACTTACAATCGATTACAATAATGGCTTTCCTGCTGTTTATAATGATCGATAATCGTTCTGGGTCGAGATCGTCATACAAATACTCATATTTAAATTATGCAAAGCCGTCCAGTTTCTTAGGATCGATTCGCGACCCACACATCTCAGAACATATCGCTTATATGTAAATAGACCACGATGTGGAGAACGGTCTTTGGTGCGTCCCGCAGCGATCAGAACGGTTGATATCGGAGTCGATTTAAATACATTACTAATAATTTGCGACGAATTAAACTAATGTTTTATAATAAGTCAGGATTGTTAATTGTATGTCAAATATTTTAAAAGATCGAATAAGTTTAGAATATTTAAAAATAGTAAAAGGCCAGTTTTTTAGTGTTTAATATATAACCTATGATCACGCTAAAATGTTTGTTATATTAAACATTGCTACTAAAAATAATTACATGTACCATTAGATGTATCGTTCAATATTTATAAAATACGAGACAGTGCCAAATAAACATGTTAATTTAATTCTCTTTTTATTTTCTATACCAGCACAAACATTTAATTTTTTACTCCATTTTTGTTTTAAAACATCAATAAGTTGTTTGCACAAATCAATAATTATTCTTTCAACATTTTTAATGATTGTTCCTAGAAACACAATGAGCATGTTAGAAAAGCGTATAGCTTTATTTCGGTGCATGTGAAAATTGTTTAGTTTGTGCAAACTTTCAAACTGTGTGATCTTTTTGGCACCATTGGCATTTTACAAATTATTGGTTTTACCGAAAAATGGGACTTAACCATAATATTGATGTAAACAACATAACCAAGGTTTAAAGTTTTTCCAACATCGAAAATTTATTAAATAAAAAATCATTGTTTTTACTTCGTTTATAGATTTTAAAAATAGGTTTAAAACATATTTTTTGATAAAGCCGTTTTTCTTTAAATTGGAATTCAAAATTAGATTTTAAATTTTTTAAATTCCCAACTACTTATGGGTAAAAGCTAAAAATATAATTCCCATTTGAAAGTGACAGTGACATGTTTTGTCTAATACAAATAACAAATTAAAAACATAGTAGGCCTACATATTTGAATAGCTATTGGAGAGATATCGGTGACTGTCTTAAAAACTAACTACAGCCATGAAAATTCATGTTTTTTTAAATATCCTGACACGTTAAAGACACGTATGTGTATGTGTGTAAAACGACTAGATGTATAACATTTTGTAGATTTTAATGAATATAGTAGTATTTATTGGGTACTCGGTTGGCTGCAGTTTATTAACTTTTTCTTTAAATTGTTTATATTACGTATAAAAAATATGTTTACACAAAAATCACAGTTTTACCTCGGTGTCACCATTATTGTTCCTGTACTTTCCTTGTTTTGTTAGAAAGTTTTTTATTTATTTATTTATTTTGTTAAAATATTGTGTTAGTTTATTATTATTATTAAACTGTAACAATTACTTTGTTATTGTAATTTGTATCAATTCTGAAAAGCAAAAACAATAAAAACTAATTAAACCAATATGGGTACTTAAAAAAATAAGTGTCGTTTACTATAAGAAATTTTAATGTTAACTATCATATTGTAAAATTTTCTTGGTAGTAATTTTTTTAAATTTCACATATTGATTTTCATATAAAGAAGGTGAAGTCCTTCTTTTAAATTTTGCCTTTGAACCAATATTTTATGAGTTCACCCTTTATGTGAACTATATTTTCATAATTAGCTAGTTAGTGTCTTATAAGCGCATCTACATTGAAACTATCAGGTTTGTTGAAGTTGACTGTGTCTAACTTTGCACTGGTCAACCCTTCTGACTATAGGCCGACCAATTGTTGGAAAACAAAAGTGCCTCTCACGTAGACGTAGAGAGAACAACGCTATTGAAGGATTAAACTACACATTAAACATTAAATTTGAAAACGCGAGTTAATTACTTTGTAGCATATCTAAAAAAGTATAATTATCTAATCAAAAAATAAGAGAAATTTAAAAATAATGTCTGGGGAAATAAATGTTGATGGAGTGGAAAAAAGATATATGATAGAACAAATCTAAGATAGGCATATATAAAGCAGTAGGAACAAGATGACATTATTGGACACATTTTGAAAGCAATGTCTTACTGGTTAAAAACGAATGTCTTCAGACTCAACTTAAATTGTTGTACGTTAGAGAAGTTCTGCTTGGCCCAGAACTGGCATATTGCATTTATTTGCCATTGCTACAATGTGTAACTTTACATTACCTTTTTACAGGAGCCATAGTAAACCAATTTTATCCACTTTGTTATAGCTAGAATTTTTGATGCCAAGTTACTGGTGTACGGATTACTTGCCCTATATTATATAATTAGTCAAAATGGAATAAAATTTAAGAATAATAATAAACGTTTGGTAAAATAATTTTAAACTTTTTATGTACAGACAATTTTAATGAACAGATGAATTCGGATACGTTACTTTTGATTAATAAAGATTTATATTCTAATGAAAACAATTTTAAATTTGGTTTTATTTGGCGACATTATTATTGACAAGCTTTTTTGGAACAATGTTTTTTTTTTTAATTTTTGGGTGGATACAGAAATTTAAAATAAAACAAGTTTCCTCCAAACAGGAAACTTAGAGACATTCAAAATTAAAATTAGCAAAATTGTAAATACAATTTTATATACAGCATATATAAATATTAATTGACTATGAATAAACGATTTTCAGTCTGTAACAGTATTAGAATGTTAATTTACCAATCGCCATGCTAATCACGAATTGAAAAACAACTTGTAAAAACGTCCGCTACACAATTCTAAACCGAGAGCAAATTTTCTCTCTTCACACCTCATGGAAGATTTATTAAGACCGAGTGCAATCATTAGCGGGTGTTTGAGGAGACTGAAATGGTGCATTGTGCTAATCAGAATTCCGGTCAGGACTTTCAGTCTAGGCGTCAACTTGGCAGAGTAATCAAACGACGGATTCTCTCATTATCAAAACGCTCTGCCTCTCATAATTAGGCCTTTTCAATGAGTCCCTTAACTTTGTAAAGTTAGTCGACGGCAAAGTGTTTTTAATACGTACGTGTTTAAATTTTAACGCGAAATGTAAATGGAAAAGTTTGGACTATCCCGGGGACTGGATTTATTATTTAAAGTCTAGAAATTTATAAATTTGTTTCCCAATCAATACTTAGTTTCATCAAGTAATAATACATATGTTATTTGGTAAATTGCGATAAACAAAAATAATTTAACGCTGTAATAAAGATATGGGACTGTGAGACCTTAGATAACTAACATTTTCTAAAATGTCCAATGAAATTCACCCACTCAGCTACTTTGTCCCAACATTTAATTATTTTCACTAACCACTATTTTTATTAGTTGTGGGAACTCAACTAATGAACGAGTAATTAACAGGTGACAATAGTTTGCATTAAGACACTACTATATTGTGGCAGAGGTGCCAACGTAGGCCTATGCGCTAGAAAATGCACTAATACGTACTTGTAATGTTCAATTCTATTTATAAACGTCACAAATGAATTAAAACGGAAAATACGATTTACACAATTTAAAGTAATTAATTATGAACAGAACATAAAACACTTTAAACTTAAACTCAATACACAATATTTAACTCGGGAAATATTACACGTATCTTTTCAATGACATCGGACTGCTAATGTGAACGTAAATAAACACGATTACAGGACTTCCTACAATTTAGCATCACTTAATAAAATACATATACCGTATAACAAAATAGGAACATGCACAACTTTCCCTTTATAAAATTCTATAATACATAAATACTTCATGTTTACTGTAATTTAGACCAAACTACAAATTACTGATATTCGATATGCAGAACATCTATGTTCACGGTTTGATACATTGTTTCAATCCGATGTGTATAACAAGATCATCAAGGGCCCATATGTATTCGTTACATCGATGTATTTTAAATCGATGATAATTTAAAAAGCCTTTAACTTACCGCCTCTAGTGACAGTATGTTTCCATTTTGTAAACATACATATTTTAGTAACATCAATTAAGTTGTTTTGTATTACAGAAATGCAAGCATAAAACAAAAATAGCATGAAGTTTAACTTATAGTATTTAGTCACAGTATTAAACATTTAAAAGTAAAATGTGCTTTGGGTTGTAGCACTACTTTATTTCCTAAAAAATGGTCGTAGTCTGCAAACATATCAGGTGAGGGTCGTAAAGTAAATTTACGCCGAATAAGTTGACAAGTAGCAGTCTCATAAAAAATATGAATCCTGTAAAGAATAGATTGAGCTATATACATCACTAATCGACTTTGAAAGCTGACTACCTGTTAAGGAATAACTCAAATAAAACTATTGTGATTGAGACTTTTGTTTTGTTTTTATTCTCACAGACCGTACAGAATCAGTAAAGTTAACTTCGTCATAAACATAGTAGGCTAGTAACCGCGGCAAATGAACATAAATCTGACGGCAATAAGGAAATAACACTTAGTAAAAGGATCTATATGTTAACTATTTTGATCGTTGGTACTCTTATCGTCTTTACTTTATGCCAGTTAGACTGATGGAGTTAGAAAAGCAAGAGTCTACGTGTACGTTAACAGAAAGCAAACTGTGTTGTAATTTCCAACGGTTCGAACTGGTACTTGCCCATCAGATTTGTAAGTTATTATTAGCGAATTTCAATAGGAAAGATGAGCTATTGCAGTAACTCTATGGTGAGGCCTAAAGTCGGCAGTAGTCAATGAGCACCGATCATGGTCCCCAGAACACTTATTGGGTGGGGTGTAATTAAAAATGATATATATGTAGATGTGTTTGCACTCTAACGGCCGCATTTGACTTCCGATTTAATCCAAATTTAGTACACGCGTTGGTTTTCTAAGTGGTTCGGACGAGAGTCTTAGCAAAAAACATCAAACTTTTACGACAGGGGTAATTTTTTTTAGGTGTTCGTTCTAGGATGTAACCTTTTTGTGCTTGTATGTAAAAAATAAATATAGAAGTTTGTTTTGCACATTGCTTGTACGGTTCCATCAAAATCGATCAAAAAGTAAAAGTGGTTAAAATCCATGATGGGATTTTACCTTTAGGCAGCTTCTGCTACGAGGCCTACAGCCGTGATGCGAGTTTTTCTACAAACAAATTCTACTTATATATTTTGTACACTCAGGCTGCTATTCTACGACTTCGTGAGTATACCAATTTCCCAAATAGTTGGTTCAAACCCTAAAGCATATAGTTAATTTTGGAAATTTGTTGATTTCACGTCAGCGGTTCAGCTGCGTGGTCGAATTATTTAGTTTTTTTACGAATAAATTCTGTTAAAAAAAGGCAAATAAAAATGGCGATTTCTTCATTAAAGTATAGAATTTATTTGAATTTTCAACCCGAACAAAAGCATATAAAACCATTTGCTCTGTGGTTTTCTTTTGCTGATTCGTAGAGCACAACGAAAAGGGTTATTTGACTTAACCTCTTCTTATACCAGTATAATTTTCGTACCGAAACTATATCAGTCTTTTAAGAATGTGCAGCTTAATAAACGAATTTTTAAGTTGAAATTAGTTTTCCATTCTTGGTTGAAAAATATGCGTCTGGTTGAAATTTTTAATGACAACACGTGTATGCATTTTCTTACAATCTAAATTCTGAAACTTTAAAACTATTTTAACTTACGAAACTACGGCTTTTATATAAATTCTACCAACACGAGCAGGTATAATTTTATAAATAAATTGCATAAAGTAATTGCGCTTGATAAAACGTGTGCGCTTACGTATTGAACCTATTCCCTGAAACGGTTATTTACTATTTTAGATAACTTTACCACCGCGCTCCCTCAATAAGAGTCTCTTATCTCAAATTTATACCGGTGCATTCGCGTGTAGCCATTTGTGTCCGCTCAACGGCAGATAAAAATTAACCCGGTGTAAAATTTGCGCAATGTTCTCAGCGGTGCCTACGCAAGGCCATGCAAATGTCACAGTCCGTTTGGGCAGGTCCGGTCCGCAGACTACGGTCTGAGAGCAATTCCTTGTTCGCGTAAAGAGCCTGCTGGGTTAATTAATTACCATACGACTTGTAAAGCGAGTCCAAAAAGTGATCGCGTGGGTGACTCGTACATCTTTATTACCCGGCCGGGTTTAAGATCCTGTCGATTTAATTATATGCACAGAACAACTGATTACATTCGAACCTTGGCAAGACCGACAAGGTTCCACCAAGTGTAATTGTTTGCAGGAGGTAAACGGCTGGTTAAGTAAAGCTTTTGTTTAATGGATTGGTTAAAAGACTTTGTGGATATTTAACATTAAGTGAAACTACAATAGTAATAACAATAAATAGTTTGTATTTAATGGGACAGTAAGAACCATCAGGTCAACTATTTTCCTTAACCACAGTAATTGTGTTATTTATTTGTATGTATTAACATACAAAACACGGTACGGTAACTAAAATATAATACTACCTAAACAAATATTTACTAATATTACTACATACAAAATAATATTTTCTATAAATTTATGTACTAAATAAACTCCTCAATCGAACTTTGTTCTAAAAAAGCGACCAGGGCTATTTTGGCTAGTAATTAGTTCTAAGGTAAAACATGGTGCATTACCCCAAAAATGGCTCCCTGGACGTACACTATCATTGTCAGGCTAATTATCTCATATTGGGTCTTGTTGTGGTAGAAGTAGGTAAAGCAGACTGGTGTTAAAAAAGCTACAATAGCTACCGTGTCTAGGAATTTATGGAGTCATGCGATTCTGCTCTACATTAGATATAGAGGCACTTCTCAATCTGCCTCCTTTGCACGTTCACATGCAGGGGATTGCGTTGCGGTCTACCTTGGGAATTATTACAGATGATACATGTGGAATCAGCTGTTATATTATATAGTTACTCATGTAAGTACGTACGGACGTACACTCGCTTTTATAGGAGTTGATTTTGCTGATAGTTCATTGAAGTAAATATAAAATAATGTCTTACAATTAATTGTATATAGGCCCTATGCATTTATTTACAAAGCATAATTTTGTCCAAATTTGTTACACAAGTTGGTTTACTAAGTCGTTCGGACGAGTTAGTTACACAAAATAATCCAACAACCAGAAGAACGATTTTTGACCCGAACCAAAAATTTGTTGAGATTTTTCGTATTAGAATGAAACTTTCGGGGTTGTACCTAACAAAATATACAGGAAATTGTTCTGCACATTTTGTAATTATACACGACCTTATATCCCGTCTGGTTTCAACCAACTATTTAGGAAATTGGTCTATTCACGAAATCGCTGAATAGCTGCCCACGTGTACGAAATAAATTATATTAGTAGAATTCGTTTGCACCTGAGCCACCTCTTCGCAGTGAAAAAACGGATTATGGACTGCACTTTACGAGTTTGCACTTCGACCATATTCCTTCGGATTATGGACTGCGATTTACGAGTTTGCACTTCGACATATCCCTTCGGATTATGGACTGCGCTTTACAAGTTTGCACTTCGACTTATGCCTTCGGGTTATGGACTGCGCTTTACGAGTTTACACTTCGACCATATGCCTTCGGGTTATGGACTGCGCTTTACGATTTTGCACTTTGACCTTATGCTTTCGGATTATGGACTGCGCTTTACGAGTTTGCACTTCGACCATATGCCTTCGGATTATAGACTGCGCTTTACGTGTTAGCACTTCGACTTATGCCTTCGGGTTATGGACTGCGCTTTACGAGTTTGCACTTTGACCTTATGCCTTCGGATTATGGACTACGAGTTTGCACTTCGACCAAATGCCTTCGAATAATGGACTGCGCTTTACGAGTTTGCACTTCTACTTATGCCTTAGGGTTATGGACTGCGCTTTACGAGTTTACACTTCGACCATATGCCTTCGGGTTATGGACTGCGCTTTACGAGTTTGCACTTTGACCTTATGCCTTCGGATTATGGACTGCGCTTTACGAGTTTGCACTTCGACCTTATGCCTTCGGATTATGGACTACGCTTTACGAGTTTGCACTTTGACATTTTGCCTTCGGATTATGGACTACGCTTTACGAGTTTGCACTTCGACCTTATGCCTTTGGATTATTTACTGCTTAGCTTCGCTTGTAATGGACAAACTTGCTTTTTATGGTACTTTTATGGTATTTTACGTTTTGATCGATTTTAAGAAAACCAGACGGGCTATGGCCGTTTAAAAAAATACATTTTTTGCAGAGTAATCTCCTACATTTACTGTATGTAGATAAAAGTTTCATTCTGGTAAAAAAAAGCTCAACAAATTTTTAACTGACGTCAAAAACGTACTTCCTGTTGTCGGGTAATAGGCTAATGAACTCGTCCGAGTGACTTATGAAAGTAAAGTTTCGACGAAATCGGACAAAAATGCGGCCTTTAAAGTGTGGTCTATGATCGGTGCTCATTGACTACTCCTCTCATTGATCTTAGGTCTCACCATAAGAATCACGGCAACAGCTTATCTTTCTTAAAGGAATTTTACGCGTAAAAAAATAAAGACTAAAACTACTTATTTGATGTTGATTATTGAAAAAGAAATTATTTTTTACGAACAGCTACTTATCTGAATTTTATAAAGTTATGTTTGCTAAACTGTTAAATATAAACCCACTACTGAATTCAACTATACTTATCCATGTTCATTACGGTTTTCTTACAATAGTTACCTTGACATCTCATCGCGAGAACATCTCTTGATTACAGCGAAGACGTCATGTGACATGAGATCTATTATTTTGTAATCGTATTAAAAGTCAATAAATAATTGGGTAGTACAGGTACCAAACATTTAGATTAGACTAAGATTTATGTAATGATGTATCGTCGAGCATAATGTAGTAAAGGGTGAATATAAATGTCCACAAATTAGTAATTTAGAGGAAAAGCTCGTCGATCAACGAGTACAGCATTTAAAAACATTTATTTACCGAAATATTTAAATGAAATTATTTGAGCAATCTCAACTCTTCAACTACAAACGAACTCCTGATTTAAATCTCGAGTAAAAGGTTATCCACTTCATTTTTAAATTAAAATAACTCTAAAACAAATCACGTGGTAATAATTCGACCCACTCTTTAGGACCAGGGGACGAGAATCTTTCAAGTACGTCATCCTGGGTGGAAGGAGGAAAGTCCGAATGTTTAATGAGCCGCTTGTAGTAGTTGGACAAACAGTTTAAGATGCGGTTTGAGACAAACCACAACGCCCTGTACAAGTGACTTTGTGAAACTTGATACTGCACTAACAAGTTCCTAAATGATACTGGACAGAACGGTAGCTGGAACCTCGAACTTTAAACTTGAAACTTTCAGGGTAACTCGAGATCGATTGATGTTTCTTAGCTTGTAAAATATACACAGTGGGTATTGAAATACTGTCTGAAATAACAAGTTGTTTTATATCGAAGAAACTTAAATGCAGAAGTGGCGGTAACTCATTTCGAAATAGGGCGTTTAAATACATAAAGGTATTCAAAGATCCAAATCAAGCTATTGAATTTGGATTGTCCGTGAGATATTCCCTTATCCATCCTCCAAGGTATCTGAAGTCAAAACGTTAATTTAAAATGTATAAATTCTTGAGAGTTGCATGTTAGAATTAATACGATACGGTTAGGTATGTTTAGGTTTTAATCAAGCATCGAAAGTTTCCATAAGTTTTTCCCTTCTCCGAATTGTATTCACCTATAAGCTCAACGTAACGACGTTAAGCAAAATGAGTTCACCCAGGAGTGGTTACAGCTCATTTTGTTTGTTAGAATTTGTATAATCTACGGTTCAGTTTGCCTCAGGTTCGAATCCAGCAATTAAAGAAGGATTGATTTGTGAGTAATCCCACACTCTTTATGTATTAATACGATGGTTGCAATTTGTAATAAAAGCTTTTTGTTGAATTTGAAGTAATTTTACACAAAATTATAAGTCTCAAAATTGTTTGATAATGTTAAAACAATTTAGATACTAATCACTGCAAAGGAAGAACCTTATCAATAGTTGACTTTACTCAGTAAAGTATTAAAGCCGAAGGTTTTGAAATGAAATTGGGATCTTAAATGTTGATTCTTCGGCCACTGATTAGTGCTAAAAACTTATTAGGATTTTAAAAACGTCTGCTTACTCTAAAAGTATGTTAATAGTTGTAAATTCAATATGAAATTGGACCTTAAACTGAATATTTGGGCATTCTTTTCCTTAATCCAAAATGTTTAAACAAAATATAAACCTTTCTCATTCCGCAAAATATGAAACCTTAAAAGTGGAACATGATCTTATATTACAATTGAACATATACTGAATCTGAACAGTTGTGAAAACATGTGTCAATTGCGTAGTATACAAGGTGAAACAAAGTCTGGAAACTGTACAATATCTTTAAAACTATTTGAGTAACAAAACTAAAACTTTGCAAAGTGATGATTTAGGGTCTAAAATTCTATTTACCAAGGCACTTGTTAACACTGAACCTCTAAGGGGGCCGGTCCACTAGGAGTCAGAAGAAAATCTTAAATGTAAGCATAGGTCAAGATGTACATCATTTTAAAAGTATATTCTAGCTGAGTTTAATGCCGCAACCGCACTTCAAAAGATTTATTCGTTACAAAATGGCAGTTGTTTAAATATTTAACCATCTTAGGGCCATATTACACGTGTTTTAAAATTATTTAAACAGCGGCCATTTTGTAACGAATAAAGCTTTAGCAGTGCGGTTTGCGGCATTGAACTCAGCTAAACTAGACCTTTAAAATGATGTACACCTTGACCTATGCTTTCATTTAAGATTTTCTTCTGACTCCTTGTAGACCGTCCCCCTTTTGAGGTTAATAAGTGACTTGGGATATACTTTTAACTTTTAGACAATAAATCATTTTGCAAAGTTTTAGTTTTGTTACTCAAATAATTTTAATGATATCATACCGTTTCCAAACTTTTTTCCACCCTGTATATGCTTGAAATATATGTCATGGAGTAAAGACTCATCCATAGTAGAATAAAAGATTGCAAAAATCTATTTTTAACAAAACAAATAAACAAAACAAATAATAACTTTAAAAATAGTAAAATAAAAAGTTCATGTAATATTAAAGAGTTGATAAATAATTACAACATATAATATTTTTGTCTAAATGTGTATACCTAAATGCTTGAATTGCAGCAATAACAATTTTGCAAAAATATATTTATTTACAAAACCGTCAAATTTTTTTAAACTCAGACATAATTTAATAACATGTTAAAATTGTATTAATAAATAGAATATTAAATAATGGAAAACTGCAATACAGAAGTATGTAAATCATCAACTAGTACTTTCGAAATATAGGTAATGAGAAAACTGTTTTAAACATTCACATAGGGTGCGACATAAAATATGTGTTTAAAGTACACAGATTAATGTAATTCTCTGATGATTAAAAATGTACCAATACATAATTATTCACTTGAAATGGCTAATAAGCATTAAGATTTGCGTAAACGCCGTATAGTGATTTAATTATTTCCCTGTATATATCTCTGTATACATGAAATAATAGGAGACAAAAATATGGTTTCAGAATAGCCTAGAATACTGTTTAGGCTTGGTATTGTAAATATTTGATTAATATGTTTTTTAGGAACAAGTTATAGATAATGAACTACAACAACAGACAAGAGACATGTCAATTTTTGTATTTACATGCTCCTTATCCTTATCTCTATGATAGAAGTAGATATCGCTAAAATACTATGTGTTTTTATTAAAATCGTATAGTTACAAAATACAATTTGTGCAGGATCGTTTATTAATATAATGAAAGCATTTTTGTGACTTTTTTTTTTGTAAATTGGTTAACGAGAAGCAGTAAATTCGTTAAAAATAATATTTTTCTTTTATATGGTTTAAAAACGGACGAAACGCCTTTGCCATTGATATAATTGTTGAAAATAAAGAACTATTTGTAAAGTTTAAAAAAGTAGCTCAAAAATCTTGTTCCAGGTGATAAGGATATAACTGAAAAATTTAACGTTTTAATAAAATTGTATTTACATTTACTAAAATATGTAAGTTTCAATGTTTTTATATCATGGATAATAACAATATTGTAACAAAATAAATTGTTTTTAAATGATCGAACAAACAATAGCATTATTCTTTGTGTTATTGTATTTTAGTGGTTAGAGCCTACGGATGGAGAGTAGAGAGGTATCAGGATAGATAATTTGCTTCACTGGATTATTTAAAAATTCTTTTTGAGATATGTCATGTTTTGTGAGTATGTTTTATAACAAGAAGGTTTTTTATAAGATTAATTAATTCATTATAGTTCCATTAGTTGTTAGATTTTTCAAAAAGTGTTAGCTATTTTATTTAGTGCAACCGATATTAGTTATAATGCTAACTGTAAAAATACTTTCTTTACCTATTACACACCTCCAGGATCTTATTCATAACATTAAGAAATATGATTTTTTTTTTTAATAAAAATGCAATAATTTAAGTAAAACTTTATAATTGTTTTTTTGGGATATTATAACGCCCACTGACACTGTTATTGGTTCAAAAAATGTTTCCTACTTACTGAAAACAGACTCCACCGCCAACTATGTTATTTCGATTGATGTTACATCAATTTAAATCTTATAAAAAATAGCAATACTATACCTACCTGTATAGGTCATAAGTAAAGATAAGAAAAAGATTTATTTCTAATACTTTGAAACAAACAAATATTTTACTTATTATAAATATTACTTGTGCTTATTATAAAGCCGGACATAATGAAATAATTAAGCATGAAACGTCATGTCATTAGTTCAGCCCAAGTACTGGTACTACGCTATAATGCCAGGCATTAGAGAGTGTGACGTGTGTATGTCTTGTTTGTATTTATTTTATTTTTTGTTACAATTACACTTTTGTGTTGACGATCTCTTGAGAGTGACACCTGAAGATGGGTTCTGGTGGTATCTGAAACCGCGATAATGTACTACAGCCAGTAAGTATCACTCACTTAAAAAGACCAATAGTAGCGATTTATAAACCTATTAATTAAACTCAGTTATCCATAGTTTCGCAATTAACGTTCAACTAAAGCATGGAAAGAGCCTAACATTCGGATTTCTTATGCATTAGGTCAGCCAATCAATGTAGAGAACTGTGGTAACGCTGCTGACTGCTACATAGGCAGTTGTATAGCATAAGACAGTCAATACAATATAAATGTGCTTCAAACAACAATCTTGCTGCTGCCTTAAAGCACCACAATTGCAAGATCAACTATAGCCAATTTTTAATTAAAAAAAGTTTCTAGCCTGGTTTTGTGGAAGTAAATGATCAAACATATTTAATCGATTAATCAATATAGGCCTATATTTAAATACTTCAGGTGACAGTCAAATAGGTTAAAATTCTGCGGCAGTCAAATAGATCGTCAACACAAAACGTGTTCTTTGGACCATGATCGGTGTTCATTTACCACTCCCGACCTTAGGTCTCACCATAAGAGTCACTCCATAGCCCCATAATTCCTATGGAAATTCGCTTATGATCTCTTGATATTATCCGGAATTGTTCGGGAAATAGAAGGGGATTTTTAAGTTTCATATTAACTCCACACATTTTGTGTAACTAATTGAAGAAGATACAAATTAAGGCTCTTCTTTACCTTGAAGAATACTCCCGAATGTACAGTATGATTTCAATGCAAAAGGCTTGACTCAAGCCGCAAATCGTTGAAACATGCATTCCTAATACCGTGTTTCGAATTCTATTTATAAATTAATAATCTGGGAAACTACTTTAAGTTATAAAGAAGGCTTTATATTATTTACGTGTTAGCTTAAAATGTGGAAATTATTGCTTAAAACTCCCAAAAAATGCGTTAAAAATAATCGACTTTTACTCATTTAAACTGTTGATTAAAAGGAGTTGATTTCTTTCAATTATGAGATATAAGACAAAAACACAAAGCCTTTTAAGAACAATTTAAGATGTTTCACAACTTTTTAGGTTGAAAAACGGCGTCCGAAACACCGTAGTACGAAGTGCATATTTTTGCTGTTTTACGCAAGGTATAGAAGACCCTTAAATTAAATTACTAATTTATTTATTCTTATCTGTAAATTGCGTTTAGAATTAATTTGTGACCCATCAAATAGTTAAAAAATAAAATACTTAAAGATAAACAAATACAGTCTTAACTTAAAACCAAATACAAACAAATAAAAGTGTAAAAAAAACACTTTTTTAAAGTCTCTTAGATTGTTCATATACAGAAAAATAAATATACTTACAAGTTTATTCATCTTTAAACAACGAACAATCCATTTCTTAAAACAACATAAAACAATTTCCATAAAGAAAGATGCCAAGAGCTAAAGTAATTTACAAACAACTTCCTTCATATCCGAAGTGGCGAGTAATCGTGCAAATACTCGCAAAGCGAACTTATCAAAAAATATTTGCACAGCGTTACAAAGTATCGGGAGCGATTGAGAAGGATGCATTCTTGAAGAGCGACCGAGCGGAGGAATCTTTCTCTAGAGCGCCCTGATGGAATTCCGCCTCTGTTCAGACGGACTAGAACGTTAAGAAAATTCTTGTAGATAAAGAAAATAAGGAGGATACGAGATGTTTACGATAAAGTCTGCATGTTGGAGATTATTTTCATTGTGGAATGCGGAAGGAAGCATATTTTGATAGATAACAGTTTTGTTTGAAATATTTCGAAAGCGTAGTTAGCAAAACAATGTAAATAAGATTGTTTTAACCGTGTGAACGGAAGCAACATTGTTTATAAATTAGTTTTGTTACAAACGAGAAAAACAGAAATAAGGAATTTTGAATGCTTAGTAATTACATGTAATATCTTTTACATTAAATTATGATAAATATGCAACTGTTAAAAACTCATATCTGTTTTCTATGAAACTTTTACTCAAGTGTAATATATTCCACCAACGCTTTATTTTATCTATTTTTAAATAAGTAAAATTTGAACAAATTAGATTAATTAGAAAACACTCACAATAAGGTATGAAAACCTTTTATGGTGAACCATAGATAATCCGTTACGGATTGTTAAGTGTTAAATTCAAGTAAAGATAATTATTAGAACTTTAGCGTGCATCCCACGTCTGCCATTATTATCCAATTTCCATAGGAAAGATGAGCTGTGGCTCTTATGGTGAGAGCTAAGGTCGGAAGTGGTAAATGAGCACCGATCATGGTCCATAGAACACGATTGTTATGTATATGTGTGTCTATAATATATTCGCACTCTAACGGCCGCATTTTACATCCGATTTAGTCCTAATTTGGTACACAAGTAGGTTTTGTATGTCGTTAGGATAAGTTCGTTAGCAAAAAAAAAAAAAAAATAATAATAATAATAATAAAAATAAATAAAAACCAACACAGGAAATACTCTTTTTGACTGAAGTATATTTTTTTGAGATTTTTCAAACCAGAATGTAACATTTTGGGAGTTTCACCTTAAGCAATAAATAGAGGAGATTATCCTGCAAAATTGGTTTATTTACACGACCTTATAGCTCCTATGTATGGTTCATTTACAATCCATCAAAACGTATAACACCATACATTTTGGCAACACGTAAGCTTCTGATTCGAGGCCACGGCGGGAAATATACTCGCGAAGTGAGTTTGTCCTCTGTGAGCGAAACGAAGTCGTCCACATTCCGAGGCTACAAGGCTACAGAGGTGCCAACTGGCAAAGCGAGTTTTATCCGCTGAGATTGTAACGAAACTGCGCGTGAGTGGAGACTGGAGACTAAAGTGCAAACAATTTGAGCTATTTAGCTATTTAGCGCCTTCGTGAGTAAACCTATTTCCGAACTCTATAACAATTGAAACCCTAAAACACTTAAACACAATTTTAGAAATTCGCTCAACTCACGTTAGCGGTTCAGATGTCGATCGAATTGTTCTTCTTCCACACACATATTCTACCCGTTTATGCATAAATTTTGTAATAATTTGTAATAAGTTGGCCTCTTAAAATAGTGGCCATGTACTTATAACATTAAAAAAATGCCAAGGTAATGAAACTTGGGGTAGTGGTTCGGTATGGTAGAGTAGTGCTCCACGCCATTTATCCAACAAAATGTTCTTGTTGAATTTTGTAGGGGCCTAAAAACCGCGTTTTTTTTGAACTTTTTTAGTTTTTTCTCTATAACCATTTTCCTTACTTACTACGACTTAGACCATTCTAATCAGTTTTGTACAGAGATTTAAATTTCCTATAATTTTCACTAGTAAAATTTATTTTTGAGCCTTCACTTACCGAGATACTTGGCTTCAAAAAAGTGAAAAATTCCCAAATTGGAAAAAATGTCAAAAAAGCTGTTTTTGTACTATATGAGTTTTATATTACTACGTATTGAAAGGTTGGTACCTGCATCTGATTTTTTTCACATGCAGCCCCTCTTCCTTCACTTCAGAACCCCCCCCCCCCCCCGGATTGTGACTAATTTTACTCAGTATGGTGCCCCATCCAATTTAATAAATTTGTGTGTTTATGACAATCGAAATTGCATGCTTATCCTTATGCCTCATAAATATAGAATTTATTTTCAGGTTTTAAAGTTCATAAGAACACGTTATATGCTGAAAGAACTATATTTCAAAATTAACGTACAATACCAGAAATAGTAATAATTTTTTTTAGTAATAGAAATATTAATTTTATGTACAGAATTAAAAGAAAATATTTACACTAAATTCCCACTCAAAACCTCCCTCTTTTTCCACCAAAGGTAGTGTTTTCGTATTTGGGTTCTTCCTAATCAACATCGCATTCACCCTCAGTCATACTTTATTCTTTCTCTTGAAAGTCATGCTCAGGAGAGTTTTCTCATCCATACCCGCTGCAATTTTTGCAAATGGTGGAGCACAGTAGTCCTTCTTTTCTGCAGCTGTTGTGCTACACCTTTTTTTCAGTTGCATGAAATAATGTTCATGATTTTGTTGGGAGCTGCATTTCGTGAAATGGTGATGGGGACAACTCCACTTCTCGTCAACTGCCACCCCCACAAAGATGGCAGTATGTCATTTTAAAGACATGTCTGTACCTGTTGGTATGTGCGGTCAGCATAGTGGGTGACTGCATCTGCCATAGGCAGCAGGCTTGCCAGTTGGAATTTTGGTTTGGCCACAGATTTGGTGAAAAGGTGGTACCGCAGAAAGTGGAGGTATTCCGTGGCCATGTTTAATCCATACAAATCTATGAGTAACTTCTCCCCTGCCTCAGCAATGTGAGAGACAGAGGCATCTGGCTCGTAGAAGACAGCTGCTAGGGCATTTAAGAAAGTATTTTTAAAATTTTCTTTTTGCCTTGTCCGAAAGGGGCTGAAGTAGTGTCGCACCCACTTATTGTATGGAGGAAAAAATATGTTGTGGATTGAATTTGCAGGAGACAGCTGAATACAACATTGATGGGGAATTGCCACTTCTACTTTTTTAAAAGTATATATTTTTATTGGAAGAAGAAGCTAGTGCTGTGAGCAACACGAGGAGGTCAACATCTTCGCCAGTCATGGTGATACTTTCATACTCAGCAGCCTTCGATATTGCCGTGTGAACAATCATAACGTCAGCATCTTCAATTGCCTGTTTGACTTTAATGAAGTGTGCTGCCACTTCTGTCATTAGCATTAGGTTGGGTTTGTTTGTGTCATTGGATGAAAAGATCTCCTGAACCACAGTGACTGCAGTTGCGAACGAAAAAACAAACTGAGTGGTGATATGCAGCAAAACCCGGCGAGCTCTTTCCGTAGCTTTGCCGCTTTAATAGGAAATGTCAATCGGATACCCATGAAATACCACTGTGACATTGCTACCAAAATGATTACCTTTTGCTAAACTTTGATGACAAATGAAACACTCTCCGGCCACTCCGGAACTGGAAGAAGACATTTCATTTAATTGTAGTTCTTAAATTGTTTGAAAACAACATTTAACACTCAACAACGAGTAGATATTATTGTATACAACAAATTATAGAGGAAGAACGGAAAAAAGTGAAAAAAATCGCGGTTTTTCAGCCCCCCAAAAATTTCAAAATGAAATTATGTAGATAAATCGGGTGGAGCACTACTGTACCCCATCCTAAGTTTCATTAACTTGGCATTTATTTTAAGGGAGGCCTCTTTTTCAATCTATGGCGACTTGACTAAAACCAAACAAAAAGGTATAAGTTTTTTTTTTAAAAAAGGTGTAACTAGCTCTTTTTGATAAATGTTTAAGATTTAACGTAACCTCCAAGATAAGATAGAAAATATTATTCGAAGTATAAATCCAATTATGAAGTTTATGCCTACTCCAAAATACAACCCTAAAAGTTAGAAATACAAAAATTGTTTCAAAGTTTTAATCAGCTGTAGCCAGTGATAAATACTTTACATGAAAGTTTATCAGGAATGGAGTGAATTATATTGCAAATTATTGTAACTCAGAACATCTACACTAAACTGAGATTGTTTGGAAATTTTATTTTATTTTCCATTAGTATTTTTTAAATTATTTATATGCCCGTCATTAAAATTACTTATAAATTTCTTTATTTTTCTCACCGACTTTAGACCCTTGAGATTGATTTGTTATAAATTATATGTTAATAATAGTACTTTTTTAAATAAAGCATACAAATATCGGCAGTAAAACAGTTCAGTCAAATTGTTTGGAATTGCGTTATAAATAATCTAGGTTCATGATACTTAGCTCTAATATGACATTTTAAAGGGTAATTAATTTAGGCATTATTTACTTCATTGTTCTTCTGTTGTAGAAAATATAAAGACTTTAAAAGTGTACAAAACATAATTATTTTAATGGCAAAATGTATACGTTTTTTGTTATTCCTATTGTTCACTGTACTTTATAATGTAGATTGTTTTTGTTCCAGATAAACCTTAATCGTATGCCATAAACCTTATACTATACCAATACATTGTGGCAAGAGGGCGGAAGTAGAGCATGCGGTAATCGGCTCATTTCCAAATTGACAAAGTAAGATTAGCTATCTGGACTTGTGCTTCGAATTTTTAGCAATTTTTTTTAACCACACTATCATGGTTAAAAATTACAATGGACGAATAAAGTACATCGTAACACAGGATATGAGCATTCAAAAACTTTCTCAAACACTCTCGAATATTATTGAACAATCTAGAACATTCTGAAAGCTTCGGAAATCGATTACCATCTGCTTCACCGATTTCCTACAAGAAGTAATTTGGTGCAATGCGCTCTTTTGACATCCATATATCCGAATCCAACCACTGTTGTACCAAACCGAAATCTTCTTCATGGATGGGGAATACAGGGTTACCATACCATATATTGGGGCCATGGGGCTGCGAGGGTTGGTTGCGGAGTAATAGCTGCACGCATGGACACATACATCTATATATAAAAGCGAAATACCACTGACTCACTCATCACAATTTCTCAAAAACTACCGAACGGATTGAAATGAAATTTGATATGTAGCTTACTCTAGGGCCATAGGCGCTCGCAAAGAAAGGGTTTAAAAAAATTCGAAATTTAGGTGGGAGATTTGGGGGGATCAAAGTTATTAAATCACGATTTCTTCAAAACTACCGAACGGATTGGAATGCAATTTGGTATGTAGCTTCCTCTAGGGCCATAAGTGTTCACTAAAAAAGGGTTTTAAAAAATTGGAAATATTAGGTGGGTTTGGGGGGTAACATTTACTAAATCACGATTTCTCAAAAATTATCGAACAGATTGGAATTAAATTTGGTATGTAGCTTCCTGTAGGGCCATAGGCGCTCGCTAAGAAAGGGTTTAAAAAAAATCGAAATTTAGGGGGGAGGTTTGGGGATATCAAAGTTATTAAATCACGATTTCTTCAAAACTACCGAAAGGATGGAATGAAATTTGGTATATAGCTACTTGTAAGGCCATAGGCGCTCGCTAAGAAAGGGTTTCAAAAAATTCGAAATTTAGGGGGGAGGTTTGGGGGGATCAAAGTAATTAAATCACGATTTCTTCAAAACTACCGAACGGATTGGAATGAAATTTGGTATATAGCTTCCTCTAGGGCCATAGGTGCTCATTAAGAAAGGGTATGCCAAATTTCGAAATTTTAGGAGGGGTTTGGGGGGATCAAAGTTACTAAAATTATAATTTCAGATCTTTTATTATTATGACAATAGTCCTTTTATTATTTAAGATATATACATATATAAAAGCCAAATACCACTCACTGACTGAACACTTAAAAAGAATACAATTACGTTAAAAAGACTGAAAATACCAACCACCACGGGCAACGCCGTACGGGTCAGCTAGTTTATTATATATACAAAAGACATAGTGTCTTTTTTAATGAGCCACCATTGGTATCTTGTAAACTTTAAATCTGACGAACGACAAACTTTATTAAATATTGAAACTTTTCTTGTTTTTTGTGAAATGAAAAATATTTAGTTAAAGTATTTGGCCG
The DNA here is from genome assembly GCA_018207615.1 of Philaenus spumarius. Lineage (NCBI taxonomy): Eukaryota > Metazoa > Arthropoda > Insecta > Hemiptera > Aphrophoridae > Philaenus > Philaenus spumarius. The sequence goes on from JAGFPH010000035.1 coordinate 922,816, forward strand.
ACATTTTCCAAAATTTGGGTACAATTTGGAACAGTGATTTCGGATTATTTTAAGTTTTTTTAAGACTTTTTTGTTCCTTGTTTTTTTATTTTTTTTTCATACGACTAGCAATTTAAAAATTATAGGGTTATACAATTTTTAAAACACCTTAACTGAGCGGAAGATATTCTTGTATGGTAACATTTTGAACCCATAAAAATGATCTGAACACTAACAACACGTTGTTTAGACAAATAACTATTTAAAATCAACAAATACGGTTTTTGTGATTTTTAGTAAAGAGTTGGTAAATACAACATTTAGTTGGCAAAATATGTTTAGTATCAATATATGTTGTTCCAGTTGTTGCAAATTGCTGTTTAACAAAAACAATCTGTTTATCAGGCTATAAGTTCTCATTTTAAATTACAGTTTTGATATTTTTATATTGGAAATATTGGCCAACTTTCGAATT
>JAGFPH010000035.1:932546-956711 GCA_018207615.1 Philaenus spumarius
ACGGAATTAAATACAAAAAAACTTAATACAATTTCATTTCAAACAAACTGCCCTGAATTCCTTTCGTGCCTGAGACGCTAATAACCGATACTGTAACCTCAAACGCAATTAAAATAATGTAACATTACCCCACACATGTCCACACCATTAACCATTAGCTTTCATATCCTTCAGCTTGTATTGTGAAATACGAATCGTTTTGTTTAGCAACGTAAGAATGCCTAAGTGTAAAAGAGACCAAACCGCAAGCGCCTTGTTGGAACAAAATTATCTGTTCGCTTGTGGTCAGGAGTAACATTTTGAAACGACCTTCCAAGGCAAATTATTCTATCTTTGGAGACTTGATCGAGAAAATGATACGTTGAAAGTACCGTTTTGACACATTTACAATGCAATGTTTACTCTAACTTACTTCATAAAAAAAAAACTAAATTTCAAACATTAACAACTTGACCGAGAAAAAATTCAAAAATTACCAAAACTAGAGATTTTTTAACGTATTTAAGATTTGCTACAAAACATTACACGATACTCGTTCAGCTTAAAAATAAATAGAATAATAGTGATAATAAAGACAGAAGTTGTAACATAAACAGTTGACAGTCTGAGACCTGTCAAGAAAGAGGATACAAAGTGAATTTTGAACCTTATTGTTACTCAAGTTATGTTTATGTTGCAATTAGTTTTAAGTAGGCTAAGCTACTTCTCGGTTCATGTAAATTTCGATTGTTTAGTCTTCGAATTTTGTTACGAATTCTGGATTAGTTGTTAATTTTCGTTTTCTACTTTTTATGTGTTTCATATTTATCTTTAAAACATAAATTACTTATGGGAAAATATTTTCATGTTTGTAATTTATATTGACTTAAGCAAGAAGCAAATTATTCAAAATCGATAAGAGGTGGAATTTGTAAAACGCATTGTTTATAAATCACATTATTGCTTCTAAATCTGTATATTTGGGATTATTGTATTTAAATTGTTATCTTCCTCCTTTTTCATGCAAATATGTGTAGCACACACACAATATGCATTTGTTTCGTCAAGGCCTTTTATACACCGTATGATTAAGGCAAATCTAACAGTACATTATTCATAAAAATTGGTTGGACCACAACATTGCATATACTGAAATATTTTTACCTTCCTTTCTATCCCGTACGTAATTCAACAGATAATACAATTCATTTTAAACAAAATGTTTTACTCCTTTACATATTTTTGGATGAGGGTGTTTGAAACATTGTTTTTATTTTCATTTTCTAAAAAATACCTTTTTACTATTGTAAAATTTTTTTAATAACATTCAGATACAATATTCCAGGATGTGTTCTATGTAGAATGTGTTCGATATATATCTTTCTATTGTTTCTTGCTGTGTGCCTTTAGGTAAACCTGAGGCTAGAAATGTATCATTAACAAAAGTAATTAACAAAGAATCTAATCAAGCCGGTTTCGTAGGCTATATTGCTGAACATTTGAATACAAATAGTATTGCGAAATCTTATACAGAAACTTCAATTGAATATATTTCTATAACTAAATACTATTATTTCGAAAAATATAAACGAACAATAAATACATAGGCCTATACTAAATCAAACATTCAATTTTGATACAATTTCTATCTTTCAATAAATACTATAATTATGGTATATTAACAAAGTAGAACGTCAGAAGAATCTAAATGAAAAATAACTTGCTCTTTAAACTGAATGTTATTCAAAACATAAACATAAGGTAAACCAATTTTCGACCACGCAGCAGAACCGCTGATGTGAGTTGAGCGAATTTCCAAAGCAAGTGTGTGTGTTTTTAGAGTTTCAACTAGCTACTTAGGAAATTGATCTACTCACAGAGACTTTGAATAGCTTCCAGAGTGACTGAAAAATGTGATCCGGATTTGTTTGCACCTCAGCCTCCAAACCCCGCTGCATCACGGCCGCAGACCTCGTAATAGAAGCTGCTCCATTGTAAAATCTCTCTAGTGGATTTTAACCAAGTAGCATATTGTTATGGTAATTTACGTTTTGATAGATTTTGTTGGAACCCAAACGAGGAAGGACATCTAAAAAACAAAATGTGTAGAATTATCTAATATATTTCTTTGTTTACATAAAATCCCCAAAAATGTTCATTCTTTATTACGAAAAATCTCAAAAACTGTATACATTGTCTCAAAAAAGTGTTTCTGGTTGTTGGATTGTTTTGGCTAATTAACTAGTCTAAACGACTTGAAAACCAATTTGTATACCAAAATTATATCAAATCTGACGTAAAATGCGGCCGTTAGAGTGTGAAACTCGCACACATATATATTTATACATAAACTTTAATGACAAACCAAGCGTATTTTAGACACCATGATCGGTGCTGATTGACCCCTCTTAATCTTAGATCTCACCATGAAAGTCACTGCAATGGCTCATCTTTGCTATGAAAATCCGCTAATTTTTACAAATACAGAACTATAGTAAGGCTACTTATTGAATGTATTTCTAATCGACTAACACAACCATCTCAACGCCTAGTTGCTTCGGTGAAGTTCTAGGAACGATAAAAAGCACCTAAACGTCAGTTAGACACACCTGGTTCGAAACAAACAGAGCGAAGGCGTGACCTGATCACGTACCATACATGGTGCGTAATTTGAGTTTGATCGGAACCCTAACAGACCGCAGACGTCTGAAACTATCATTTAAGCGAGAGTAAAAAAACCATTAAAGGATTTACTCTAAACTGTCGTCACAGATGGTCGGAGCCAGGATGTTTCCTCTATCGGACTGTTTTCTTTGTTTCTATTGGTTTATTTTAAATGATTAGTGTTATTTCGTATTTCTTTAATTTATTTATTTTCTTATGTAGGCCGAAACACTTTTTGATTCGACTAAGATACGATTAGTTTCTTTTTCATTTTGTCTAGCTAAGTTTATATTTTTAATGATGAGTTATTTCTGTATAATTTTTTGTTTATTTATGCTCTTTTTTTATATGTACTCAAAAGAAAAAATAAATGAAAATTAAAACTAAAAAATGCCAAGAGCGTTTAGACAATACAATTACTACAGTCTAATTGGTTGAAATTGGGTTGCTACCCCTAAAAATAAATATAAATTTAACTAACTACGTACGAGCTATAAATCTAAAATTGTGTAGTATTATTTTAATGAGATATAAAAATCCCTTTTTAATTCCTTTACTTAAGTCAAAGGGAGGAAATAGGACAACCACCCTTAAAATTAATAATTATTTTTACACCTTTTCTATTTACTCAAAAAACTACTAAACCAATTTTACTACAAATTTCACAATTTATTCATGTTAGTACCAGGATTGTTTAGAGAGTATGGTCACTACAATCAATGAGATGAAAATAGCTACTCCAATACAACTAAAATAAATTCTACTGACTTCCTTCAGACCTTAAAGCTTTAGCCTTAATGAGTAATGAAATGGAATAATTACTCTTAAAATTAATAATAATTAAAATGGAATAACTACCCATATCAAATAAATTACAGTAACATTAAACACCCGTATGTCATTTTAACACCTGCCTTGATCATAAGAATTTTATTTTAACCACAATTAAATTTAAAATAAAATGTTAAATAAACTCACTAAATATATTTTTTTTTTTTAGTTTAATCTAATTATTTATTTATATACTAAAATAAAGCAATAGCGAAGCATTGCCGGATATACTATTAATTGATCGAGCGAAGCGAGGTCTCCGTTTTAGCTCGACCGTACGGCATTTCGTCTGTGGTGTCTGTCTGTCTGCCTGTCTGTCTCACGATTACTGCCAAACGCCAAGACCGAAAGTGATGATTTTTTTTCATGAATGATCAATATTCAAAGGCAGAGCGATGTATGTATACGGTTTTTTCAATTGTTCATTTTTAAACCCTTATATAAAATAAAAATAGCGGCCACACCGTTTCTCTTTGAAATTATTGAAGTAAAATTAACAAAGTTATTAGCTCAAGAAACAAGCATGTTCAATAATTAAAGGAAAAAGTACAAATTTAGGCCTACATAAAAAGTAGTACATTTTTTTATAATTTTTTTCATAAATTTAAAAAAGTTTCGTAATTTAGTTCTAAATAGAACTGTATAGAACTATTTATCAATTTCAAATATCTTATTTTGAAAACAATAGTTTTATGTTCCTACTGCATGACTGCTAACAAAACTAGGCCTATTTTGAATAGTAATTTAGGAATACTATATCCTTTGCCCAAAAATGACATATTATTATAAGAAAGTGTAAGGAATAAATCAAAGAATTGAACTGTATACTTGTAAATTATTATTCCATAAAAGTATTTGACTTAGCTTTACTTGAATTACAAAATGAGATGAAACAAATGAAACCTCGCGGCGATAAAGTACATACAAAAAATTACCGTTGGACAGCGTGGGAAGTGTTGGTAGGTACGTGGGTTGAGATCACTATCACGACCAAAGAACATGTAATATAGTAGAACCGGCACCAATAGCCGGGCGAGCTGGAGTGATGTGAGTCAAACGTCGTAGCTGTTCCCCCACCCTCTTGCCCTCTCAGTTTCTTCACAAGCGCTTTCTCAATTACCTTTTTCTGATGAATTGTAACTGGTTTGCTCCCATAAAGACTTTCGTGGAATGTGTTTTTTTTTGTGCAAATGAAGCTTACAAGGGCTTAAGCCCAAATAGTTGTCAGTTAGACCTACTTATTGCAATTACATTTTAATGAATTCTGAATGTTGTGAAACGTATTCATATTCGGACAGTGAACAAAATAAATAAAACACATTTATTGCAATTTTGATATTATCTTTATTTTATAGTGAACCAAGGTTTCAACAATAACAGTGTTGCAAATAACTTATTTAAACCATCGTTCACCGTGTGAAAGTTGAAGTGAAATAAATTTTAGAAACGTAACAATTTAGTTTTATTAATTTTGTTTTACTTCATTGTCCTAATGTTTATAAGTAGTTAACATAACATAATTGGTAGAAGGGTGAGTTTCATAAAAAAATTAAATTTTTGAAATTGTATTTATGTTTAAATATTTTATTTAGGTATTTAAGAATAGAAAAAAAAACATTGTTCCTAGAACAATACTAATTTGTTGTTTCTCGACCTTATTTTATTTTTGTGGAGTTAATCGTTGATCTCATTTATGTGATGAAATATTTTTATTCTAAAATAATATGCCCCTATGCTTTAATAGCTTCTTGTTCTAAAAAGTGATCTGTTGAAAAAAAAACCCTTTTCCCCAGGCACTCCTTTAAAAGCAAGCTTGTAAAATTTGTTTGTTATTATTAAAAATTGTTAAATTATAAAAAAAAATATTAAAAAAACCAAACATAAGTAAAACATGGGAAGTGAGTGTATTTAGAAGATTAAAGCGTCCCATCGAATAAAAGAATCGCCAATACTAAATCGAAAAGAGTACTAGTTAGTGAATGTAATAATATTATTTAAAACTAGAGGGATCTTTAAAACTAAAAGTTTTATCCCCTTCTCGCTTCGATCGCCAACTCCCGAGGTGACTCGCGTCGGAGCAAATGCAAACAGGCTATTTTATATAAGTAGGCCTTACTATTAAATTGTAATATGTTTCATTTATTTTAATTAGGATGTCACATAGTGATTTCTTATTTTTAAATTCCTTAATTTATTAAGGGCGTATTCTCTAGTGTTAAGGAAAGTATAACAGTCAAAATTTTTACTACATTTTCACCCTTTAGCAGCACGCGACAAAATTTAAACTTATGACACTTTTTTTATGTACTTATGTTGTAAAATATAAATGTACACATTTTCAGCTCATTAACTGTTTAAGGAAAATATAACAATTAATTGTTATTGTTTTACGAGCTGTTTTAACCCTTAAATCAAAATTAATTCTAGCCTATGTTACTCAAGGATAGTGTAGCTTTTTATTAGTAAAACTATTTTTTCATTCGGTTCAGTAGTCCCAGATATTATCCCTTACATACAAACAAATAAACAAAAGAATTTTACTTCTTTATAATAATATTAATAATAACCCCAAAGCTAAGATGGTAAATAATGATATTCAAATCAAATTATTTCTTATATTTTATAACAGCAGTTATAATAATGGTTAAAAGAACCATCAAGTCTCAGGTCTATACACTTTAATAAAAACCTAACCTAAGAGTTAGAAATTCAAATAATTGCTTCACGATGTTTTATCTGTTATTTTATTCAATTGGTTGCTATGGTAATAAAAATATAAATATATGTGATCATTCATCAGTCTAGGCCTAACCTAAGATTTTTTCCGACTAAATTTACAAATATTGAAATAAAAAAGGCTATTATCAAAATGAATTCTAGCCTATATTTATTCAGGGATAGTGTAGCTTTTTCTCTCACCTCTTTCTCCGGCCCTTGTTGTTGGACAGAGTATCACTAGTAGCATAACTTCCTGAACAACCGGGCACCTTTCAGTCGTACGACTGTCTTACTGTTCAGGCATCTTCTTACTTATTTCTCAGTTCTTCTTCCTTCCGCTTCATCACTGTTACTATGTAGTTTGCAGTACTATCCCACTTTTCTTTGCTTCTTAGCATCAGCGTTATTAGATTTTCCGGAAGAATTTCTTCTTTTATCTAGCGTTGTAGATCTTCTTTTAGTTTTATTCCATCTTCACATTTGAACAGAGTATGTTCCACATCATCTTCCTGTCCACAGCTGTCACAAATGCTGCTATCAATTTTCTTAAATCTCCATAAATAATGTTTAAGGCTACCATGTCCAGTAAACGCTTGTGTCAAGTAGAAATTTACCTCGCCATATTTCCTGTTCATCCACAGTCCTGGATCTTTTAAAATTATATGGGTCCATCTTCCGTTGTTATCCTTGTCCCATTCCTCCTGCCACCTCTCAATAAGCCTCTCCCTAGCTTCCCTACTTATTGTAGCTTTTGGCTTAGTTTCATTTAACTTATGTTCCTTGTAAACCTCCCTTCTCTCACAAACTAAAAGGTGAACTGGTGGTATTCCTGCTACAACAATTACCGCAACTTGCGAGACTGTCCTATGTGCAGCAGTGACTCTCAGTGCCACTTGCCTCTGGACTGACAGCAACCTTCTCCTATGGACTTGCTTTGTCATTGCTTCACTCCAGACCGGTGCTGCGTACAGTATTATGGAATGAACCACACTTGCATACAACCGTCATTTTTCTTTTGGTCCTCTAACATTGGGCATCAAGCGCGATAGGTTACCTACTACAGTGGCGGCCTTCATACATACCTTCTTCACATGTGGTCCGAAAGAAAGTCCTCTGTCCACTTCTACTCCAAGGTACGTCAGCTGCGATTTCCAGTTGATCCGCACACCATTAATGACAAACTTTGGTGTCCTGAACGTCCTTCTCTTTGTTACCAGGACTGCTTCTGTTTTGTTGACGGCCATTTCTAGGCCTTGGCTAGTCAGCCATCTTTCGACTCTTCCATCTTTACTTCCAGGACATGTTCTTTTAGAGCATCCACGACGATGATGCTGTCATCTGCAAACCCTACGATTTTCACTCCCTCTGGTAATTCCGTTTCCAACAACTCATCGTAAACAATCTTCCAAAAGAATGGCCCCAGACGTGATCCTTGTGGTGCTCCTCTTGTCATTTTCTCTTGGATAAGCCAACCGTCGCCCTCATAAATTATTTGTCTCTGATGCAGGTAGTCTTCTATGACTGTCCTCAGGTATAGTGGAACGTTCTTCCTAAGTAGAGACTCCAGCACATCTTGCCATCTGAGTGAGTTGAATTCATTTCTAATGTCAATGGCGATTAAAGCACAAAAACCTTTCCTCTCCACTCCCTTCCCTCTACCCTCCATTGCAATCATCAGCGATTCTTTTATGGCGTCTACAGTTGACAATCCACGCCGAAAACCAAATTGATTACTCGAGAAGCCTCCGATAGATTCCATGTGATCTTCTAGACGTCCAAGGACCAAACCTTCTAATATTTTCCCCATCGTGTTCAGAAGGCAAATTGGACGATAAGATGAGGTCTTGTCCAAGGGCTTATCTGTTTTCCTCAAAAGGACTAGCTTCTGTTTCTTCCAGGGCTCCGGAAAACTACCGTTTTCTAGACACTCGTTGTATAAATCTAAGATCTTGTTTGGGTAATCGTCTATGATGCGCTTCAGAATCTCATTGGGGATCCCGTCAGGGCCTGATGACTTACCAATTTTTAGCCGTAGTCCTTCTCTCTTGAGGTCCTCGAGCCGGAATCGTTCTTCACCCAGCAATTCTATTCTTATTGGACGATTTACTCGTTGTACTTCCTCTCTAGGGAATAGGTCCTTAATTATCTTCTTCACCCAGAGTTCCTCGTTTAGAGTTGGCCTCTTCTTGTTAGCTCCAAGCCTCTTGCACACTAATTTGTAAGGGAATCCCCATGGGTCGTTATCAACTTCTTCCAGGAGTTCACGCCATTTCCTCATATTGCTATCCCTGATGGCCTTCTTAAAATTCTGTCTGACTTCTTTGTAAAGCCCGATCAGTATCTGGTTCCCTCTGGATCGTGTCGACCTTCTTTTCGCCTTCAGACATTCCGTCCTCAGAGCAGCAATGTCTTCCGTCCACCAGTACTTGGCCCTGTGACTATCCGTGTTTGATCTGCGCCTAGGCATGCAGCTATCACATACCTTAACTATATGTTTTGTGACACCTCTAACTTTATCTTCTATTGCGGTTACCCGACAACTGCCGTTGAAAAAGTCTAGGAGCTTCATCTCTTCTAGGGCTTCCTTATAAGCTACTAGATCTATCTTCTTGGTGTTCCATGATCTTGAAGTTTTGTGGACTTGGACGTCTTCCTGTTCTCCTGCATTCGCATCCAGATGAAAGAGGATATAGGAATGATCGCTTAGCGTTTCATCCTCCAGAACCTTCCAGCTTGAGATCCTCCTAGCAACATTTTGACTACCCAAGGTCAGGTCGATGATGGACTGTGCCTTCCCTCTTGCGAATGTGGGTCGATCCCCCACATTAACTACAACTAAGTCAAGACGTGCTATCATCTCTTCCGTCAATTGTCCTCTCCAGTCATGCCGCCATTCACTCCAAAGGTGGGATTTAGCATTGAAGTCACCGGCGATGATAACTTCACCCCCGTCTCTTCTAACGCTACACTCCAAGTTAAATAAGTCCTCCTCGAACTTCTCCCTGTTATCATTAGGTGAGAAATAGCAACTGTATATTCTCACTTCATTGCTTCTGATAGAGACGAAACCCCTGTCAGTCTCTTCCAAATCCTTGACTCGGATCGCCGAATTTGCAACCATAATTGCAGCCCTGCTACTAGCATCACCATACCATTCTGCCGTGTCTATTTTCCCACCATGCTCATATAACAACAGGATGTCAGATTGGTGTCAGATAGTGTAGCTTTTTGTTAGTAAAACTATTTTTTTAATCGTTTCAGTATTTCCAGAGAATACCCCCTACATACAAACAAACAAACAAATTTCAACTCTTTATAATATTGGTATACTGATTAAAAGTTATAGGAGGCCTAACTGTTTTGTCCACTTCTCTCACGCTGCAACCAAAGACCACTCAACAAGGCATTATAACATAAAAAAATAACAAAACACAAAAAAAGAAACGTCAATAACAAACACTAAACTAGGAGTAGCATAAACACACGTGGAGAGTTCTGATGTAATGTGGAAGGCTAGTGTGTTAAACTGCAGAAGGATGACGTGTTATTGAGGGCAAAGGAGCGGGGGTTGGAGAGCGGGAGTCGATTCACATCCTCTTACCCTATGCCGATTCTATTTTATTCAATATTCTGTGATCACGACGCTTTAACATCGTTTGTTTTCATTATTTATAATATTGGAATGTGATATGGAACTGTAAATACAGTGTTAAGTTTTAGTTATTTAAGTATGTATGTACTGTATTTAATTCTGTTTTCCCTCAATAACACGATATTTTTAGCTACCTTACGCATTATTAACCTAAATAAAACACAATGTACCCTAAAAGAAAATCTTTAGCAGTTAAAGTTTAAGAAAAGAAAAATAACGAGAACTAGAAACCCCGGAATTGCGGGAAATGCAAAATAATGTTTCACTGGCTAAACCTTCTGCCTACTTCCTATTTGCACACTATTTTTAACCTAAGTTAAAAACCTAAGCTCAATAATTTGTTAATTCAAAGAGCGAGGTCTACTGTTCACAGAACTACTAGTATTATGTAGTATATAAATATATTCATTACTAAGTTATTAGCGAATTTCCATAGGAAAAATGAGCTATTGCAGTGGCCCTTATGGTGAAACCCAAGGTCGGGAGTAGCAAATGAGCACCGATCATGGTCTCCAGAACACGTTTTGGGGTGTCATTAAAATTCATATATATATATATATGTATATATATATGTGTTCGCATTCTAGCGGCCGCATTTTAAGTTCAATTTGGTCCACATTTGGTACACGTGTTGGTTGTCTACGTAGCTCGGACGAGTTCGTTAGCCAAAAAATCCAACAACCGGAAGTACGTTTTTTGACCGGAAGTAACTATTTTTTGAGATTTTTACTACGAGAATGAAATTTGTTTACTCTTTTTTCTAAAAATATAAATGTAGGATGTTATTCTGCACATTTAGTTTTTTTACGCGACCTTATAGCTCGCTTGGTTCCCCCAAAATCGGCCAAAACGTAAAATACCATAAAAGTACCCGGTTCGAAGCCAAGTGGTGCAAACTTCCGAGGCCAATAGGCGCAAACAAATTCTACTAATATGTTGCGTACACAGAGACAGCTGTTCAACGCCTTCGTGAGTAGACCTATTACCCAAATTGTTGGTTGAAACCCTAAAACATAGGCATATAAACTTAATTTTGTAAATTTGCTCAAGTCACGTCAGCGGTCCAGCTGCGTGGTCGAATTATTTATAGTTAAACATTGTTGAAAGTATAAATCTCATTGTAATTTTTGATGAAATGAAATGGTTAGTAACGCCTACTTCTAGAATTTTACTGAACCAATTTTTAGGTTTTTAACCTTAGGCAGCTGGTATACGCTTCTTATGCTTGTTTCTGATATAAATTAGTCAGGATTAGTTGACCAAACAGAGATCTGATCTCTTTCTTAAGATTAAGATTCTGCGTAAAACATAAAAATTATATGGCAGACTTACTTATCACATACACTAAGATACATTTTGTATAAAAGAAGGTTTTTAATAAACGTGTGCAATAACAGAAAGTATAAAAGACTTGTACACGGGAATGTCACGCTAGGCTTAGCTTGTATTTCGGGTTTGCGGAATCCGTGATTAAATTGTTGAGTATAACGTTGTAATCCAATAGAGAACTGCGGTCGGGGGCGGAATGTTTAATTTGGGCTCTAGTCAATGAGATTGTGTGTAAATAAACACCTAGTAGGGGCAGCGGGGGACGCAATTACCCCAGCCGGACACCCTTCCGACTTTACAGGAAACAACTTCTACACAACCCCACAAAATTTGTTTATCCAACTCTCCAGGGAAAAGGGAAAAGAGTGGATGGTGGAAGTAATAAATGGGTATGTTAAGCTAAATTATTGGAAGCACTTGAATTTATTTAACAAACACTTTGATATATATTTCCACAGTTAGTTTAAAGCATGTTTAATAGCATTATATATAATTTAAAGTAGCGTAGTTATTTACATTATAATAATGCCGGCTAAGAGCGTTAACAAAATTGCATAATTTTCAGTGACAAAATCATGAGAAGGATTTTAACTTTAAGGATTGTTACTTCAATTATCCCACGTAAAACAAGATACAGTATGTTTTTTACTAACGAAATTCATTTTATAAATGTATTCCTTTATTTAACTCAAAATTTAAATTTATACAAAACCGGAACTCAAATTTGACCACGTGAATTTACTGTAAGCAACTGCCATACTTCAGTTGATATTCTTCGTTTTACACATTTAATACTGTTTATTTTTATTATATATTTTACAATTCTTAATACTACATCGACATGATGTATGTGTAATGACGAAGCCATTCGCAAATGTTCCTCTTCTGGCCAACCAATATTAAACGTATTTTCAAAGAGGGCCTAACAATTTTGTTCTATAATATAGTGGTTTGTCATGTTGCTGGTATAAAAATTGTTTCTAAAACAATCGATCAGAGTGGTTCAATAAAGGCAAAATTAGCAGTTGCGATATGACAGTTCGAGGAAGCAATTTAAATTAGTTTTCTTTCGTGATAGACCCGACAAAAATTAACGGCTATAAGCCCATCATTAAAAATACCTGTCAAACAGTTGTACTTGGAGCAATTAAGTTGTCCTCCTTAAGCAATACACTCCTGAAAGAAAAAATTAGCCTTCAAATCAGTTTGTCTATTGTGAATGCTTTTGTCTTAATGGTGGCATTCAGCCAGAAATTCGCTCCACAAGTCAGTTACGTCATTGTAGCTATGATCACATTTCTACTAAGGCTTGAGTGACAACGCTTGTTCTTCTTCAGTTTTGCGTTAATTTTTCCAAACTTCAAAAACGCTTTTAAGATATTAACAACTGAGTAGATAGATAGGGAGTAGAATGAAAAAGAATGTGAGTAACGCTTAATTTTCAGAATGTACTAAACAAATTTGAAAGACCGAAGTTTGTCCTTTGATCATTTCAAGAGTGGAGAAACAACATCACTTCGTCTTATTCTAAACCTCTTATTCTTACTCCTCCAACTCGTCCTACTATCACATTTGAGAGCCAGAACTCATTTTCATCCGTTAAATTCGTTAGGTGTAAACTTCTATAAAAATACGACACAACTGCAGAACATAACTCACAACCTCTGTACAATGTTCAGAGACCATAAAGAAAATACGTTGGCAAATTTAACACTTTTCAATCTTTCAGTATGCCCACAAAAGTATTGATGTCTACCAGATATGAATTGATTTTGAAAAGGCTGGCTGATATAGGACTGACTGACTGGCCTATGATTATCATTCACTTTGTGATGAATTTCAGGAATTTTTCTAAAAGTGTTATTTTTCTAAGTAGATTTTAAATAATCTAATTTCCATAGGAAAAATAAGCTATTAGAGTGAATCTTATGATAATACATATGGTTGGTAAGTAGTAAATGAGCACCCATCATGGTCTCCTGGTAATTTTGTCTTTTGTAATTAAAAATATTATATATATACATTATATATTTGTTAGCACTCCAATGGCCACAATTTAAACCGATTTGGTCCACATTTGGTACACAAGTACAATTTTGGGAGTATTGAAAATCCATGTGTATATTCGATATCGTATCAAGATACGTCCCATAAAAGGTCAACTATTTATTTAGAACTGGTCAAGTAAAATCCAGTGAAAAATTTGCACTTCAAGTTTTAAGGAAATACTGAAATTTACTAATAATTTAAAAAATAGCCTTACAATTAATAGATTTAAAATTAATTTTAAGTTCTTTTCTTTAATATAATTCCTGCTATGTCATCTGCAGGAGAAATCCTTTGGATTGACGTTGAGTGAACGAGAGGTTAAAAACGTTATCCCAGTCTGCTACAGTTGGAACCTCGTGGGTTCGAGCCTAGTTACTATACACAGTTCCCAACCAACATTTAGCCTATCCGGTATAAAGTCAATATGTTAGCCAATAAAATAAATACATAAATACAAAAAACTAAGAACGTTAAATCTACAACTTAAGCATTGTATTTAGAAAACTATTTTTATTTACTATCTTATTGAAAATAAGTTGTGATTAATCTTATAGTGTTTCAAATAGTTTATTTTAAAATTCTTTTAACAGATTCATGTTCTATCAATCATCATTGGTGTACCTATCATGACAAAAACATTTCCATTATGGAAATCAGCAAACCATGCGAAAATCCCACTCGAAGTCAATTTCAAAAGCCCTCTCGTGTACGGTCATATCAAGTATTTAGTCCGGAGACCGAAACCCCGTATCTCATTCGACCAGTGTTTCGTGCATATCTACATCCCAGCATTGCTCATAATTCAAGCACTCCACTCGTTCGCTATTGAGCACTGTCAACAGGGCTTTTTGGCGTTGATATGTTGGCACACCTAACACCCTCTCACCCGTGCGATAATTGTAATTTATGTTAGGATCAAATTGTAGAGGGACGAAATCATGTAGGCAGTTTGGAGGGTGAAATGTGAGCTTGGATGCGTATAAAGGGGTTGCATACTCGTGTACAGTACGGGGCATAATTTGGCACTTTGCATTGGTCTGACGTGTATTTAATTATTCATTAAAATCACAGTGCGTGATCGGTTTTAACTAATATTGCGATAAATATTCAAAATTAATTAAGTAAATTAACTACAGGAAGGATGTGGTTTTGGCAAAATATAATAAAAGTATGGTGTTTTTAGGTGGACAGCTTTCACACACATCTTTGCTAGTGTTAACTATTAGAAAAAAAGTAAGTACCAAATTTGGACCAAATTAGATCGAAAATGCGGCCGTTAGAGTGCAAACATATAATCTTAGGTCTCACAATAAGAGTCACTGCAATAGCTCATATTTCCTAGCGAATTCGCTAGCAAGGAAAATAAGTAAAATATTTACGATAAGAATATAATATATATAGTTAAACATACAAAAAATAACCAGAGAAATGAATACGCACAATGTTTAACACTGACGTAATATTTCTTTATGACGGTTGTTTTCAAAACAGGGTTTCTTTTTGTTTAAAAAAAAGAATGCACATGATTTCTGCGTGGGACTAACATTTGATTAAAGTCAATATCGAGTGTACGAACAATATATATATTATATTATATAACTAACCATTAACTTATTTGTAAATAACTTGATGAATAAGTTTAAAAGAAATAGAATTCTGTTAATGCTGGATACATTTTTTATAATTATAATTACAAATTTCCTCACATAATATTACTTATCTACCGGTGCGCTAAGAGTAAAAAGAAAGAAACACAACAAGACTAAGGATCTTTGCCAAATATGAGTACATATTTATTACAATACAATATTTGTTTGACTAAGACCGAAAGAAATGCCATGACAGGAACAACCAAACAACCAACATAAGTATTCTGCAATAAATATCAAAACAGTCTGTTGTTGAAAGTAGCCTGTCCGAAGCCCTTCCTATTTTATTCACTTGTTTTTTTGCGAACCGTTCGGCATACATTAGGAGATATTAATATATAGGTAGGTGGTCTAATATTATTCAAATTAATATTGTTGAAGTATTGAACAAGAATACAGACTTAGGAGGATGAAATTTAGAACTGGTTTTCTTCGAAATGTTATATCCGAGTTTGAATTTATCGTGTTCGAAACAACTTGGGATGTCATTTCATTGTACGCGGCTATAAAATTGTATCGTGTTGTAGGGCAAAAACATCTTTAGTGATCTTTACAGCGGACTGTATTTCTATTCTTTGTGTTTAAGTGGAGCAAATTATTATTCCCGCAACATATTTTGTGATCAGGTGATAGTAAACTTGGCTTAGTCTAAAACTAAAGGCATCCGAATGTAAAAATGTGTAAGATAATATTCAGGATATCGCGAATAAATTAAAAAGTTATACTGACTGATATTTACTTGGTAATATGAAGTTTTAGGAAAGATTACGTAATAAAATATTTATTTTAAAATGTTTTCGTGGTAGAAAATTATAACCCATTTTATTGGCCAAAAGTAACAAATAATGACTAGACATTTAGTGTAAATATAACAATTATTATGTATGTAATTACTTTCTTATTTAGCTTAAACATAATTCTCAAAGTAGAAACTGTACGTAAAAACATATTTTGTTTCTTTCACAATATTCGATAACATATTTAAATTAATTAAGAAACAAATTTAAACATATTCTAATTAATTAAGAAACAAATTTAAACATATTTAAATTAATTAAGAAACAAATTTAAACATATTTAAATTAACACCTATTTGACCCTAGAACCGGCAATGTTAACGAAAATGTATTTTTTGGCGTTTACAAGAATGTTTTCAAAAATTCGCCAAAAATATTAAGTGAACCCCAATCCAAAAGTGTTCCGTAGCTTTTTTTGTAGAAAAAGGGTCAAAGAATTTATATATGCCAGTAAAAAATATGTTAGATGTAAAATTTACAAAGTTAACAGCTCAAGAATCAGAAAATGTTCATTTACGAAAGGTAAAAGTTCAACTTAGGTCTACATAAAAAGTAGTAAAAGTTTTTGTATTTTTTTTCATCAAGCTAAAAAAGTTTTGTAATTTAGTTCTAAATAAAATTGTATAAAAATATTTATCAATTTCAAATTTCTTATTTTGAAAACACCAGTTTTTATGTTACTACTACAAGACTCCCAACAAAACTAGGCCTAGTTTGTATAGTAATTTAGGAATATATCTCTTGCCGTTTTAGAGAAATTTAGATTTTTCTCGTTTTTTGGCCATTGTTGTTTAAAACCCCTTAAAAATAAAAAATTTGAAAAAATGAAGAAAAAAAAAACGCCTGGAGTTATTCCAGAACTACACCTTTATAGCAAATTTCATCAAAATAGGACCGTTGGTATGGTCTCCAGCTCTGTATACATCCTAACAGACACACAGACACACGGACAGACATCACAAAAAAAAACTTTTTTTGAGTTCAGGGAGCACTAAAACACATAATTCCACTACAAATTAAAATTCAAAAATTTTGACGAAAACAATACTTTCTCCATATACTACCTATAGCGGGGAGAAATTAAAAGTATGCCATCGATAGAAGTTCCCCTCAAAATAAACTAGATACATAGTAGCGTTTAGTTATTGCCTACGAAAATGGAGACCTTTTAGTAGCAAGATGGTGGACCCAAAAATAAAACGTTAAAATACATTTCAAAATAGCGGCAGTGTAAAGGCTTACTATACATTCAAAATTTACTAACATTTACAGAATGTATGTATTTGTAATACTACATATCGTTTTTTAAACACGTGTTTTAATAAAGTCGTCTTAAAACGTTCTTTGTGGAACACAGGAGACGAAACAAACGAGTAAAATAATTAGACCAGATATTTAATTGAAACTAAAAGGAGTCACTTAAATTTATATTCTGTAACAAAATGAGGCAGGACATATAACTTGTTGCTAGGAAGGTAAATTGAATGATAGAATATGTAAGTAATTGATGATGTTTTGAAAGAAAACATTTTAATGCACTATGGAAGAGGTATTTACCAGGAAAGAAATACGTACAAGTGGATGATTTTAACCCTAGACAACTATCACGAATCGGAATGTCGTTATCACTAGAGACACGTAATAATGACGTGTAACCTCTAATCCCGGTATATTTCAGGAAAATGGTGAATACATAATATACAAATTGAATCATTTTTACTATTTAAAGTAAAAAACTTTAACGAATTACATTATACTTAACTTTAAAACAGAATTTGTGTTAGTAAATATTATTCATTACATAAATATGTTTCATTTGTTCGGAACCTATGCACACTGAGGGCATTTTTCACTTGATGTTCACCACAGATAACTTTTCCACAGCTACAGTAAGTATCTGACATCCTCTTCTTTTTCCAATCACAAAATGAACAGTATGTTCTTCTCCCTTTCTGAGGAACAACTTGGAACACGAGGTAAAATATACTGTTAAAAATAGCGAAACGTAAATTTTACGTGTTGTTTAGATAGTGGAGTATAAAGTCGGCACCAAATTAACAGAGATGAACGAATCCACCAAGCAGTCTCTCAAAGGCAACTAACTGCCCAAAGCACTGCATAAAAGGCTATAGTGTTAGAAGGGCGGGGGGAAATGTCAGCAACACATGCAAGTTTTACGAACTCTAGTGTTCTAGGGTTAAATAAAACAGCTGATATTAAGAGAGAAGATGTTTAAACATTGCCGATGAAAAAAAAATGTTTAAAGACGCTAACGATATTGAATTTAGCAACGTGGAACAGCATATTTGACCACATAAAACGAGTCTAGCATACCGGTTATAGTCACAACTGGAAGACTCCATGGTAACATACAAAAAGCGGATAAGGTGAGAAATAAGGTAGAACATGGCGAAAGGAATATTAAATGTTAACTTAGAAAACTTTTGTTGAATGATGTCGACACAATGAGGATGCTGAAAGTGAGATACAATTGCCATCAGGTAGCTGGCTTCGACTGTTGTAATGACCAAGGCCACCTAGTAGTAACTACTACGGATTTAAGTTGGGTTTTCCTAGCTCCGCACTTTTCGCGCATCGCACTCCGCACTGCGGACCTCTCAGTGCAGTGCGCAGTGAGCTGTTCTGTAGTGTTTTCCTAGCTGCGAATTTGCGCTGCGTATTTGACTTTTTATCAGTTTAAATCTATAACAACACTGCTAACTCTCCCACCCCTCCTAATCATGACACAAGTGTTTTTTTATTTCCTTTGCGAGTGTATTTTGCGCTATAGCGACTAACAATAAGCGGAAGCGGGTTGTGATTACTTTCACTTATAAATTAGCTGCTATCAATGAAATCGAAAATGGAAGTTTATTGAAAACTGTTGCGGTTAATTTAATGAGTATATTGTGATGTACTGTAATCCTAAAAATGTAATTTTAAGTTAAATAAAGAACATAGGAGAGATTTTTGAATTTTGACTTTGATGGTTTGACTTTCAGAACCTTTCAAAACTGTAGTGTTAGATGTTCGGACCGAAAAAATCGTTATCCGTAACGTCTCGCCCCCCCCTTAATTCGGTTAACCGGGGTTTTACTGTAGTGTATTATTACTACATAAGTACATTCCTTTTACTATCTGTTTATCGTTGATTTTAGATTGGTGAAGGGCCCACATATTGAATCTGATTCGCATAAGAGCAATGATACAGATTAAGTCATTGTTTCCATTAATTCGAGAAATAAATTTAAACATTTGGTTTCATTTTAAAGTGCTGTCATATGCAGATGTTGACTGCCGAATACATTTTCAAAAACTGTTGTTTTGATTTCATAAACGTATGATATTAACAGTAAACTTTAGAAATTTTTTCGGGTGATAAAAGAGATATTGCAAAAACCTTAGCAATCAACAAACACAATCTGTACTGGAAATTTTGCTGAGACTCTTGCCCTCCGTACTGGAAATTTGTTAACATTCTGGCACACCATACTGGAAATTTTTCTGAGACTCTTGTCCGCCGTACTGGAAATTTTGTTAACCCTCTGGCACGCTATACTGGAAATTTTGCTAAGCTATTGCCCGCCGTACTGAAAACTTTGTTAACACTCTGGCACGCCATACTGGAAATTTTGCTAAGCTCTTGCCCGCCGTACTGAAAACTTTGTTAACACTCTGGCACGCTATACTGGAAATTTTGCTAAGCTATTGCCCGCCGTACTGAAAACTTTGTTAACACTCTGGCACGCTATACTGGAAATTTTGCCAAGACTCTTGCCCGCCGTACTGGAAACTTTGTTAACACTCTGGCACGCTATACTGGAAATTTTGCTAAGCTCTTGCCCGCCGTACTGAAAACTTTGTTAACACTCTGGCACGCCATACTGGAAATTTTGCCAAGACTCTTGCCCACCGTACTGGAAATTTGTTGTACTTAAATTTATATTACTAATAATTTTCTTATAACTTCTTATACTCTTCGTGCCTTTCATACAACAAATTTAATTCACTTGAATTTTGTAAACGAAAATTTAGAAGATGGTGTGAAGAAACACTGCGGGTCTAAAGCGATTGGCAGTCCGAGACCCGCATTGCCCTTCTGGCTTGATCCACCTGATACTTTAAAAATGTAGGTTTTAGAATGTCTTCACAAATGGGTATCTCTCGACAGGGCTTACTCGTTATTTAGATGATCTCATGTTTGCCGTGATAGTGATGCCAATAAACTGTTCAAATCCATTGTTGTTTTCAATAAAATAATATTTGATAGAACCTTACTATAGAAACCAAACAAATATCTATTGTTTTTCATTTTGTTGTCAGAATGTGCTAAAAAATAACTTTGAAATAAAATACAAATTTCTATCCGGTTGGATATGGTTTTCTTAACACGAACTAAGGTGAAATGTACATTAAAGCAAGCACTATAAATATACCATGTTTTTACCGTCAAAAACTTCAATTTATTTGTTATTAAATAAAGATTTATTTTTTAACTTTGTGTTTTTCAGTACACAATTAGTTCATTTTAGGTGCAATTTTTGTATTAAAATTAACGGTACCGGATAACTGGCACATACTTTCTCCCAGTTGAAACTTTATACCTTTTGAAGACTAGCATAGGAGGGGTTATTTAGAATTGCAAAAGTTGGAAAATGTTACCATGGAAAATATTAGATGCATGTAACACACATCCATATTATATTATTATATTATATTATTATTATTTAAACTATTCGATCGATTTCGAACAAATTTGCAATGAACATGTCAATTAAGCCTGTATAGATGCACGAAAAAAGGTTTTGAAAAAATTTGAAAGAACCCCCTTTTTGGCTAAAAACCCCCAAAAATTAGTTATTATTATTACTACCTAAACGAGAATTTTTAGAAAGATGCGGGTTTTTGCATACGGTAGGGTACATTAAGGGCTACAAATAAGCCAAATTTTATCAAAATCGTTAGAGCCGTTTTTGAGAAATTTTTATTTTTCTAATTTTTTTACCATTTTTGGGGGGTAAAACCCCTTAAAAATCTAAAATTTGAAAAAACGAAAAAAGATCCCGGAGATATTCCAGAACTACACCTACATACCAAATTTCATCAAAATCGGACGGTTGGTATGGTCTCCAGCTCTATACACATCCTTACAGACACACGGACAGACATCACCAAAAAAACTTTTTTGGGTTCAGGGAGCACCAAAACAAATAATTCCACTAAAAATATTTTTGGGTTCAGGGAGCACCAACACATATAATTCTACTAAAAAATAAAATTCGAAAATTTGGACGAAAACAATACTTTCTCCATTTACTACGTATAGGGTGGAGAAAGTAATAACGAAAAATGCTTACTGTATTATAATTCAATTCAAACATCGGTTGTTACCAGTTACATATCTATATACAGTACTTCGAGATATATGCTGTTTAAAATATTGTTTATATAAACTATATCTTATCTATGAATTGCTTAGTACTTTTAAAATCATATATTGGCCTAAAAGAAAAACAACTATGTATTTAACACCATGCATAACCATAAACATAGGCATACGTTTAAACAACAATATTATGAGTACAACAATTATATTTAAAACTAAACAAATAAATAATTTGAATGAAACTAGTAGCCGTTAAAATATCACATTTGTATCTTTATTTTCATACATACAGTAATTGTATACATGTATTTAAATACCAAATATTACCTTATACTAATTAGGCCCATACATTTAAAATTACAAACTCTATTTCAACCACTTTGTTACATCCTGAATTAACATGGATGTTACAAAGTGATTCATCATACCTTTGACATTCAACATACCAATAAACATTATTACGTTAGTTTAAACATAATTATATTGAAAACTAAACAGACAATCTGAGTGAAACTAAATATAATATTTTTATCTTTATTTTGATATATACCTAATTGTCAATTAGGTATATATCAAAATAAAGATAAAAATATTTAAATAAATACTAAACAGTATCTAAAACTATTATATATCTGTACATAAACATCCATTGTAACGGTGATTGCCTGCGATGAACTCCGAAACTACTCAACCGATATTAATTAAATTTTTTTCAAAATGTTTTGACTTATTCCAACTTAAAATATAGAATAGTTCTTATCCCGATCTAAAGGGTTGAAATGGGGTTGCTATCCCCATAAAATAATTACAAATTAAACTAACTTCATATAAGTTATAAACCTAAAATTATGTAATATTATTTTTAAAAGATTACAAAACTATTTGCAATTTAATTACTTAAGTCAAAGGGATGAAATGGGATAACTACCCTTAAAATTAAATGAAGCAATAGCGAAGCATTGCGGGTCCACTAGTATGAAATACAATCACGCGTTATAAATGTGTTGTCGCAGCACGATGTGATCGCATCCCGATGTTATCTGCCGGTTCTAGGTTGAAGAACAAAATTTTAAAAAAACCTTGAATACAGTCAAACCATCCAACCGTCCCAAAATAATAATACAAACATTCATAATATACACAAAACACAGACAACTAGCGAGAACTCATAAATGGTTGGGTCTCATAATTGCGTCTCAATATGTTAACAAAATCTTACAATCGCTTTTATATTTTCACAAATTATTTTTTTTCAAATTTTAAATCAACAAAATATAAAATCTTTTGCCTATTTGATGTTTATTGCATTTTCTGTGGAAATATTCTACTTTTATAACAATAATGATGTTACTGCATTATCGCTCTCACTCATAATATATAAATTATACAGAGTAATGAAAAAGTCCCAGACCCCCAAAATAATTCTAAAACAAATAAAGATACAAATTTGAAATTATAATTATATAGCCTACACAGATGATAAGATTTTACATTTCAGCGTGGTTAAAAAAATTATAAACCATCTTGGTCGCGCGATTTTGAATGTAACTTATTTTTTTTAAATGGGAAGTTGGTCATGTGATCAATCATTTCGATGTAGAATTTCAAGAGAAAACCAACGTTTAAAAATGACTGCCAAAAGTCAACGAAATCGTGTTTTCCGATTTTGCCCCATTTTGCTGTCCTAACAAATTTTGTATTACTAATTATTATTCTTTTTGGATTCAAAATCAAATAAGCTTTCAAACGATATGCCACACAACTATATTTGGTTTAACCATTCGAAATAAATTAAAAAAAACTAAAACGGCTGTATCTCAAAAAATTTAAATACTCCCAAATATCGTTGCGTGGCAAATCGTTTGAAAGCTTGTTTACTTATAAATCCAAAAAGTATAATAATTAGTATTAAAAAAAATAGTACAGCAAAAATGGGCAAAATCGGAAAACACAATTTCGTTGTTTTTGACCGTCATTTTTAAATGGTTAAAGATATGGATATGTACATTTCACACTCGGTTTTCTCTTAAAATTCTACATCGAAATGATGTATCTCATGTCCACATTCCTATTTAAAACATAAAATTCAAAAAGGCGGATCCAAGATGGCAGATAATTATTTTAACCACGCTGAAATGTAGAATCTTATCATCTGTGTCCATGATTAAAATTTCAAATTCGTATCTTTATTCGTTTTAGAATTATTTAGGGGGTCCGGGATTTTTTCAACACTGTATATATATAAAAGCGAAATACCACTCACTCACTCACTCATCACGATTTCTCAAAAACTACCAAACGGATTGAAATGAAATTTGGTATGTAGCTTCCTCTAGGGCCATAGGTGCTTACTAAGAAAGGGTTTGAAAAATTTGAAATTTTAGAGGGGGTTTAGGGGATCAAAGTTATTAAAAAAACGATTTCTTCAAAACTTCCGAACGGATTGGAATGACATTTTGGTATGTAGCTTCCTCTAGGACCATAAGTGTTCACTAAAAAAGGGTTAAAAAAATTGGAAATTTTAGGGGAGTTTGGTGGGATCATTTTATTAAATCACGATTCTTCAAAACTACCGAACGGATTGGAATTCAAATTGGTATGTAGTTTCCTCTAGGGCCATAGGTGCTCACTAAGAAAGGGTATGAAAAATTTCGAAATTTTAGGAGGGGTTTGGGGGGATCAAAGTTACTAAAATCATAATTTCATATCTTTTATTATTATGACAATAGTGCTTTTATTATTTAAGATCTATATATATAAAAGTCAAATACCACTCACTGGCTGAACACTTAAAAATAATACAATTACGTTAAAAGACTGAAAATACCAACCACCACGGGCAACGCCGTACGGTTCAGCTAGTTATTTTATATAATCAAGTTTTGATATCTTACATAAAACTTACGTTTCTTGACAATAAATATATATTTATTTATTATATATTGAAGGAAATACACACAATTTGGTCGGGAATTTGTTTAATATGAAAAACTTTTGCATAAAAGTAGATACATCAAAAGTACAAGTGTTAGGTATGTTGTAGTAAAAAAGCACTAAAATTGTTGTGTAGCTCTTTATATTGGCAACAATGCCACGCACAATAATAGTTTT
>JAGFPH010000035.1:956721-976025 GCA_018207615.1 Philaenus spumarius
GATCAAACGGAAATAAACTAGCTCTCAAGTTTACTTTCGATCTGTACTTTAAAGCAGAAACTGAATACATCAAACGGTCTTTTGGTTCGCTTTTCCTTTTGAACTTTGAAAGTTCTATCAACACTTTGAAAAGCTTTTGAAATCACTTCTTCATCGCTCTAGGCGGCCTTACCTTTTCAACTTCGTTCTTAAATGGATCCACACACGTCAAGGGTTGAATGGTAGGAAAGGATTCGAATATGACGTTGAATATCCGTAATTATGTTGTTGAAATATAATACAATTAAAATCTGTTATAAATTACCTTAGTATTAAATGTAAATATGTTGTTCAAATTATGAAGTACAAGTTAACAAGAGAGGAGTTAAATTAAGTAATTGTGTTACTAAACAAAATAAACCTATAAATGTTATTTTGTATCTATAGTACAATTTAGTTTATTTTCTAATATTTCTAGTTTATCAACTATTTTTGTTTAAGTCCTTGCTTTATACGAGTGACTTATGTAGACGGGTAATTAGCGTAGACCAGCAATTTATATATCCAAATGTAAACAAACTAATTCTAGCATATAATATATTAGTAAGGCGCTATAACGCGACTAGAAAACCGTTTGTAAGCACTTATAGTTTTACTAATGATGAGTATTTGCAGTGACTCTTACGGTGAGATATAAGATCGAGATTGGTCAATAAGCACTGATAATGGTCCCCACAACACGTTTTTGGGTGTTATTAAAAATGTTGTACACATAAAGGGGGGTGTGTTGGTGTGTGTGTTCGCACTCTAACATTGTACGTCCAATTATGTACAAATCACAAGTTGCAAAAAAATCTCTCAACCGGAAGCAAGTTGTTAGACAGGAAGTTAATTTTGTCCAGCATTTTCGTACTAGAATAAAACTTTTTTAGGGTTTACATAAAACAATAAATATGGGAGATTATTTTTAACATTTTGTTTTCTTACACGACATTATAGCCCGCCTGGTTTCCCCAAAATCGATCAAACTGAAATTACCATAAAATCACCCGGATCAAATAAACGCGAGGGCAACGAGGATAACGACAGCTAACCAAACTCGCAAAACGATGTTGTCAGCTGCGAGCGATAGAAACAGTTCATAATCTGTGGCTACAAACTCGATGTGCATATTCTGCGCCTTTGTGAGTAGGCCTATACCAATTTCCCAAATAGCTAGTTAAAACCCTAAAATATATACAATTAATTTAGGAAATTCGCACAACCCACGTCAGTGGTTCAGAAGCGTTATCGAATTATTGATGTTCATTTTAATTGTAAGAGTAAACATTAACACAATTTAAAAGGTCTTTGTACAAAATAAATATACTTTTAACTTGGTTTAATTTGTAAGTTTTGTTTGTTTCTTTAAATAAATGGTTGTGTTTAATAGATGTTTAGTATACTACGCATAATATGAGTGTCAATTTAATATTCTGACAAAAAAAAAAAAAAAAGAACGAGATGTATGTATCGTTAATGTAAGAATAGTTAAGTTAATTTTCTTTTATATTGTGTATTATGACGTTGTCCGCTATTCAGTGCCTTCGTAAGTAGACTAATTTCCCAAAAATATATAATCTTAATTTTTTAAATTAGCTTAACTCTTGTCAGGGGTTAAGCTAAGTTTTCGAATTATTTTAAAGTCAAGTTTTAACTTTTCCTTTGAAGAATGCACACATTCATTGGAACAAGCTTATATATTGTGTGTTACAAATTTCAATTCGCTTCGAATGGAAGACTTTTTTCTTAGCCAATTCCAATATATTTGTCTTCTTGTTTATCCGCCTTTCTTAGCTTTGTCTTTTCTTCGCCTGACGCGTTTTGGGTAGACCCCATCTTCAGAAGCTTTTTTTGCTACTATCTATGCTCTACCATTGTCTCCTATTTATACTTTTTCTCCTCCCCCACCCCCCTTTCAACCTGTTTGTGTTTACTGCCTGTTCTCTATTGTTTGTAAACAAGTAAACAACTATTCATTTTAGATCATCGAACCACGTCCTATATTTCTAGAATTTTTCATTTTTATAATTTTATATTTTCAAACATAATATTAGATTGTGTGTTATTTTGCTCATTTTTATTATTCTTTAGTCTTTAAACTTAAATTTAAATATTTCCATGTCTTCTATTATATTAAGCCTTGTTCCTTTATTTATTGGGTGGATTAATTTCATAGATGTTTGCATATCCCTAGTTTTGTGGTCCTCGTTAATTAAATGATTCTCGAAATTTGAATCTTTTTTATTATATTTAAATGATCTTATATGTTCTTTATATTTAGTTTTTAATTTCCGTCCAGTTTGACCAATATATTTAGCATCGCATTCGCATTCTAATAGGTATAGTCTACTCCACTTTGGTTTTATTTGTCTCTTTTTTCTATATTATTATTTAATTTGGATTTTATTGTATTATTCGTTTTCATTGCTATATTTACTACATATTGTTTAAAAAATCTTTTAAATTTATATATTTCTTTACCCGTGTAAGTTATTGATGTCCATTTTTCTTTTTATTCTCTGTAGGCCTATTTATTTTATTTTTTGATTTTATATTTTTTACAAGATTGTCTATTGTTTTCGGCGAATATCCATTGTTGATTGCTATTTGCATTATAAAGATTATTTTTTATATTCAAATTTGTTGAGTGGTGTTGCCTGTAGTCTACTTATCATATGCCTAAACGCTGCTAATTTATGTTGCATTGGGTGATTTGATTCAGCATGTATGATATTATCAGAATACGTTTCTTTTCTAAATATGCCAAATTCTATTTTATTTTTTTGATTGATTATTTTTAGATCTAAAAAATTAATTGAATTGTTGATTTGTTTTTCCATTGTATACTTAATATTTTTTGTATACCGTTTAATTGTTCAAGTAATTTCTCTTCTGTGATTTCATTAAAATCGTCTATTATTACTAATGAACCATCTAAATCTAAAGTATATCTTGCAATTATAATTTTGGATTATTTGTTCTAAGTATGTGTCTTCTAAATTTTGTAAAAATATTTCACTAAATTTGACGATAGCGGATTCCCCATGCCTAACCCATCTTCTAGTTTATACATTTTATTATTAAATTGAAATTGATTTTGTTTTAATATTTCTTTTAATGTATGAATTATTTCTTTATTTAATTGTTTACTATTCTCTGTTTTTTTTATTTATTTTTTTAGTATTTCCATTGTTTCTTCTATAGGTATAAAAGGGTATACATTTTTAATGTCGTATGAAATTAGTTTGCTTTTATTGGTTAATTTAATGTTCTTCAGTTTATTAATTAGATCTGTGGTTAAACTCTTTCTTATATATTTATTTTTCAACACGTTGCTTTGTTCTATAATATTTTTGAGATATTTAGCGACTTCATATATGCTGGTGCTGATCTATAATTAACAATTGGATGAATTGGGTAACCTTCTTTGTGTATTTTTATTTGGGCTCTCATTTTTGGTATAATTGGATTAACATTAATATATCTGTATGTTTTTCCTTTAAATGATTCCTTAGATGTCATAAGTTTAAAATTAATATAAAAATGGAAAATTCTAGAAATATAGAACGTAGGTCAATGATCTAAAATGAATAGTTGTTTACTTGTTTACAAACAATAGAGAACAGGCAGTAAACAGGTTGAAATGGGTGTGGGGGAGGAGAACAAGTATAAATAGGAGACAAAATGGTAGAGCATAGGATAGTAGCGAACAAAGTTTCTGAAGATGGGGTCTACCTGAAACGTGTCAGGCGAAGAAAAGATAAAGCTAAGAAAGGCGGATAGCATCATAGCAGAAATAATAATAACAAATGCAGTGATTAATTCCAATATAATTACAATAAATCATGAATTGTTAGTGTCAGGACAGAAGTGATGGCTTAAACCTGGTATTATGAAGAACACAGTCACAGCGTTACGTAAGCTAGGAGTGCCACTTATCCGACCAAGAACATTCCGGAGATAAGATCCTCCGGACGACATTATTAAGCCGGTTTCAATCGAACCAAGTATCATTCGATATACCTCGAGTCACTATCGACTATTGGTCAGAGTTTAAACGACCTTATTTAATATTCGTACAGTGTAGATAGCACGAGTATCTTAAGGGGAGGATGATTGATTGGTATTCAAATAAGAACTTAATAATACAAATGTAAGGGGTTTTTTAAAATAAATAATGTTACTTTCAGCTTGTATTGTGTCTAAAATAAAGAAGGAGGACTTTTAACAAACCAGGCATAATCAAGCCACTTTTGCATACACAAATTTAAATTGTTTATGATGTCGATTTGGTTTTGATACTAGCCTGACACCATTCTAGACCACTCTAACCAACCTAATCTAACAAAAGGATTTTCATCAAACATAACGAAATTAATAAGACATTATAAGATCCGACAACATAGAATTTGTATCGAACCTAAAGTAACACCAATCTATACAACTTGAATCAACCTAATCTAACACAAGCATTTTCACTAAACATAAATTAGCCACATTTAGAAGACATTGTAAGATATGCTACACTGAATATAGAATTTGTATTGAACCTAACCTGACATCAATCTAAACAATTCTAATCAACCTAATCTAACACAAGGATTCTCATCAAACCTAACCTACCCAAAGTCTGCATAGAACAACATAAGTTTGTTTAGACACAATATCGACTAACCCAACCCAACACAACTCTAGATAAATTAAAGTCAGTTTTAAAACTAACATAACTTGAGGAATTATTTCAAACCTAACCTAGCCACATTTTGAAGATAACAAAATAAGATTTTCTGGACAGAATTTTGAATTTATTTTGAAACTATCCTGCCATAGGCTACCTAACTGTCAACTACATATCACACTTTAATCCTAACCTAAAACCACTCTTGGTTTCACTGAAAGCTTACTCTACTGACCTAAAGAAACTAAGAAAAGTGAAGGTGTGTAAGGTGAGCAAAAACTAATAAAAATATAAAAAATATCTATTTTATTTTGTTAAGATCAACATAAAAAATATTATTTTACCATACTTTTTTCCCCCAGGAGTATAATACCTAATTTTAATTGCAGTCATTTTAAAAATGCGATTTGTATTTAAAAAAATTGGAATATAAAAAATAAAAACCTTTTTCGCTACTATTTTAGTTGGTTATGACCAAATTTTAAATAAAAACTAAATAATAAAAAAGAAAGCAGTCGTTGGACTGCCGACAGAAGTAAAAACTGTCATGAATATAAATCTTTGGTTATTTTGTTTTTATTCGAAATTCGATCATTATTAATTTTATTCTGCCCTATTTAAAATTTAAATCTAAAAAATAACATAACATGATTGCCTATAGTTTATATTTTATTTTTTATATTTCTATTTTAAATAGGTCATCATAAAAATAATGATCAAATTTCACATTTAACCAATATAATCAACGAATTATAACCATAAAAGTTTTCCCTTCTGCACCGAACGAACACAGGTTTCTTGAAAATATTCCAGAAAGGCTTAATTTATTATAATTTCAATATATGTTGTTAAAAGTTAAACAGCTAATTTGTATTAGGATGTATATAAGTTTAACAACAAAACTTTAGGTTAGGCCTTTACTGAACCAACAAACGTTTCTTTAATGTATTTACGTTCATTACCATAGCAACCAAGTTAGCAAATTTATACATTTAAAAACTGAGAATGCACTATGACAATTTTAGAGGTGTCAATTACTAAGGACACTAACTTAACACAACAAAATTAGGAAGTGCTATGTCCATTTCATCGGTAACGTGGGGGGAGAGGTTCAGGGAAACCTCGTGTCTACATTTGATTTGATCAGCATATTTACCGGGTCGATTGAAATGAAGGCACAAGTCAAACACAATCATCAGTCTTTTAGTAGACACAATATCGATCTCGTTAAAATATAAATTAAATCTTCTGTAAGTGTAAGTAAAACCTTTTGTCTGTGCGTTTTTGATAACTGCAACCATTAGCACAAGGAGGTGAATAACATTTTTTAGTACTTAATTTGTGGGAGTATATGGGACCTTCAAAAGCTACCTGGCCCGAGCCGAGGGGGTCTTTTAAAAGTTAAGTCTCAGTCTCACCCAGGATAAACCTTAAAGGTGTACCAAAACAGGAAAGGAAAATATTATTTAATGAAAATGTATACACAAACAATGACACCATAATATGTCTTATACTCTGGTTTTATTACTGTAACTTTTAGAATACATCAGGTTATGTTATTTTAAAGCTGATATACAACAGACGAACATCCTTCTTTTTGGTTACGTTAACCTTAATTTGACCATAATTTTATTTTTAACTTTTATTCCTGATAATTTCCCAGAAAAATTTACAACTTCCTTTCGGGAGACGAGGGTCGAAGTGGCTTACACCACTAATGTTAAACAGCTGACCGCAAAACCCCAAACTTGTTTTAACAACAAAGAAAGTCCTGTCAATCATAAGTAATTAAGGCAGCTCTCAAGTGGGATAAACATTACGGACAAAAAACAGATGCGAATGATCACACAAAAAAAAGCAGCTTAAGTTATTCGTTGCTGATTCTAAAAGCGGGGGATTTAATGTAGCACCTAATATGCCGGCGCGCATCCTTCTTCCCCTCGGTACGCTTTGTCCCTTAGGCGAAAATAATTACTCGCGATAAGCGTTCGCATCCACAGCTGCTCGAGCAGTCGTATATTACCGATATCTGTTTGTATCTTCCGACCACCCTTTCACCTAGGGTTAGATTATAATGCCTATTATTTGTTAAGGTCGATATTATTCATAGTTAAAATATAAACGGATGGATCGTTTATAAGGGTGCATATGTTACCTGAAGGGGATGAATAATAAATTTAAGGGTTTTGATCTACAGACAGACTGAAGATAAGGTGCCTTAATTAAATATTCCAGGGGTGTTTTTCAATGTCGATGTTTATTTTAAGGGTCAGCTGGAGTTATAGTCATGAGTGTATAACACTATACAAGTGAAGTGTTCTTATTTCTCATCTCAGTTCCGACAGTTGTGGCTTAATTTAATGCCCTATTATTTTTGGTTGTTAGTAAAAATAAAAATATTTTTCTATTATTTTGTGTTATAACTTAAAAACTACTAATATTTTTTTGATGATGTTTATCCTAACGCATTGTAGATAACGTGGACTATGTTTCACTGTAGTTTTTTTATTGGGGCTGATCTGTAGTTGGAAAAGTGTTTACAACATCTTTTAGATGCATTTCAATGAATTCTTATTTAATTAAATCCTTACCAAGGTATGACGTTTTTCGTTTCATGTTCCCAAGACCACAAAATCATTGTAATAAAATATTTATGTATTTTGATTTTTAATTTTGGAAACCGGTTTATACTACTTATCAGAGAGCTATATTGAGGTGAAAAGAAATGTGCTAACAATAATACAAGGTAAATCTCGATACGTTAACAATTTAAGTTAATTTTAGAATATGATAATGCACAGAATAATGACATTTAAACGGGTGTATGGTATTATTAATGACATTAATTAATAATTAAAATGTATATTATTTAATTTAATTATTGCAGTATTTATATGAAAATTTTAAATAATTGTTGGTAAATTATTAATGGAACTAAATTTAAAATGAGGCGTTACGAAGTTGTTTTGTTGCAACTTAAGACCAAATACATGTTTGTATGTTATAGCTGAATTAAGGTTAACAAGAGAAAGTTTTTTACAAAAAGAAAACCTACTATATATTCTTTTAATGAACAATATTACGACCATTTAAACATGTTATACCACCCGTAGCTATTAACCTATTTGTTTCTTTATTTTAAAAGTTGATTTAAAATAATCTTAATTAATTACACATCAGTTTTGACATACCCACTCTACAAATTGTATTGATCTTAACTCATTATGTTTATTATGTACTTTATTTAAAACATTTATTTCAACTTTAATGAAATACCTATAAATACCCATTTTATACAAAGTAAAACATTTGAATACAAATTACTATTTGTTAAAGTACTGAAATAAATCAGTTTAATTTCCAAGTTCTTATCTAATATTTTTACATTATTTACTTATATTGAATGAAGTTTACAATCTGCTAATTATTGTTGATCATATATGTAAAAACAATACGCCAATCAAGCTTATTATGTATTGCTGTATTTCAATTCAATTATCTGCGTTTTGATTACAATTTCAATAATAACTTTTATATTTATTTTAATAAAATTTGCCAAACTGCGCAGCTTCAATGACCCTCAGGTGAAATAGTAACTCTGAACGAGTCATATTTTTTTTAAATATTTAAAATCCTAAACATGTGTGTAAATAAAGAATGAAATAATTAAGTATAGTTGTCATTTATTTAGTTTTTATTCTTCAGTTATTGTAAACAACATTATTAATTAAATAAATAATTCAACTTGCCACTTAGGTACCTTTCCCCTTAATTGATTTTAAATAAGGCTTATATATAAGTCGATCACTCAGCTGAACTGCTGACGTGAATTGAACGAATTTACCAAAAATTTAGTTTATATGTTTAGAGTTTCAAGCAACAATTTGAGAAATTTTTCTACTCACGAAAGCGCTTAATAGCGGAATGGGTGTACGAAATTTGTAAGTAGAATTTGTTTGCACTTCAGCCTCCAACCCCGGCACACACTAGGGCTCTATAACAAGGGCTATACCGTTTCTTTGATCTCGGCACTGTGCCGCCAGTCCCACTCTGACGTCACTGCAATGGTTCTGCAAAGACTACAGCGGCAGGCTCCTTGTGCGCGCTGTCGTTTACTCGCTGTTATAACTCGACGGAAAAGCTTAAGTAAAATAAAACTTAGATAATCTTAATCTACATAAATTACGGATTCTAGCAGTAAAAAAACCTTTATTTTAACAGGTATTTCGAATTTTAATAATTCAAAATATTTGAGAATTATCACTGACTGACATGGAAAACTTACTAAGCGAGGTAATTTTTATTTTTGGGTTACAAACAAACTTCCAGCGGAAAGTTGTAGCCAATTAATTGATCCAAACTTTTCAATTCACCAATTTTTGTTAAATGATTACATCATTATGAAATCGTTTTTAAATGTGCGCGACACCCCCGTACTACTGTTGTTTTATACTGGAATATTTCCATCCTTATCCATTACTTGTATGTACATATTGTTATTTTAAGGTAATATAGTAAATCACTTGTCCCCAGGTAATTATGCCAGCTAGAAAAAAGTAAGCATTTTATTTTAACATAAACTAATTATAATTAATAATTACAATTTAATATTATTGAAGTGTACACCAAAAGTTATGTTGGAGGTTAACGTTTAAAAAATAATATCATTATTACGTACATTCCAAGAAATTAAATTAGAGATCGATGTTGGAAAAAAACCGTAGTTACGTAAAAAATTAGTTTAATATTTAATTAAAAGAATTACTTTATAATAAAGAAATATGATGTCTTTTATTTAATTTGTTCATTAATCGGAAATCGCGAGTTAAAAATAGCCATTTATAAATTATAAAGTAATTCTTTTAATTAAATATTAAAAATAACAAATTTAATATTTTAAACAAAAATATTAAATATTTTTTTGGGTAACAAACTTGTACTAGCGACTTAAAAGACGAATCTGTGTAACAAATTTGAACCAAATTGGACGCAAAATGTGGCCGTTAGAGTGCGAACGACGTTAGAAAATACTAGATTATTTCAAAAATATAATGCTTGCTAGTGACCCCGAAATATATGTTTTTAAATCTGATAATTTTATTTAAAAATGTTTATATCATAGAACAAAATAATATTGTGCCCTAAATAAATTTGTAATGTTAATTTATACTATCACCCTAATGAAATGTTGTATACAATTTCTAATGATACTCCAAATCGAGTTCTGGGGACCACGATCGCTGCTCCTTAAGCACTCCTGATCTGAGATCTTATCGTAAGAGT
The DNA here is from genome assembly GCA_018207615.1 of Philaenus spumarius. Taxonomy (NCBI): domain Eukaryota; kingdom Metazoa; phylum Arthropoda; class Insecta; order Hemiptera; family Aphrophoridae; genus Philaenus; species Philaenus spumarius. The sequence continues at coordinate 966,704 of JAGFPH010000035.1, forward strand.
CACATCAGTAGCTTATATTTCCTATTCAAATTCGCTAAATAGAGCTAACTATTTAATTGCATTGTATAAAATTCAACTTATTGTAAATAATACAAACAATATAATATCAAAATCAAAAAATTATACAGAAAGGTATGCCATCATTTTAGGTATGCCTATGTATATAACGTAGTATACGTGAGAGAAAAAAACTGTTCTTTTGACAATAAAAAAAAAAATAGTTTTTCTATTTACTTCATTTGCTTAATACATGGATAGACAAATGTCTTAATTAAATTAGTTTTGTTTAAACTTTGTAAAATGTGTGTCATCCATTACTTCACGTTTTATTACAATTAATGAAAATATAAGCTAATACAGGTTTTTTTAACGTTTAAAAGAAGTTAAAGGTTAAAAAGAACAAAGTATATAATATTTATTTATCAACCATTTATAACTCTACATTCTATGTATGTACACAAAGAGATATATTACAATAAAGAGAGAAAGAGGAGAAAAGTTACAATTTGTCTTTGTATAAAATGTTATAAAGCATTGTATAAAGCAGATGTCGCTAAAATCAAAGGAAACACGATTTCATATCACTTGATCCCCTTTCTTTCTAAATATAATAACGTTGAAGGGCGAAGGGTGACATTCCGAGACCATTTTCCACCTTACCGTAAATAAATAAGGGTTGAAACACGATACTTTTTACCCTTCATTGTTCTTGCAAACCTTGTTTGTATGTTGAAAAAGAATGTAATAAAGTCTTTGAGTTAATGACTTTGTAATAAAAATATGAACGGAAAATAACTTCATTTATTGTTGAAATACTATTTGCGTCGATTATAAATTTTAAAAGTACTTTGTTTTAATAATCGAATAATGAAAACGTAAAGTGTATGCTTTTGTACGATTATGTATTTTTAAGATGATTAAAGTGGAATGTCCTTTATGTGAAGGTATTAACTAATGAATTGTAATTTAAGAAATTATAAGAATAGTCAAACCAAGATGCACGAGGTGTAAATATTGGTTTAGGTTATGGAAATGACTTTGAAGGACGCTTAGGTATGAAATAGGTACATTTATCAATGAACTTTGACTAATCAATAATATATTTTAAACATTTTTTAAGATTTTAATTTGTTTAAATAATTAAATATTTATATTGCTGACTGGATCGCCAAGGGGATTGTTGATCGAACAATGTATGGTAGTAGTGCCCTTACAAATTTGTTTTATTTTAAACTATTTAGAAAACTTAAGCCAACAAATACGTCTAGACAGTGATTTTAAAAATTATTTTTGAAATATTACTAAAAAAAAAACACTTAAAGAATAAGAAGTGTATTTACACAGAAACCATTAAAGAGGAAGTTGCATAATATTTGGACCCCTAAAAATACCCAAATCTCGACGTAATTTCAATTGTTTGTTTGACTATAGACATCTTAACAGGTTAGTGACAAATTTGTAAGTAATAATATAACTGGTTTAAAGCATGTTTATAAAAAAAATATAAGTTATATTAAGGTAAAAAAATGTTCCAGGGTCATGAGTGAATTTAGTTATTTTGTGTTCCAGAGTTTGTAATTTAGTTATTTTGGCACACGAGTTCTTTAAGTAGGCCTACACATTATTGTTTATCAAAGCATTACCAGAAAGAGTGCTCTTTGCCAAAGATTTTTAAGATGAATTTGCTACATAACTTTCAACTAATAATCATTATCCTAAATTTAATTTAATTACGTCTATATTAAATTTAAACGATTGTTTATTAGTACGAGCAAATAATCATGGCTGTTTCCAACCATAAGAAGGGCAAATTATGAAAGAGAATCTAGTATTTGGATCTGGTTGAAGTTTATGGGTATTTTTATGGTTGGAAAATAATTTAGTTTCATTAAATTACAGAATGATGGTGATTTTTGCCTTAAAAATATAAAATAAAGTTTAAATTGAACTCTTGAAGTAAAACATAACAATCTTGACTACACGAATTTTCTAAACTTTTCGTGATGATTTTGCCATTAACTGTATACTATGAAATTCCAATAATATGATTATTTATTATTTATTTATTCCATCATATTTTTATATAAAAGTAATTGTCTATATAAATATAAATCTATTGATTCGTGCCCATGTAGACACGAGGCCTGTGCGTGGAAACGAGTCGTGCACAACATAACTTTTCAAAATAATTATTATGGAAAAAGAAATAAAAAATTGTAATACAATATAAAATAATGTAAAAAAGTATAGGTAAGATCAGCAATAAAACTAAAAAACTATAGTAAATAACATCCAGCATGCTCTATAAAGACATATTATAATAGATTAACAAAATGTCTTATATCTCTAAAACAGTTATCATGTACATAGTAAAGCATCATAGAAAAAGATAAAACGACTCTCATACCAGATGGCCTGTTAGTCAGTGTACCAAGTGATTAAGCCAGTCCTTTGATGAGCACCGCCTTCGTTTTGGTAGCCCGACTGATTTAGGGTTTTTCAAATCTAAAAGTCTTCCCAATGAGGGCGAGGGATGTAATATGATCTAATACAAAACTATTTTCATGGGTTATATGGTTTATTTTCTTTCATACTTAATGTATAGGGTCCATCCTTACTCCCGAAAGGAAATTGTTTCTCATTAGGTTTTTTGGTTCCTTATAACATATGCCAGGCGAAAACGGTGGTCAAACATTTTATTTTTTTGTACAAATTTTAAATAACGTTTTTTTCCGAAACTTCATTTACATGTTTTTTTCGGCTGTTTATAGATCATTTTCGAGATATATATTATATTATTTTTGGAAAAAAAACTTTAACGTTGCCTTTTTCAAAGTTCAATAAATCATATAAAAATTAAGTGTTTCTATGTTGCTAAAGTTCTTAGGTAATCTTTACACATCACTTAACAATATCCTGAACAGTAATTGGGAAATATTTTGTTCTAAATGTTAGTTTTTTAATTGTTAACCAGGAGTATGAATATCGTATACTTTGTGGAGTTAGTCGCAGCACTACGGCAGCAAAAGAGAAATTCTCTCTCGTATTCAATCAAAGTTATTGAGTTATTGAAAACCTTAGCACAACATATTCAACAACAACTCTTCTTTGCAACATCCAAATTTTCTAATTTTGGTAATGTTTTTGGACGTTGAAATGGGTATTTTTTTCGTTTTTCCAACATAAAATAATTTATATCTCGAAATAGATAAATTTAAAAAAATGCAAGAGACCCTTTTCATTTAAAATGGCCCAAAAAACATTCGAAAAATTGTTTTGTGATGAAATAGTAAATATTTAAAATTTGTTTTAAAATACTGTACAATTTTTGACCTCCGTTTTAGCCTAGCAACATGCGGATATGTTATAAGGGAAGCGTTTTCTTTGAGATTGATTGTCGAATTATTGTTTTATAGCAGAATCCAAGATGGGCCCTGGATTATAAATATTTGTAGCTTTTCGATCAATTAAAACAACAATAAGCGAAATCATCAACCCTTTGAATCGATATCCTTACTTGTGTAATGTTTATTGACTACAACTTTAGTGCGTAGTTAAAAGGACACGTAACCTACCGAAAAGTAGGTTACTATATTGTAGGCCACTCTAATAAAAATTGCAGAACTTTGTATGGATTTTACTAACTGAAAAAAAAACGTTCAATTGTAATTATCAGAATTCATAAAAAAGTTACCTCTATCGGTAAGAAATTACTGTTTGACCCTCTGTCTGTGCCATCAATGCATATCTCGACCATTTAAAAAAAATAACATGCAATTTTGGCATAGTTATAGAATTTGCACTCATTCCAATAAACATATGTCGAAAATATTAGTTTATTATTGTATTACTCTCAGAGCTTCTTCATTAGGTCACCCATCAGCAAAATATATACAGCTCTTCACTCACGCCTTCCCAGACTCACCGTCCCTTCAACTCTTTTGTAGACTGCCTCTCTGATTCCATTTATAATTTATTTGTGCTGCTGAAGAGAGTTAATTAAGGTTGTATCAAAAGAATATAAGTTGGGATATAGTCATAACAAGAGTTAAATTGGCTATTTAAAAACCCCTGCTACTGAAAAGTTATAATATAGTACAAGAAAAAGAAGGTATCCTCTAATCTTTAAACATGTTCCTTGTATATCTAAGTTGACAAATACAACAAATTTTGTTAGTATCATGCATTTTAGAAATCAGGAAATACGTATTTAATATCTCGTAATTCAGTTGAAAACTCTTCCACTTTTTTATACAATGTTTTTAAAAAACACAGAAATTATCATAACAGCGCGAGAAAAGTATACCATCTTATCTTAAAAATTTCTCATCCGTAAAAGGTAAAAACATTGTTTTGTTGTTATCACGGTAAAAAAAAGTTACATGAAAAGTTAAGACTATGACTCAGACTCCTGAGAGGCCCATCCGAGAATGTGATAAATTGTTTTAAATATATCTGTCAACTTTAAAAAAAATCGAAAAAAGAAATATTTAAGACAAACAAAATAATGCTGAGTTACTAATACAATAGCCCTGGAACACAAATTGTGGTGAAAATTTATTATTTGGTATAAAATTTACAATTAATTTTGCGTTAATGGTTAGGAATTTAATCTTCCCTTTTATCTAAATCCATTATTATGTCCTTATTATGTTTTTACACTTTGAAACTACTTTGCGACAGTTTAGTTTTCCATAATATTTGCTCTAAAACTTCCATCAATAATTGAGTGAGATTTTATCATTATTATCCACACTGGTGTTTTAATTAAATGCATACCTTTTCCTAGATTATTTCCTCCGCAGTCTGGCTGTACAGGAGATCGTATTTAAATAATCTCAACACAAAAGGATAACGTATATTGGGCTTTCATGAGTACAATTTTTAAGTATAGGGTTATTTTTTATAGAAATTAGTGCGTTTTATTCGTTAGCATAACTTGAGAACAAAACCATCTCTAGACATAGCATGAATTTAATTTATCTCTGTATAATAGGGTCTCAAAATATAGTAGTGCACTCCCCGTTTTATCACACTTTGTAGAAAAAAAGTAGAAAACAAGGATCACAGCTGTTGTTGCTAAGCATTTTCAAATTGTAACAGATGTATCCTATAAAAAAACTCTGTAATATTTTATTTGTGAAAACAATATTGGATCTCAACAGAACAATGTATAACATTGCAATACTCATGAAATTGTCCAAAAAGAATGATATATTCTCGGAAAGATTAACGTTGATATAATTAAATTTAGCGAATCCAACAAATAGGCTTCATAACGGGCTCCAGACAGTTAATTTCGAACCCCTCCCATGGCGTGGGGACCCTCCGATAAGATTTTATTGCGTGACAATTTATTTTTTCCAGACAAAAAATTAACTTTCATAATATATTGTATTGGGGAGAGCACTGATGTCACAAACAGGATAACCACCCCTTATCATAAGGGTAGGTCCTTCCCCACATGGGTACCGGTTTGTACGATACTCTTTTACTCACGCATGTTGAAATAACAACACTGTAGTCACTATCTGGACTCGTAAATTTACTTTGCCGGCGACCGCGCCGCACGAATCAAAAGTGTGAAAAGGGGTTGCGCTGGAAATATTAATGCACATTAAAAGAACGTAAATACGAGTGGGGTGGGCAACGTGAGGAATACGTGATAAAAATCAAGGCGTTCACGGGCAGCAAATAAAAAACAACAGATTTTATTGTTTTTTTCTGTAATTACAGCAATCAACGCGTGTTTGTTCTCCATTAGCTGGAGTAAAGGCTTAAACGATAAAATTTGTTTTATTGTTAATTTGTACAGCTTATAAATACAGCTTTAATTGATTCCGTAACTTTGCTGGTAAAGTTAAACAATTACAACATTTACACTTTTTGAGTTAACATTTTTTAATTGGTGGCTGTTGCACCAGTTTGTATGTATGTGAGTTACAAATAAGTACTCACAAAATATACTCTTTGTAATATTTTCTAGGAAATCATCAACATAATATGCAATTTTAATTTTTAAGTAAAACTACACGAAGTCTGTGCACTTACTGTCTTAGTTCACAGATGTTAATAAAGTACCTATACAATACCTTACGTTTTGTACAAACTTAAATAAAGACAAACTCTTTTGAAATTTTAACTCTACGTCGTAAGTCAAAGCATTTAAATTATAAATGTGTTATCACGATCTCTATACGTCTAATGGGTTTTAAATAAACTAATAAAAATAATAATAATGCAAAATAATTGAAAGGCAAAGAGCATTTAACTGTAATATCATGTCCGTTTTAAAACGAGTATATCACTGAAAGCTTTACTTCCACCATCTTACCATCTTACTTCCGCAGCACTAACGACTTGGTAATCATTATAGTCTTTAATTAATACGTTTTTTTAAGCGGTAGAGGTCACATAAAGTTTATTTTATAGTAATTTGGAATGCTAACACGTGGAAAGTGGAAAATTTATTGAATTCAAATTGGAATTCTGAAGTTAGCTAACCCAATTTGATTATCCCACCTGTTAGAATACCAATACCAGCGTAGAGCAAAAAAGTAGGAAAAACAAAATGAAAACTTAAAATATTATTAATAGTTTAACCTAGTCAAAATAGATATGAGTAAAGTGAAACAAACCAAAAGAAATATAGAAAATTTAATTGTAAAAAAAGTTATTTATTTTTGTCTGGCGTGTTTTGAACGGTCTTCAAACGGTTTATTATAAGTTTTATCGTTATAAATCATAACATACATTTATCTAATTCATTGCATAAAAAATATAATTTAAAATATATTACTATCGTACATGAATTACGAATAAATCAAAATGTACACGAATGTTTCTAGATAGTAATTTTAAAATTAAAAAATAATTACTAAGTTGTTCACAGACATCCTTTCTATCACGTGTAGTCCTTTCCATGGATTAATACAATCCGTTTCTATTTGACTGTACTTAAGCCGACACCCCTTTCAATAGCGTCTATCAATAACAAAATAACACGGAATTGTGACGGGGTAATGTATCATATTTTTAATAAAAAAAGGGAGAAAAGATAAACTATAAACAATATGCGTGTCACAGGCAGGAGATTAAAAGAGTATCACGGACGCCCTTCCCCTACCTTCTACGTCCCCTCAGGTACGGCTGTTTGTGACATGCGTCAGATAAGGTCACGGGAACGTCTTGTGTCATATTCTATATTCCGACAGTAGGTTGACAGTAACTCACTTTAAACAATTAAAATACATCAATTAAATTATACTTGTAACATATATGCTAATGTAAATAATTATGGGCCTTCGTCTGTGATAATTATTTCTTCAAGTTTAAGGTTACAAGTTTATCCTATTGAGGGTTTTCTACCTGTTCCCATAAACCGACAAACCGATATTGACAAAATTAAGTGTCTTTAGATTAGGAATTGAAAACATGTTTACTGGCGGTGTTTTTAATAGGAAAAACAAATTCGTATTTTGGCATTTTGTTTGAATATACAGTGTGATATTCTTGAATTCTCCGTTATTTATATTTTTATTAAAAATATACCAGAAAAGTGCGAATAAACTATAAGGCCTGAGTACCACCAACTCCCCCGCTCACAAGTAGTTGACCAAAATTACATTAATGTCAACTCATAAACACGGAATATAAACAAATTAATTATACATTGTTGATGAGGAGCAATTAAAGTATGTAACGACTGCCAAGCCCACCAATATCGTAAACTGCTTGAATGGAAAACATATATCGTTAGTGCACTTACAAAATGTAAGATGTTACAAACCTTACTTTTCAGGAGAGGGAAAACAGTACAACATTGCATTAGGGAACATAACAGTGAGAGAAGGGGCGAGGTAAGCAATATGGCAGCAATATGTATGTGTCCTTTATTTTAATAATAAAACGTTCCATAGTACACTTTACCAATGAATACTTAACACTATAAGTGTTAAGTATTCATTGACTTTACACAGACTTAGGTTTAGGTAAAAACCAAACAAACTTGCTGTAACCACTCCTAGATGGTGCTGTTGCATTCGTTTTTACTTGTACATGTCGTAATACTGAAGTAAATACAGAGTTGTTAAATTATCAGTCTTATCGAGAACAATTCTTAGCATTAGCCGAGTGTCAGAAAATCTCAGGTATCTCGGCTATGAGTATTTTTTCATATCTGTGGTCAGAGGAATGGAGGACGGAAGTAAAGCAAACTGTGGTTAGCTCGCTTCCAAGCTGACGGGATATGTCCTGGTCTCCGGCTTTGGAAGTTTTGCTCCGATAGTATTTATGTTTATAATCATTTATAAAAAAAAAAAAAAAACGTATGGGAAATGCTTGCGATGTGACGTGATATTTCAAGAAAACAATAAGTAAGGCGATCCGCCATCAAAAACATTTAAAAAATTTATTTTTAGAATCGTTTGATCATTTTTGTCTGTATAGAACAACTAAAAAGAATGATTTATGGGGGGGGGGGGGTTGGATTTTACACATAGTTTATGTATTTTTAAACTAAACATTTTGATTTGTTAATCGCTTTTGAGGTTTTTTATTTTGAATTACTTTTTTTGTTTTTAAACCAATTTGAATGATGTTTTTGATATGTTGTAACCTATTATATAAAGAAACTTGATTGGTATGGAACACCATGTGCTGTTTCTAGAAAAAAAGTTATAAGGTTATATAAAAAAATATTTTAAAATTTTTGTTTTAGTTTTAATATTTTAAAGGCTATATAGTATTTTCCGAATAAAACATCTAAACAAATAAATAAAGTCTAACTCTTTAGAATTTATTCAGTCATAATTACATTCAAACATGGGAAAAGTAAACTTTCGGGAAACATTCAAAGTTTCAACACTACTTGAACTAAGTTCTATCGCGAATTGCACTACTTTTCAATTTAATTTTTTTTTTTTGTATGAAAAATTATCACAAAGACCTTAAAATTTGTATTCAAAAAGTATAAAAAATATATAAATAAATAATATTGTCAACAAATTCCAAAACTAAAACTATTGATAGCCTTAAAAGTAAAATAAGTTTCATCCTATTTGTCAGAAATCTGTGACAATTTTAAAGAACATGGTTGCGGCAATATATTATTGATTTCATAGGTTGATTTAATTCAGTCTATTAGGTTTATTTATTTACGTTATTTTAACGCCACGTTAATTTAATCGAGAAATCGATTTTTCGGTAGATTAGACAAAGAGATTCTGTATTAAAATGGTTACATTGCTCTGTTAGAAGCAAACTTGTGTATGTAATTTTAAACTAATTACATTTCTAAACGCCACGTTATTTAATCGATAAA
>JAGFPH010000035.1:976035-1016655 GCA_018207615.1 Philaenus spumarius
TTATTTAATCGATAAAATGATTTTTCGGTAGATTAGACAAAGAGATTTTATATTAACAGAGCCTTGTGTTACGTCTTCCTTCATTTTCCCCTCGTTAGATTTTCTTTCCTCGTCTTCGCACATGTCGCTGTTCTAGAGCATTCGATGTTCGACGTACTCAACTTAAATGTAAAATTGATTGGATATAAGTTATTTAGAAATACAATCTCATCATTGCTTGAAATGTAAAATTACGGTAAGACTATTATTTGTAAATATGATAAAATTTTGATATACTGCTAATGTTTCTTCTGGGCCTTGAACACTGACTGCCTTTCGGCTTATTTTCTCTCGGTCGTACCGTCTCTGAAAAATGTTGTATTGATGGTGAATAGCCTAAAAATACGCGTGTCTAGGGTTTCGTACCTCTCAGCCACTCCAAAAATACTTACCAAAGTTATAATAATAACAACATATTAAATATGTTATATTAAACTAAACGTATACAATATTCAGTTTCTTTTCGTATGTTTAAAACGACAGCCGTTTCGTCTATTCAGCCATTATCAAGTGTTTTAAGTGTAACTATGTGTTGTTCAATATGACAAAAAGAAGCCTTAGGAGAAACTATAAGTTTATAAGTTTTGTGCTATAAGAATACAGATCTGATTCTTTGTCATGTTAGCTTCGTGACGTGTATGCATAGCAAATGCGGATGTTCTGTTTTTTCCAAATTGTTTGAATTGTGCTATTTTAATAGAACCATAAGGAGGTAGGCCTACGCTTCTTTTGTGCGAATTAAACTTTTGACCAAAGGTACTTGGTAGAACTTCATTTTTAATAAAAAACAAACACACAATATTTAGTAAATTCTACAAAATGTTATTGCGTTTATCAGACCATGGTTTCGCCAGTGACGGTACCGACAAGGGAGCTTAACACATATTAAGGAAAATAAGTTTAGCTTCTGTTAAATGATACGGCTTCTGTTGGCTTCTGGAAATGAGCTTCTGTTGGCACGAAGACGGAATTAAGTGCGGGTGGAAGAATCAAAGGGGTACAACCTGAGAGATCTATAATTGTCCTGTGCCTTGGTAAACATTCTACTATATTTCAGGCAGAAAATGATGCAATTTCCGAATGTCTTAAAGAGAATCTTAGAGTGGGATATGAAAGTAAGAAAATTTAAATTTTCACTGATAGTCAAGCAGCGATTAAAGCGCTGATGTCTTATAGGATTAAATCTAAAGTGGTATGGCACGGCCTATATTTGATGGAAAAGCTAAGCCAGAGGAATGAATTCACATTGATGTGGGTCCCTGGACATGCTGGAATTGATGGCAATGAGAGGGCAGATGAACTAGCAGGAGAAGGGTATGAGTCCCCCTCTTGTAGGTCAGGAACCAGTGTTTGGGATTTCCTATGGTCATGCCAGAACAATTGTTGGAGGCTGGATGCTGGAGGGAATGTCCAGAGCCTGGAGAGATACAGAGGCAAGTATACTTGCTAAAATCCTGATCAGGCTAAGTAAGAAAATTGCTGAAGAGCTTTTATTACTTGGAAGGGAAAACATGAGGTGAGTGGTAGGACTTTTAACAGGTCAATATCACATCTGGAAACATCTACATAGAATTGGAGTTGTTAATGATAACATATGTAGGAAATGTCAACTTACGGAGGGGACCTTGGAGCACATTCGCTTAGACTTCACTCACTAGGTCTCCCAGGAGAAGAGAGAAAAACATCCTAAAAAGTCCAATAGGGAATATCTGCTCCTTCTTAAAGGAGATAGTTATTACCAGTGGGAATAGGAAGTATGTGTTGGCAAAAGATCTGTAGGTCAAAGTCAGTTAGAATTCAAGTTTTGAAGGCTCACACAAAAAAAACGATCTTTACATAGCCACAACTACTAGGAGAGACTCGAGACCAAAAGGAGGCATTGTATTGTATATCGAAAAATACTGTCTCGTTAATTTCAATCGGTCGGGCTGCAGTTAATTAACACAAATTACAACTTACCTTTCAAAGTATAAAACTATTTCTAACTAACAAGGGTACCTGCGGCTTCTCTCTCAGATATGATTAAATGAATGAAAAAAAATATCATGTAAATATTAATAGTTCACTTTCCCAAAAGGTTTTGTGAGTTTCATTAAAATCAATCAATGTTTCCTATTTAGGCCTATGTATGCATGATCATATATGCACAGCAAGCGAAAATACTAAAATTGCTGCCATTTTTAGGTGAATTTCACGTCTATGATTACATTTTATCCAACATGTTTCTACGAAAAATTTTTACACCTTAGACGCTATCAAAAAGAAAAAGTTTGTGTTGTACTATTTAAAGACAAATATGGGCCAAGATTTAGATCTCTAACTTCATAGCTCGTTTCCGGTTTCTAGAACATTCTAGGACGTTCACGAACGTTCTAGAACAGAAAGTCTCTTTGATGGTAAAGCACCGTAATGCATATTGTAAAAATATATATAGTATTACCTTGTAATTACTATTTGTTTTTACTACTTAGTTAAATATAATGACAAAATTAAGTATTGTATCTCAAGCAGTATTCCTCTTATTTTCCATGGAAAGATTACAATGGTTATTGTATAAAATCCGTATTATAGAGATATAAATTGTCACGTAGTTCAATTTCACCATTTCTTCCAATTCCTGTTTTGATTTATCTTTAATGGTTTAGAATACGTAATTAATTACAGCACACTCTGTGTTATATCAATCCTTTCATATATTTAAAATTGCTTTTCATCAAACTGTCTTCTTTGGATAAATAATTACTTCCCTTTAACATAAATTTAGATTATTTAGTTTCTCTACGTTTTATAAATATTAAATTGTCTAACTTATCGAATAAATTAAGACTAATTCCAAGAATGGGAAGTGTGAAAACGGCTTATCGTTATGTGTCTACATTTAAAAAACATTCAACTCAAAAACCAGTCTGTTTTTGTTTACACTCAAGAATAAAATATTTATGTTAAATATAAAATAAAAACAAACTATATTCCAAACACAGATTCTTAAACTTCAAATATAATAAGATAAGTTCCTCAATAAAAATGTTCGTCAAATAAATAAGCCAATTACCGTTACTAGATATTACCAATGTTGACAAGAAACCACACAGTATCTTCAACGAAACACTGTTCACTGAATTTCATTTACAATAGAAATAAAAAATTTCTGACATTTTCTTCGAATAACATGTAATGTTGTTCACGTCATGACAAGTAACTTACAATTAACTCTAGCCATGAGCCATGGTAGGCTACTATCCCGCGGCACTTGCGTCAAGTTCAAACTGTATAGTATGTTATTAGTACTGCATCATGCCATCATCCTCTCAACCGCTGATACACAATTAATTAAAACTCGCACTGTCGTTGCTCTGAGCAAGCCTATGGGCAACGTGTACAGATGAAAGGAAACAAGAGGAATATTCTTCAATTACTAGAAATTATGACACCATAACTATTTTACTTTATGAACTGGTCGTGGTAGGCTGAGAAATTCATGAAATTCTTTTGATGAAGTTCAGTGAAAAGGGTTGACGGTTAATAAACACATAATTATTGTACATTATTGTTACTATTTCCCAGCAGATTTAATGTCCACTAAGATTTTCATTAGATTATATGAGTAAATGTAACAACTGTGTCATTTCATAATTTTGGCCGCACATAAACTTTTTTATGTCTTTAAATAAAATCCTGTTACGCAAGGACGGTGTCTTAAAATATATATTTTGTTGGTTATCAAACTTTGAATATTAGTTATGAGAATACATAATGGTTTATAGCTAAATAAATTTTAATTCAATATACAACATAATTGATTATCTTAATGTAATCCTGTAAATGGGTTGTCGGAATTTAATGATTCCGACTAGATTATAAAAATAAGTGCCGTCAGAAATTATAAAAATACAGGAATTAAAATTTAAATAATGAATATTTTGAATAATCATGTAATTTCCGAATTTAAATAGGAAATACTCTTATGGTGAGACCTAAGGTCGGGACTGGTCAGATACCCGACAGGGTAACAGAACTTGTTTTGGGGTGTCGTTAAAATTGTATATATATTTTCGCACTCTAACGGCCGCATTTTACGTCCGATTTGGTCTAAATTTGGCACACTCGTCGGAGTTCGTTTTCGTAAAAACCCCAAACAGGAAACACTTTTTTAGAAAGAAAGTAAAAATGTTTCAAGACTTCTCGTATTATAATAAAACATTTTATGGTTTTATGTAAAAAATTTATATATTATATTGTTCTGCACATTTTGTTTTTTCGCGATCTTACTGCCCGTCTGGTTACCTTAAAATCGATCAAAACAAAAAATACCATAAAAGTACCCGGTTACAATCCAGGTTAAAATCCACGGCCTGGATGCAAAATCGAGAGCAAATTATCAGCTGAGAGCAAAGTGAAGCAGTCCATAATCCGAGGCCGCAAAGTCGAAGTCTACACTTTGCGAGTTTTTCAGAGGCGAGCGGAAAAAAGCAATGGGCGAGTCGGGGCTGGAGGCTGAGGTGCAAACAAGTTCTACTAATATAGAGCTATTCAGCGCCTTCGTGAGAAGACCAATTTCTCAAATATTTGGTTGAAACTCTAAAACATATAAACTTAAATCTGGGAATCCACTCAACTCCCGTCAGAAGTTCAACTGCATGATCGAATTATTTTAATTTGTTTAGTGTTAATTCAATAGTTCTTGGGTTTCATAAAAAAATACGTACATAATAAGTTTTTAATACACGTTTTCCATCAGCATCAGAGCCAATAACTTCTGACCAACAATTAAAAATCTTTCTAGCTATAAAAGCATTATACTTTTTTTAGGTTTTGTTAATGTTACTTACTCTGAGGAAAGTTGAAAACAACAGTTTAATATTCTTTGAAGAATTGGCTTATAGTATGCTCCTAAATAAACAGTACATCTATTGTACTAGTATTAAATGTTTTATTTTATAACAGATATACAAAGTACAAGGATTCTGAAAACTTTATTTTTGAGCACTCACATTTTCTACATTACCTCCATTTAGTTTTCTGCAACTCTCTTAGGTTTGTTGAAAATAGTCGAACATGTCGGTGACACGGAATTGTTATATGCTTCTAACATATTTATTTCCTCACAAAGCTCTGCAACAGTAATCCGTGGCAAATTGTGTATAATAATTTCCTTAGCATGTTTGTGGTACATTTGTTATGTTTTATTTATTTTGATGTGCGACGATCTCTTCGGAGTGATTAGAACTTGAAAATGGAGTTTCGGCTAAGAAACGTTTCGTAATAAATACACGACAAGAAGTCACCTGACGGACCTAACAAGGTAATATTATTATTAATAATAATTTCCTTTATCAATCACCACACATAAGTTTCAGGTGGTGAAAGCTCGAGGGAGTGGGTTAGATGTACAAAGTTATCCCACTGAAATAATGCGATAGTGGCTACAGCGGTATGACTAAGATGCAATTGTGTTAGAACCACTGTGAACCGATACCCAGATTGCCAGCACGATAACATCTTCAAATCTCTCGAAAAAAGATTAAGGATGTTTAATCTGCAACGTACCTGGTTTACAGTAACAGCATTCCCACTATCATCTCAATGTATGCCAGTTCCTTATATAGCGCATCATACTGTTATGACCTCACTATGTTTTGTTTTCTCTACGACATCGGCAGGACTTTGAAACGCAAGAATACCTGTAGTTTCTTTTTTGATGTAACCGTTTAGGTGTACATGACTTCAATTTAAAAGCCATAAATTTTACAGTAAAACAGGGTTTGCATAGATTGTTGCTAACATTGAATCGCAATATACTACTCTGTACGGGAATCCACCAAGGTATTAGGCATTCTTCTCAAAGACGAACTACCTATGTTCATTTTCAATGATGTCAGTTGAAGGTTTCTTTTTGGAGCAAGTAGGACTTGATGAATAAGTCTCCATTGGTTTTTGTTCATAGGGACTGTTTTTGGAAGGTTTAACCAGCCTCACGCTGAGGACAAGTTGTTATAAACTCTTAAACATCACTTATCAATACGACATTACATTCAAGCAGTTGTTCTTGAAACTCTCCTGCAGTTCGCATCTAACTATGACCGTCCGACCTGTTCCGTATGTTCAAAAATAATTTTCTACAGTAAAAACTTTCTCTGGAGCCTCAAAAAAGAAAGTAATGTTATGAAACGTGACCCGGCAACAATCAACAATCATCGGCTCTAAAACCAATCACAGCTACTTTTTAATTTCAATAATGTTTATTTTGCCGCATACTGTACAGGCTTTCCCAAAAACTAGTTTCATCTAAATCAAGTGTTAGCTTCTGAGAAATGGAAACTGCGAGAAAACAAGCAAGGTCAGTGTTGTAAATTATCAATATGCACTAAAGTTGCCTCTTCAAATCAAAGTTACTAGCAAAAGCATTCGAAATAACAGCTGTTTGATATCGATTAACACAAGACATGCGCAGACACTACTAAACTATTTATTTATTTCTAACTATAATATAACAACAAACACAATTTCATTGCTACGTTATCGGCATTACAGCATCCGATCTGCCATAAACTAGATATAATTGTAAGCACACGTGTTAAAGAAATATTTATGGTTTACCTGCATACCTCTAGAGTTACAGAATAAAGACGTGTATCTCTATCACTTGGATCGGAGAAGAACTCTAGCAACTCTAGACTTCGATACTATCTGATACCTTCCAGTACATTCCGAGGAAAGGAGTCATGGTCGTTATGGGACTGGAGATTTGTCGAGTAATTCTACATCGGTCGAGTAATAATTGTTGCGAGTTGTTTTGATAAAGAATAATGTGCTTTCGTACTTGTGCGTAAGTACAGTTGTAAACTCATTGCATGAAAACAAGGTTTGTTTGAAAGACTAATGTTTAAATGTTTAAATGTTAAAATGTTTTGAGTTGATTTAAAATCGGGCAGTTCGGTCCTATTAAAAGATGTTGACGTTTTCTTCAAAAAAATATTTTTATAATTCTTAATTCAGCTTGCAATGATTTACATGAATATTATGTACACATATTTATAAAAGAAAACCCACTTACTCACTCACTCAATCACTGATCTCAGTATTTCAAAAATTTGGTTCACATATTGCTCATAGTCCCTAGAGGCGTATTAAGAATTGATTTTAAAATATTTGGTGTTTAATTGTTAAAACAACCCCTAAAACGTAATTATTGTTTGTTATATATCTCGAAAACCTTTATCTTGGAACGTGAAATTTAGCACACATATTGCTCATTCGTTCTAGGTCAGCACTAAGAAAGCATGTTTGTTTTAATATTTTACCTTTAAGGGTTGAAACAACCCCTAAAACCAAAAATATTGTTTGTTATACTTTCCTTAAAGATAGAAACCTAAAATTGTGTACTTTTATTTTTTACAAGATACATATAAAAAGAATCCAGTTCTACAATTTGTTACGTGATGCTAAGGCGTAAAAATGGGATAACAACTCCTAAAAACAATAAATATTTTTTTTTTTTATTTCCTTAAAGCTGAGAGCTGATAGTTTGCACATTTGATTCTTACAAGATACATATACAAAATAAACCAGTTTTAAATTTTGTCACGTTCTGCTAAGAGGTAAAAATGTAGTAATAACCCCTAAAACAATAAATATTAATTGTTATAGCCTTAAAGCTAGAGAAATGATATGTTGTACATTTTTTTCTTACAAGATACATCATATAAAAAATAAACCACTTTTAAATTTTTTTTCCACATTATGCTAAAGGGTAAAAATGTGTTAACTACCCCTAAAACAATAAATATTAATTCTAGTAATTCCCCACATAAGTAGTCAGTTGCAATTTTTAACTTATTATTGCGCCTAATGAGAAATGGAAGTGATAGTCCTTCTACAATAAAAATAAATTTGTATTCTTTCCATGAAGCTAAAGAACTGTTGTTTGACACATTGGTTTCATATGTTTCAAGCTGAAAGATTAATACACTAGCATTTCGAGTACTTGCGTCTAAGGGTGAACATTTAAAAAATACCCGTAAACAATACATGATAATTCTCACACTTTTTTTTAACCTATGGATTTTAAATTTATTATACTTATTTATTAAATGGTACTAAGAAAAACAAACGAATTTGTGTTGCATGCTAAGTTGCTTGCTAAGCTACAAACTAATTTACTTGTTGTAAAACGCCTATATATATAAAATAACTTCTATTAATATCTTTAAAGCTGCACAGCTGATTTTTGGTACATAATATTTATAAGTTATATTTAAAAAGGAAATCCATTTGAATTACCATAACTTGCATGTAAGGGATAAAACGGGATAATTACGCCTTTATGTAGCCATTGTTTTAGGTAAAATGTATTCAGAAATATACAATGTTTAACACATCCGACCGGATGCGCTTCGAAACATGAATTTTAATCATTGTGATAGAATACATGATTTTTAGCCCTTGTACCGTCAAAAGCTAATCTTGTATGTAAACATTGATTGTAGGGAAAACATTTATATATTTGGATGAAACTCACTTCGTAGCGGATTTTTGGAAACTCAGTTCTTATTTCATATTTAAAACACAATTATTGTACCCGATATTCATTTCATTTACTTTTTCTTTTTTGTGAGCCATGCCACAGGTACCTGCTCACAATCAATCCATATAAGCGTGATTTGTCCATGCGTGCAACTATAACTCCGCAACCTACCCCCGCAGACTCATGGGGGTTATAAAGTGCGGTAGCCTTCCATCCTTCATCCATGCAGAAGGTTTTGTTTTGGACCTGCATGGGTTGGGTTCGGAGTGGGCGACAAAAAGGCGCATCACACCAATGGTCTTCTTATGAGAAGCAGATGAAGCAGCTGGAAATAGAGTGTCAATGTGGCCGAGATTGACCAGAATGATCCGTAATGTTATAGACTATTCCAGAACGTTCGACAATGTTCTAGTATGTTCCAGACGGTTCTGGACCATCGAAGAGATTTCACATTCTAGAACGTTCTAGATATCTAAAACTTGTCTTACATTATTAAGTTATATATAAGAGAGAAAATACTTTGGACTTTGATTATTTTCACGTAGAAAATATTTTAGATAAAATGTACTCACAGACGTGAAATGTACATCAAACTGGCAAAAATAATTGCTTTTACGCTAACTGTCGCATAGCCGATCATGTAAGTAAGCCTAAGTAGTGAATATAGATTGATCGGCATAGTAATCGAGCCGCAGTAAAAACTAATTGAAAATACATTTAATAATTCACTTTCGTGAAATAAAAGATGAAAGAAAATGAGAGAAAAATATTACAATAATTGTGTAACATAATGATGCAACAAATTTAAAAAATCCCCCGTAGCGAAGCATTCTAGTCTAAAAATCAGATAGTCTATATACGAGAAGTGGCTTTGTAAAGACTGAATGACCGACTGACTCAATCAACGTGGAACAAAAGATAGTTAAGATACAAATCCCAAAATTTAAAGTTGTAAAAATATTCTTATGGGGTCATAGACGCACACTAAGAAAGGATTTTGCTAAATTTTTATTTTAAAGGATGGACTTCTTACTGGAAGTCGGTGAAATAGCTTGGGAATCGTGTGTCGAAATAACCAAGGCGACTAGAACGAGTTAGAAGCTTGTTCTCAGTTTGGAACAAGAATGTTCTCAGTTTGGGTTACCATATTCCAGAATATTCTAGAATGTTGTAGAATGATTAGAAATGTTCTAGAATGTTATAGAATCTTCCAGAATGTTAAAGAATGTTCAAAACGTACAGGACCATGGGACTTTCTGTTCCGGAACGTTCCAGAATATTCTAAAAACTGGAAATATAGATACTTAACTGGTGATAGACACCTGAAACTTGGCACATATTACTCTTACGTTATATATAGGAAAGCAAAAAAAGTAATTTCGATCATTTGCGACTAAGGTGTAAAATAATTTTTTTTTATATTCTTGAAATGCTCCTAAAACAAACGTGTTTTCTCGCTAATTGGCGCATAGATGATCATGTAAATATGCCTAAATGGGTACGTTTATTGATTCACTACTTACCCCATATTTCTTTCATTCATTTGTGTGAGAGAAGGCACGGGTACTCCTGCTATTGTAAAATAGTAAACCCAAGTTAACTTTATTTATATTTTTGCATATTTGAAAGACAAAAGTTATAGAATTTATTCTGAAATTATGTACCTGAACAATCTACGTTTCATTTTCACCGCATAACATCCTATTCTACAAATGCGTAATTATATTTAAATTAATTAAGATTAATGTATTTTATTAAACAACAATACATTGTAACCGTTCGCTTCATACCAGTTTATAACATTTGTTTATATATCGTAAATTTATTTTTTGGTAAGTCAGAGTGCTTACGAATTCTTCTGCACATTTAAATATATAAACATTTTATACGCTATATAAAACAAATGTTTCGGAGAAAATGGCCGCTATTAAAACAGATCTAGTGTATTTTGTAATTGTCGAAGTGACCTATTAGCCATACAATACTTGAACTAATTAAATTAATGGTTTGTGTAATTAACCTTTGCAAACAGCATTCTTGTTTTACAACTTAATAAAGCTTAATTCTATACGTGATGTTTGCTAAAGGTTATTTAGTCATGTTTCTAAAGGAGTTTATGTCAAAACGCGGTGGTGTATAATGTTATCAAATTATTATCTACGAAAATCATAATATATTTTTAGCAGTACGAATTTATATGAAAAACATGCAGATGTTTAATATTGTGTTTTAATTGTTTTAAAAAACGTTATAATAACTTCAACACAGTTTGTCAGAACTAATCCGTTTATTAATCAAACGCGTTTCAACGACAGTGTCGTCATCTTCAGGAATACTCGAGCCAGCATAATAATATCTCAGTTACAGTTTGATTTCTGTAGCTCCTTCATCTCAGAAAATGAAGGCATTTTCGTTCAAACTCGATTAAGTAATAAACGTTCAAGTTGTGAGATTCTGAGTTCAAGTTTTATTTATCAAGTATATCTTTGCATAAGTCAATCTCAATATTTACTCATTCCACTATAATTTGTTATGTTTTACTTCTGTATTTTATATATTAGACTTCAAGTTTTACCATAATATTTATAGTATTTCTCTTTAAACTGTTGTTTCACTAATACCCAGGCTTGTTTTTAAACCCTCCTTAATAACTTTAGGGCATTGTTCCTTTTGTAGAATAAGCTTTAGAACCTAGTAGAACAAGTAGTCTATCTCGTTGCGTTATCCGTCTGTCAGCCCTCCCTATATTTTTAATTTCTACAAAATCTAACCAAATTGGGTACAGTGTAACTATAGTTAGTTTCAGTTAGAATGTTATTGTTTATTGCAACGCTTCGTGTATCAAAATGTCGGCAATTTAAACTTTTTAAATAATAAAAAAAGAACGAAAATAATAATAATTTATAACAATAATAATAATTTTGTTTGGAAAAACTACATTTTTAGTAAATTGTATTGCAAATTCTTAGTTGGTATTACAATTAAAACTTTAAGAGGAATAAACAAGACTAGCTGACCCGTGCGAATATTTTGCAAGTTAATAGTACTTACCTTATTTACTACGTCAATGTAACTCAGTTAATTACGATTAACACTTGATAACGATTTATAACGTTTAACGTTGATTTAATTTGATTGTTTTGCGTGATAGATTAAACTTGCATTATAGAATGTGAACAATTTAACGATTAGCTGTCATGGTATTTAGATAGATTGTTAATAGATATCGTCTTTCATTAGGAATCATATAAACTTTCATATGAAAGTTTTTAAAATCTATTTTTATAACGAAAACATTAAGGGTCTGCTCCAGTAAAAATAAAATGGATTTTTATCCCATAAGAGCAATGTTAAATTTCATACCATTTATTTCGTTTACTTTTTATCATAAAATTGTTTGCAAGGTCTCATTTTAAGCACAGTCACAATACGCATCCTTCTTGCAATTTACATTTTTTTAAATTTCTTTCATTTGTCAAGTAACTGACATTTTGTAAGTACAAAGTTTGAATTTTTTTCCTAACACAATAAAAAATTAATAATGAAAAATAATTTGCAAGTAGGATCCGAAATTTTATAAAGAATATTCAGTTTTTTTTTAACACTCTATTACAAAAGATAGACTTATAAAATGGTATGAAATGAGGCAATGTCAAAGCGTTCAGATGCAAGAAATTGCACTGGCTAGATAGGGATACAGTGATACCGGAAGTGCGTTTCCTGTTGCTTTCTCGTTTACTGGAGCAGACCCTTAATTTTTTTTTATTTGTCTATTTTTTTCAATAGTGGGGGACATAATAAGTTTAAAAATAAAAAAAAATAAATTATAAATAAAATTGCAAATGATTTAAATGAAAGATTTTTTAATAAATTTGTTTAACAAAAACATTAGTTTTAAGATATGTGTCTATTATTCGTCAATAGTGGGGAACATAAGCTTTAAAATTATGTTTGACTCATTAACGGAGGGTATGATGTTGCTACAAAAAAAAAAAAAAAAACATCTTGATGATTTTATATTTCTTGTTCGTTCTTGCTTGTAAGTTTGTTAGTCAATAAACACGTTTTTGTAGTTGTATATGTTTTTAATTGAGTGTTCATTTTAATTTCAGTTGTATTTATATTTGTCTATTTACAGTACTATTTGGGTATATTTTATATAGGCGTAAAAAGACAGTTTTGTTTAAAAAGCTTTCGGACTAACAACGAAACATAATATATTTATAATATATCCCTGATTCTATTAAGTTTAAATTTTGAATTCAAATAAAAATAAAAAGTTTGTAATGATAGTTCAGAAACTCCATGTATTTAATGTTTTACATCAAAGTGTTAGGTTTTATAAAAAAAACAAAAACATTATTTCTTTACCGTTAACGTTAAGTTTTTACTAACTTATACTACTCTGCTATATAAAACATCCCTTCGCCGTGAAATGTTATTGCCAGGTACATTTATTTGTAAAAGTTATTATCGCCATGTGTCATGTTAGATTTGCTACAAAAGTACACGTTTGAAAGTTATGGGAGTGGCGGTGTACATAAATATTAAACGATTTTGAAGGTGCTTTTCTCAAATTAGAGGCAACAGGATGGTAAATAACGCCAACCGCATGATCAATGAAATTTAAAATTTATATAAACTAAAATTTGGCTACGTAAATAAAACATTAATGTTCAATGTATTTCACCCGAAAATCTTGGTTTTATTTTCCCTACACTTAGGCATTTCTGTTACAAACAGTATCTTTCTGTAGAATTTTAACATGATTTGAGTTATATTAATCAGTTGTGACACACGGAGGCAACAAATTTACCCACTCAGGAGTTAAAACATAACAGGTCACACTGAGGCAGTGGTATTCCCACCCTTAGTAATAATGCAAATATTTATAGTCACGAAGCACTTGCAGAAACGTCGCCGGTTAATGACCGATGCATAAAGGATCGGAACTTTATATTGTACACAAAGCTTGCTTAATGTTGCGTGTTCAAAGTGCGTAGTCGTAGTGCGTTGTGCGACGACTGTGAAAGTGTCGTTTTATCGCTCTCGCTTCGTTAACTTTACCTGCAATTTGTTTCAGTTTTTGTATGTGAAGTTTAAGTAATAGAAATTATAAAAGTGTTCATAAATCGAGGCAATTATTAAAAAAAAATATGTTTATTATTTTAAATTTGGTTATAGCACGTTCTAGGTTTTAGTGCACCTTGTTGTTATGAATTATAATATAATTACGTAATTTGGCCTCAGTTGAGCTACAGAGCAGGAAGATGTCCTTTTTATGCTTTCCAGTCTTTCTGGTATGCAATTTTTTTTATAAATAAAGTGTGTATGGTTCTGAAAAGAAAAACCTTTATACAGAGTTATTCGTGTCTTTGTCAAATAACAACAGAACTTGTATTTTACTTTGCTCAGACAGTTTGATACTTTGCCTCACGTCTCAAATTTCGGATATTTCGAAGGTGCTCTACATTTTCAAAAAAAAAAAAAGGGCACAGATCTTGTGATGGGTTAAATTAAAAAAGTACACAAAAGGGCGGTTGAAATAACCAATGGTAAAATTTCAAAAATAGAATTTAATTTGCTCAGTTAATTAAGTTATATTTGTGAAATTTTACCATTGGTTATTTCAATCCCTATTATGGATTTTCACCAAGTAGGCCTACCTACTATTTTT
This sequence comes from Philaenus spumarius, assembly GCA_018207615.1. Taxonomy (NCBI): domain Eukaryota; kingdom Metazoa; phylum Arthropoda; class Insecta; order Hemiptera; family Aphrophoridae; genus Philaenus; species Philaenus spumarius. The sequence continues at coordinate 990,276 of JAGFPH010000035.1, forward strand.
ACCTAAAATTGTATTAAAGTACACAACAGTTAAAACGCAAATCAAGGATTTATTTGATTGATTTTTAGACTTATTTCATTGCATTTTTAAATAAAACTAACAAGTATTTATCCGAATTCATTTTTATTATGACTCCAGTTTCAATAGTTTAACAACTAAATTTAGTATATTTATAATATTAATATTATATATATTTAATATATAATAATATTTAATATATATATATACCTTGTTTCCGTCTTGCAACTTTTTTTGTGTAGTATAATACTACTCGCGTTTCAGGAACAAGTTCCCATCTTCAGATTTTATACAATTTCACTCACATATGAGCATGTCATAATTTAAAAAGTTGTAAGACGGAAACAAGGTATATATTAATATTATAAATATAGTAATTTTAGTAGTTACCCGAAGCTTTGCTTTTTAATAGTAATGAATGAAATGAACATCGGTCTTTTTAAATGGGTATATCCCGTTAGTGAGTCTACAAGCCGTTATAAAAAAATTTGTCTACAAGAATAGTTCACTATGAGGTAGATTAAGAAGGTTATAATGATTTTGTCCTGCATTCGTAAATGTGTTTCATAACTACGGTCATAGCAAAATGCACTAAGTATATAAATATACTATAAGTATATAATTATAGTATATAAATATGCTATAAGTATATAATTATAAGTATATTCCAAAAGCGATGTTTATTTAATTTTAATACAGAACATAAAATTTCAAATATTTCAAAAACTATGTTTACTTACTATATCCTTACTTTTAAATCTCAAAATTATCATGGTTATTGTTGACAACTGTTTTAGAAGCTTAACACCCTAACGTACTTAAAAATTACAAACTAGATATTTAGATGCTTTTCACATTTAAGAGTACAGTTTTCCTCAAACACTGCTACGAATAATATTTTACCACTTACACGCAGTAATCGAAATGCAATTATTTTACCTTTTCTATATAAAACTTAAGACGAATATGAGCCAATTATTAGAATTATTTACCTGACTATCCGAACTGTTTGTATAAATGAATATAGATCTATGTTTCATAATAAAATTTATCAAACAAATATTAGTAACGCTCATGAATTAATATATTTTGGATTAGCCTACACTAACAAAATTTGAAAAGAGTGACATCAAGTCCGCCTTCCTACTGAATTTGTAGCCAAACGTTATTGGGACTATGAACTAGATTACCTTAAGCACTATGTAGCCCATTATAATTGATTGTAATGTTGCTAATCTCCCTGAATGAAAAATTTCATGGCGATACAACATTTTTAAAAAAGAAACCCGCTTCTATGTAAAATTAAAAGGTAAAAAAAGTGTAATCAATACCTCTCAGTAAATATGTTTTTAATGACAACATCAAACATTTCAGCACATAATGTAGGCCTATTTTATATTTTATTATTATAAAGTATTTATTTATCATACAAAACTTAGAAGGCACAATCAAATACGTGCTTTGTACTTTTTATAAAAATAAAACAATTCCAGACTTTATACTTCAAAACAAAGTGTGTGACACTCTCGCGAATTAGAAGTAAAACTTCTTACGTACTATATTGTTTGTATTGCACTCTTTGCCCTTGATGTATTATATGATCGGGTTTGAGGTTAGAAATCTTTTAGAATGTATGTATATTAAGCATACAACTGTATTTTAAAATATCTCTAATATATTGGAATGTTGGTCTAAATTGTTGATATTTTATTATACAACGTTTAACTTCTATTATATTATTTTTTTAAATAAAGGCCTACTGACAGTGAGAAATTGAGTGAATTTTAAAATTAAAAATAATATAGTTTTGAATAAATGACTGAACTTAAAATATTAGATTTAAGTCATTAATTTAATCAGGCCTATGATTAAAATATATGATCATTTATTTGTTTTGTTTAAAAAAAATTATTTCAGGTGTTTGAGTAAAATATTAAATTGTAGGTTCTGTATGTACACCATGTGTAAAATCCCTAAAGGCATTTACCTAGTTAGATATAGTTTGTTGTCTGTAGACATTAGTAATTTCTTTGAGGAACGAAGTAAACAAAAATAATTGAAAACAATAAACAACTATCCAAACATATAACAGCTGATTTCGTACATTAGCTTTAATACATCACAATAATTTAATAAATATTAAAACGTGTCCAGTTATTGTACAGTTTAATGTACAAGCGTCTACTAGTTAACTGTGCTACGTATTAACATGGTACTGGCAGCGCATGCGCGTGAACTGTCTTATGACGTATGCGACAGAGATATTATAGATGATTCTCTCTCTCATCTGCTATCAGTCCTACTCATGCTATCTTGGCGAGAGAAAATGCTACGTATATACTCAGCTACGCAAGCGCAAGCGAGTCGAAGATGGGGAAGCGTTTCAGTTTTCGAATAATCCAGCCAATTTTGTCCTGCAGCGCCTAAAGAAGGTTCACTTCAAAAACTCTTTGTATTTTATATCCTATTATTAAATACCTCAGGGAGATTATTAACACAAGCATACTGATGAAGGCTGCCATCATAATATTCGGAATAAATATTTACCATAATTAATTGAGTTTCTTCAAAATCTATATATTGTTTATTTTAAATTCGGTCTACATAAATACGATGTTTGTTATTACTTTAACAATTAGTTTGTAAATGATGTAACATTATCTACAGTATGACAATTATTATAAAGTTAACATCAAAGTAATATAAATAATTACTCTATTATTTTCCACCAATCAGGATGTAGTTAATAAAGGAAATGATTTAATAAGAGCTAATTACAAAAGTTGTACTAATTCTAAGGAATTACAACGAGCCTTCATTATATATTCATTTTCAGTTTTTGTTCCTTATATATTTACATTGCACTCCGCATCTTGTCCAAGTTTAATGATAGAGTACTCATGGCTTAGTCAATTCTAATGAGTTGTAATGAGTCTTGGGCAAATGAGGATCTAGTAAAATCTACTCCATTAGCGTCTTCAATTGCTTTATTAGCATTTTAAAGAGATTGTAGTGAAATAGTTTGTACATTTAAATAAATGTTTCAAAACATTTTTGTCGTTTAATTTTTTTTGGAATAATAACCAGTGAATGGAATGGAAAATACCGACAAATTATATCAAAGTTTGTACAATTCGCACACAACGTTTAGTGTCTCCAATTTAAACACATGTTATGACACAGATTGAAAAATCTTCTTTTGATATTCACATTAACTTAATTTAAAGAAAGGCAAACTTTTCTATAAAGACTGATTTAATGAAACTAATAATTTTGAAGAACAAAATAAGAAGAATACAGTTTAAGGATGCTTAATTATCTTAAAGGTGCCATTAAATGTGAATGATTTGAACATGAAAAGAATTCAATGTTTCTTTTATGGGTTATTTCACAAGTTTATCAGGCAATGATTGGCAAAGCTATGATTTGATTTTAGTATAGACATATATAATTGGATTAAATTAACAAACACGACTCATTGAGTGTATTGAAAAATGAATTTTGAACACAACGTGGTTAAATAACATGCTTATGATCAGGGCGAGTGGTAGAGCGTCCATTAAACGTATTTGTGTTTAATGTTAATGTAATTTATGTTATATGAGTGGCTACCCCATTTGAATTATTATATAATTTTAAGGGTAGTTATACCATTTCATTACTTTGGTTTAAGTAATTTTTAATTTCTTGATTTTAATCTCTTTGGTTGTAGTGAACATATTCTCTAAACTATCCTGGCTCTAGTATGTGTAATTTGTGACAAGTTTTATTCTATCAAGAATATCAGTCTCACAAGTCAATGCTATAGTTTATTTACTTAGTTTATTTAGTAGTAACTCTACATGTTTAAAATTTGAAAAATCATGTGATTGTATACATTTTTGAAACCTAATTTCTAAAATGTTATAAAATGTTAAATAATTTAAAAATTCGGTATAATAATATATGTCCGATATTTCAGAAAACGTTGTTAAAATCCCATCCTATCTCTACTTTCAGAAGTGCTGCCATTTTTTTATTAAATGTATAAAAAAACTATTATTTTTTTATTGAGAGCCACTACTTTCATTCAGTGGTCTAAATAATATTATCGCGTTGTTTATTATTATTGGTTAGTTCATCGTTATTTTAGTATACGACATTTTGATTCGTAGCTGATAGTTGTATTATAGGTCAAACTGAAACGATATTTTTGAAGTAATACAAAATAAAAGAACGCAAACAAAAAATGTTTGCATTATATAGAAGGCGTCCCGTAAGGGATGTGCCAAATTCGGGAAATGGGTCAAAATAAAGAGAAAATCAAGAATAAATTTGTCTCCAAAAACGCTTTATTTTCCAGTTATCGCCATTTAGTTTTTTTTACAATGTAATTAATATCTAGAGAAGGGTTTGACCGATTGAGTTCAAACTTGGCATATAGTTTAACCTGTAAATTATTTATTCAAGAAAAATTAACGATTATTTTTAATGCTGAGTTTATAAAAATATAATCACCTTTTTTGTAGCCCTTTTATTTCCCCATCGGATAGTGTAACCGGTAAAACAATAAAATGAAGAATAATAGTTAAGTAATGGACAATAACAGAAAACGTACCCACCATAGTGTTGTGTTTACTGTATGGGTAAATGACAACGGATTAAACAAATCAATTATTAAACTAACTTCTATTATCCTTCATCCGATTGATTTGACACTATCATTTAATGAAATAAAAGGGCTACAAAAAATATGTCTTTACATTTTTATTTTAAATGTAGGCCTACTGTTTTGGGGTAATTCATTTTTGAAATTTTCAAACAGGGGCCATTTTGAAACGCATGATTGGATATAATTGCTTACTTTTCCTAAAATAGACAGTTAATAGGTTAAACATCATGCCAAGTTTGAACTCAATCGGTCAAACCGGTCTCTATATATGAAATATTTATTAAAACAAACAAAATGGCGGTTATCTGGAAAAGAATCGTTTTTGGAAAACAAAGTATTCTCTAGTTTTCTTTATTTTTACCCATATAAATTTGTCTTTAAGTTTGGCACTTTACTAACGTTACGCCTTGTATTATGTCAATTTAATTACCATTGTTTCTTTTACAACAATAGTTGATAATATTAACGTTAAATGTTATTTTTGTGAATTATTGAAGTTTTGCGTAAATATAGCTGTTTTAGTCTTCCACTCGCATATCAAAATTTATTCGACAAAGTTCAAGTATGGAGAACAAACTCGGTAAAGTAAAAATACCAAATAGGAGTTAATATGCATCGTGTTAATTAAATGAATACTTGAAACCAACTAGCTTTCATGATGAAGTAAGAACATAGACTTACGGTAGAATAACTCAACGTTTCAAACAGTTTGTAGCGCCGGCGTTCTCTTTTCACTTGGCCAACAGTTTCAATGCCTTTTATATCTGAAATGTTCTTGAAGCTTGTTTGTTTTAGAAGCAAACCGCGGAAACATCAAAGGCCTTACGCGGTATGGTCACAAACTTTAAGAGGCGGGAAAAGGTGAAATGAATGTCATGCGAGTTTGTATGCATATAGTGCTAGTAAACACATCTCTAATTAAAAAACATATATAATTTAGAGTTAATAAGAAAAAGTTATATTAAAGTAAGGTATTAAAGAACTTTTGAGTTTCAGTTTACAATTTAAAGAAGACTTTTTATTACGTGTATGCTTTCTTGAACCTTGTTATTTTGTATGCAAGCAAACAATTAGTGCAATCAAATTGCCTACGAAAAGCCTTCATTGCAACACTCATCCATTGCGCACTCAAATTGCCTCTAAATTGGCCCCGCCATATTCAATTACAATATGTACATTTTCGCGATAAAAAAATAATATTTGATTGCACATTATATATTTAAAAATATACAAACTTATTCTCTTTAAATTGTATAGATCTAGATACTTACATCCAAACTGTAACATTGAGGAGGTGAAACAATATTGTTCGATCTTTTAAAATTAGAAGCCCTATTAATGTCTTAAAATTGGACAAGGTAATTATTTATAAAGAAAAAGAGACAAGACACATGAATCTAAAGGAGAAAGTTGAATCAATTGAAATTTGTTTAAATATTTCGATTATAAACACTCTAATAACATGGTTTCTTAATTTATCTGTACACATAGGCGGAAAGTTTACAAATTAATTACAAAACTTATCAGAATTTTACATTTGGGTATAATTTAAATGTATTTATTTTAAATGGCCTATATTTCTTGTACATTAGAACAATTAGTGTAGTGGGAGTTCTGAATAACGTTAAACGCGGACTAATATTCCTACTTTTCTCTAAGTGTAATAATGTACTCTTAAATCGTTGTCAAGGGGAACTATTTTGTTCGTACTTCTAAAGCGAATGTCGGAATTGTACGTCTTACCATAGAGAATATTGCTCCATACAAATCTATCTCTGCACCCACTGGTTGGACTTAGCAATTTATGTTGTGTGTAGAACTCGATTTCTTGAAAACAATGTTCTATACTATATATGGCCGCCAGGGTTATTTATCGCGATATAAGGAATTTCACTTAAAAACCGATACATTGTTTTATTCCCTATAGATTAACTGCTTGCAACTAATATTTTATTAAATTAATTATGAATTCTTTGATTATTGTATAATTTATTTTCGATTGTGAAGCATTTTATCTGTTTCTTTTGCCTAAAAAATTTGTAGAACTTTCTAGCAACGTGGGAAAATGTATTGTAAATATTTTGTACATAATGATTGGCTTATTAAATAATATTTTATAAAATTTTAAAATTACAAGAGATTGGCAAACAACTTATTATGAGGTGATATTTTGTCATCATGGCAGTCATATATTAAACATCATCTATTCTATTGGACTTGTAATGAACGTTTGAAACTCTTAAATATAGTTTCTTGATTTAAAGATAACCATAAAGTGACTTCACCCAGGTCCACTACCATTTTCCTTTTCCATTATTCCATTTCATTACTGTGACTTACATAATCGAAGTGCAATTCGTCTTAGTTGAGTAATTTTTTAGCATGTAGAAAAAGTAGGTGTATGAATTATTATTAAATTTTAACGGAAGTTATCCCAATTGATCCCTTTTTTTAAGTAATCGCATTGCAGGTGTTTTAAAAAAAATTTATATCACTTAAGAATAATATTAGACAATTTTAGTTAGTGTATTTTTTATTTTGTTTTTTGTATAGGAGTAGAAACCCCATTCCGACCTCTTAGACTGTAGTAATTATATATAATGTATAAAATCTCCTGACATTAATATGAATAAACTGTGAAATGTTTAGTGAACTCAGTTGAATAGTTTTCTAGATTTGTAAGCACAAACACACACAGGCTGAATTTATATATATAGATAATATCTGTCTCAGAAAATTTTTTAATTGTACAAAATATTTAACAAAATATCGAAGAAAATTTGTTTAAATGCGATCGGAACTAGAACAGAAAATATTAATATCCGAAAATTTGATCAAAGCAATAGAAATAAACGTACAGCATATAGTTAGTGTAAATAATCGTTAAGTAAATACACAATAATAAGTTATGGTTGTAATCATTTCGATGAATTAACTGTTTTTTTTTGTTTTTTTTTTTTTATAAAACTAATTCTGAATTGATCTTTAAATATTTAACATGAAATAGTTTCAGATTTACATTCTCCAAATACCATTACAAAACATACACGTCAGGTGAAAATACTTACCACCCACCCGTATCCGTTACCAATATAAACACATTAAATATTCCTGTCTTAAAAATTAACATCATGACAACAAAACAATTAGTAATTTTATACTGAAATTACTATAATTATTCAAATAATGTTTAAAATACAATAGACGATTAATCAATGGGAAAAGAAATATTATATCATGAAAAAGGCGTGCCCTTTCCGGCTACATCATTTCGCGACGTTAGAATAATACAGTCAAAGAAATCGTCACATTTGCATACAGGTATAGCAGTAAAATAAGGATTAACATCTGCGTGCCTTGAGGCGTTCTCGTTTGTTGGACTGTATTACTTTTAATTGGTCGACCGTGAATAATATATACTATATTGAAATGTTACCGCTAAGTGACATGTATTATAATTTTGTAAAATGGTTAGGGATACGAACTCAGGCATTTGGGTGAAATGATTCGATGAGTTTTCTTGTTCTAATTATTGTATTTACCTGTAGATAGATTCTTCTCATCAGACACCAAAGTTAAAATAAAGGATAAGTACTTATGAAGTGAAAACTCCTTTAGTCATACCGAGTAGGCCTACTTTATGGATAAGGTAAAATACACACGAGACGCTCTTCGCGTTTTTTATTTCGTCTACAATTTCTTCATCTTAATTGGTTTACACCCTTACTGATATAAACCAGCTGATCGTTAAAGAAAAAGAAATCTACTAAATAAAATAAACAGTGGTAAATTCAAAGGCTTAAACTGAATTTAGCTTAATGGGTTAGTTAAGTCACGACACCGATGAAATGGACATTGTGCTTTCACATTTTTTGTTAAGTTGTGTTAAAATTAGGTAACACCACTGAAATAGACAATGCTTTTTGCAAGCTGTGCTAAATAGTGTACGTGCTGATACTTCTAAAATGGACGTAGTTCTTTCTCATTTTTTTAATTGCCAAAATTTGCTAACTTGGTTGCTATGGTAATTAATGAATGTAAATGCATTAAAGAAATGTGTGTTGGTTCAGTATCAGCTTAACATAAAATAATTATGTTTTTACACTATAGACAATCATGTAATGTTATTTTTTAACTTTTAGATTTCAATTTTAAAAGGAACAAGATAAATAAATGATACAATTTCGAATTTATTTCTGTCGCCAGTCCCAATACTGCTTTTTTAGCTCATAGTAATTAGACATACAAACTTGTCCAAATTAGATGGATTTTTTTAGATATAATTATTAACAAAACAAAGGCACTTTTACCTCAACAAAACATTTTTTATTTAAATATGTGTTGTTAAATGTCGCACGGAATTCTTTCACATTATACCGCCTTTTAACTCCGGCTTCCGTACTTCATAAGGCCTTTGATAATTCGTTTGTTTACTTCTAAACCGAACTCGCTGCAAGAGCATTCAAATTCAAAAAGCTCTGAAACTGTGGTCTGAACTTGGAGAACTGTTGCCCAAGTCAAAAGAAAACTCCAGCGTACAAAGTGTTTGCTACTTTGATCTGTTCTACCGTTGAGTCTATGTTATTTCGTTGATATGAAAACTAGTTGGTTCCATGTTTCAAGTACTATTTTAATTAACGTGATGCGAACTCTTTTTAGCGAAGTTCTACTTAAAATAACAACTAACAGATTACGGTTTGTAATGATACTAACTATGTTCAATAAGAATACTCCAAAATAAAATATTTCTAATTACCATCCTTCCTTTCGAAGTTTAAACAACTTATAGCACAACATGAAATTTTTCTTGGTGGAAATTTAATCCTCCATTCCACCTATGGCCAACTGAAACAATGGTTAACGTGCGCAGACTGTGTGTTAGCATTATATATTTTAAATATTTTCTCCAGTGTTGAGTGTGTGCGTTGTGTATTTTTGTTTGGAAAATCAGAATTTAGGTATTATTTCCTTAGTTTTAAATGGGGTGCCGAGTGGCACTCAATATAATTCAACATCTTCAAAAATGTATTTGAGTAGTATTACTGTTGACTATGTGTACCTAACTAATGTCACCTATGAGCTACAAGTTAAAAAAGTTTGGTAATAATAACTGAATATTTAAAAAAAACTAAATTTTACCATAACTTAATTGCATAGAAAGATGTGGTGTGATCATGCTATTGATTACCTATGTAAAACGTGATGTCTAACTAAAAAAAAAATAGAAAATTGGGTAAGTCTGTAGAAGGAGTAAGAATAAGACCATAAGAAAACATCTGCTGTTTTTATCGAGATTTAAAAATGTGGAACAGAAAATATTGGAAAATACGTAACATCAGATGATTGTGAGTAACTAAATAATGTTGACTGTATGATAATCATATTTTTCTATCTGGTATAATTCTACTTACGATTTTGTTAGCCCATTCACATTACTACCTAGGCCTATACTAGGTAACAGAAGTAAAACTATAAATACATCATCAACTCCTATAAAACCAAGTGTACGTCCGTAGGTACGTGGGTAACAATATAATATAACAGCTGATTTCACCCATCATCTGTAATACTTTAACAATATTTATAGTAGATAATACTTTGGGGTTATGTTTACAACTTAAATCAATAAGAAATGTCTTGTAAATTATATTTGTTTAAATATGGATTATAGAACTAATGTATGCTGTAATAGGTTATAAGATTTGTTTTGAGTTTATAAAATAAATATAAATACAACCTTTTATCATCAATGTATTTATTTATGCAAATTTAAAGAAGTGGTACCTTTAAGTTCTGAAATATCCATACAGCTTCTTATACGTTAACATATAAACGTATTCGATTACCAATTTCTTTCATTATAATAATAATAACTTCTAAATCATTAGATACATCATTATAAAATAAAGAGCAATTAAATGGTAATATTTGTATCTTTATTTTTATATTATACCCAGGGAGTACCTCGTAATTTTTCCAGCCCCGGAACTGACCTGAAGTAAAGGAAAGGGGGTCCGTGGAATACTACCCCAAATTTTTTTTTAAAGTTTTTACTTCTAAAACGCCTATTTTAAGTATAATTTGTGAGTTTAAGGGTGCAGATAATAGCCTATGCTTACTTTTATAAGAAAAGTACACATGCATATTTAACTATTGTTATACTTGCATATACCACATAGCAAATTTTAGAGACACATACAATTTTTTTGCAAAAATTGGAAAAACGTCTCTTGTTTTAGTAAAAAGCCTTTATCAGAAATTTAAATCCTTGGTAAAAGACTGTAAACCTAAACACATTTTAATTATGTAAATAAGAAATATGAAAGTTACATTACAATTTTTATTATTCACTCCAATAGAATATTACTTTTATGCAGTACTTTAAATAAAACGAAGTCTAAACTTTGAAAAAATCATATTATTAAATAAGGGGTGTTAGTGATATTTATATTTTAATTAATTAATCATTAAATTAAATGAGCTATTCGATAAGTATTAATCACTAAATATGGTCAAAATTATATTATGTTCGGTCTTATTTTGATTGCAATAATCTCTTCAATATGTTATAAACTTTTTCATGTAGAACAGTTAATAATATAAAAGTTTAAGCATTTCTGGGTTTTAAACTTTTCAGCCGCTTCGACTGTGAATCATCATTCCATTATTTGTAGTCGTTCACACAGTTCGCAGAGCTCGCCGAACATCAAATGCGTGCCGCGAGGCTGGCAAAAGGTTGTCAGGTGCTCCCAAGTTGTCGATTCCGAGCTGAGCGACGTAACGCACTGTAGTGTGGAGATATCTTGAGGTTTTTCTATTGACTTACGAACATTCTGAACCGAGTGTTGAATGAGTGTGATAGAGGGAGTGGGTGGTCCAGTGCAACTTTAAATCAAAACGTAAAAAAAGTACGAAAAGCAGTACCAGAACGGCACCAATAAACCCCTGATAATGTAGGAATATACATTAAATTTTTTAACAAATATAGGCCTACAGTTTTATAAAATCATTACTAGACTTTACAACATTTAACTATTGTAATATTTAAAACATTTAAACTATTTACTATTTTAATATGAACAAAAATAATCTAAAAATAAACAATTAAATGTAAATAACACATTTTAACTAATTTAATAGTCCTACAGTTAGTATTCCTTATAATGGTAGACATTTACCTAGTTAAAAAGTCTTTTGTATTTAAATAGTATTTTGTATAACTGGCGTATTTCTGATGTGTATTTTCATTCTGCCTGTGAGTTTTCAGCGGGGCTTACTAGTGGTAAACATAAATTAAAGGTGATGAGTGAAGAATCAGCAATAAATGTCGTATTGGGATAGTAGTGAACTTAAACATTTATGGTGTCGTAATACAGGAAATACTGAAAATACTAAAGAAAAAAAATATGTAATTTTAAAGTTTCAAAAAGTTGAATTTCTTGTCCTTATAAGAAATTGTAAATGCAAGAATAAAGCTTAAAATATAAAATTGTATTGACCCTGGATTTACAGGATATAACCACATGTTATAAATAACAAGTATATGAATACAACATACGTGAAATCAAAGCGAGTTTTGTTTTTGTTAGCCAACATGAAGACAGTCCCGAACAGGAATATATAAATCTAAATCCATAGCAAAACACCTGAGTTGTTGATCAAAGGCGGTCGCTAAGAACAACACTCTCTCGGTGTAACATTTAGCAATGGATAGGCTACATGCAAGCAATGAATTATAGCATAGACAAGGTCATTCAAGATACAACATGTTTGTTAGAATGGTTATCCTTGAAATTAATGTACCTATTGATACATCACAAAGTACTCGGTGTAATGTTTCTTAACGTAAAACATATAAAATTGTATTGAACTAGTTTTTACCGACCGAGAATGGAATGTGGAAGTTCCTATTCTTTGTGTGCTTAACTTCTGATTTATAACGGACAGTGTGGAGAGCATTTATCCGACTATGGTGAGGTCGAATAGATTAGGATTTCAACAATTTATATTATCTCGTCCTGTGTATTCGTAAACTACTAAACGGATTTTGACGAGTTGGGTATTACTAGATTCGTCCCGCGACAAAAAGGACAAAGATATTGTGATAGAAATTTGCGAAATTTTAAAAATTTGTACTACAAATTTAAATATATGTACTGTAAAATAATTAAAATGTTGAATTGCACTGTCTACAATAAAGTTAAAAAAATGTGTTTGCTGATTTGAAGCCAAATTGAGGGTTCACCGTTAGAAAGACTCCGATAGCTTCGCACAATTTCTACTGCAAACAAAGCACTTCTAAAGGAACTGGCTCCTATTAATAATCATCTAACTAACGAATACATTAGGTTATAAAAAAATACATATATTTTTAAATGATCGTAATTTTACGCTTGAAATTTGGCATGTCTTCTAGTAAAAGTAAAATTATAACTGAATCTTTTTACTCAAAGGACTTAAGTTAAAACCAATTCCAGTAACGATTTTGGGTATATTTTGACGGGTTTTAAAATTTTACAACCACTCATTTTGAATTTGACCTTTCTTCCGTTTTATATCAAACTTTTTAAAGTCAATCCTAATTTTGAATACAAATTTAATTAAATTATAACTATCTTAACGCATAAATGGTTGTGAAGTATATCCATGAAAGTTAAACATTAATACACATGTTACTTAACCTTAAACAATGGTATATACATTTAATCAGATGAAATAATATAAAGTTTATAAAGGATAAAAGTAGAAACCACTAGAAACAAGTAGTGAGACCCCAATAAAACATGAGTGTGAAAAACAGAAAATTGTCCCTCTATGAATAAAGTTCCTGCCTATAGAAGTTGTAACATCGGAAATAAGTACTTTGGAAAGCAATTAATAATGCTTAAGATGTTATATCTCCATCCAGAAAATTTGACACCAACCTCTTATTCTTACTTTGATATAGGATCTCACAACTAATATGTTTATTTACTCAAACTTGTTTCAACGACAAAGTCACCATTTTCAGTAATGCATGAGCTACAATAACCAAACTATAACTAACCTCACAATGTTTCAACCCCCGTATTTATACAAAAATAAAACATGTACAACCTATAAACATTTATATCTAGAAATGGAAGGTTGTAGTATTTTTCAATTTCATTTGTCAAACTATTGGTCAGGTAAAATCCATTGATTATATCACAAAATTCTTCAAGAATATATCTTATTCTTAGTCTAACTGAAATCCTGAATGGATTTAACTATCAAAATAAATAATACACTTTTAAACTCGTAAAAATGTTTTTGGTTTTCAACTTGGCAAGCTTTGTTTCACAATTCTTTGTATTAAATTTAAACTGCCTTCAATGTTACATTGTTAAACATTTTCTCTTTTATAAATCTCTTTAAGTTTAAAAACAAAACAATATACTTTCAGCCAATGTATTGTCCGTTAGTATAAAATATCTTATTTCAATTTATTTAAGCATTTTTTTAACATTTTTAGTCTTTAGTATTTAAAGAAATTCCTCATTTTAGCGGAACGGTCAGCGTACCATAACTATTAGAAAGTCAAGTTTCTCGGATCCTAGTTCTTGTGCAAATTATCGGTGTTTGTCCAGTAGGAAAATAAATTGATTCAAGTAATGTACCTCTACAGTAAGTTTTTCGGAAAATAATGTTCTTAAATATTTAGGTATATATGTTTTAGAAGTAACTACGTTTGGATACAAATAAAAACATCACATCACCTTGGTAAAAAATGATACCGCCGTCGAAAGACGAAATAAAGAAAACCTGGTGCAAAACTAGGACAGAAAACTAAAATTTAAAATTTTACAACTGCGCGAATTTACTAACAGTTTAAACAACAATAAAGCACATGGAAAATTAATTTAATTCTAAATAAAATTAAGGTAATCTTTGTTAAAATAGTAATTATGGAATTCAGCTACTCTGTACAATATCTATTTAATTCTTGTAATGAAATGTAGTATGCTAATAAGTAATGTATTATACATAATCGTGGTATAATTCTGTGTGAATTAATTAGTAATTGAGGAAATGTTATGACAGATTGCTGCCACAAAGGTAATATTACCGTGCCATATGTATACAGAATGATGCTATAGTGGTTGTGATATAAATTTAGTTTGTTATTAATAAACTACAAAAATAAATTTTATTTCCGATATGTTGTTTATCATATAAATATTATGTTTAATTTTGAGTAAATAATACCACTAAATAAACTTAAACACAATTAATTAAATTACTTTAAAGAAGGCTAAAATGTTTTGTTCTTTGAAATCTTACCTAAACTCTTGGTTTTATTAATGAGCGAGATTATTGCTAAACTGATTTCCACCTAATGTATTTAGGGTTCCCTAGTGTAACGTAAAGGTTCGAAATGTGTGACCCTCCAAATATAACAGCTACTTCGTTTTACTACATTATTATATGTAGTTTCTTATGGAGGTGCATTACTAGATGTTTACTAGATTCTCCTTTAATGTAAAGACATCAGTCTGCATATGAGCCTTTAATATATATATAGACTATATATATATCTTTAAAATATATAATGGAAGTACAAATAAATATGCTAAAAGACTATGGTTTAGTCATTTCAGTATCATCAGTAATTATAAATTTTCACAATTACAACAAAATACACTTACAAAAATATGTAATTAAAACGAAAAAACTACATGCACCGAAAGCACAATATAATGTATGCAGCATAACTTCGTTGAGAAGGACACAACTTCACAGTATTTAAAAACAATTATATGTATCTAATTAAATGTATACATTTTTCGGGAAATTTATTATTAAGTATTTTCCTATTTTGTGATAGCAGCTTTCTATAAAGAACTATCCTGTGCTGGTTTGTTCATCACTTGAACTCATTTCTGTTCTATAGCCATGAATGTCGTTATTCTGCATATGATCATACTTAAATTTGAAATAATGAATTATTTCCATTATGTACAAACTTGGAAGTATGGGCATTCTGTATCCTTTAAAATAAATGTTGCTTGATTGTTGTTTCTTCAATCCTGCTATAAGCCTAATGGCTTTGGTAAGGTTGAATATTCTTCTCATATTTTGGATTAAGTAATTTTCCCAGATTATGATTACATAATTCAAATATGCGTAGATTAGACCATAGTAGACCATCAAGAGTAAGGAAGTCTCAGAATATTCCCTTAACGCAAACATTCCAGAACTAACCCTTACACTAACACTGTCAATATGACCATTTCATGTAAAACTTTAAGCAATAAAGAGACCTTAGAACTTCAGTGAGTTAGTCTCTTCCAGCTCTCTTTCTTTTAGTAAGAGACTGAGTGTCTGATAAGGGTTTAACTGTAAGCTGATATTCATACATTTTCTTTTATATTTATTAATAAACAAATTATTTTCGGCTAAATGCTGACTTGTAATAATACAAATATTTAGTTACTAAAACGACCAGAGTTATTAAACAATTACTCCGTGAAGAAACAATACTTTTTTTATTAAAACAACCGTTAGATTTAACTTAGTGTTGGTGCAACCACCCCTACTGTCAGCTCCACCACCCCCTCGCACAGTGGAAAGCATGCAATCCTATACACACACGACTCCGCCCTTCCGGATTTAATAAGTTGGAAAGACTCGCAACTGCTTCATAGAAGATCATAAATTCAAATTTGCCTTTTTCCGCTGCATATCCGTTGTTTCAAATTGGTAAATCTTTATCAAAACGTTGACAGCTCTTTCGAGTGTATAATGGACCGTAACGTAAAACTATTAAAGTGTTACGGAATGTACTTGCTTACGCTACTCAGGACTAATGACGGACTGGGAATCCTGCAAAAACTCGCAAAACGCCTAAATCAATAAACTGATTGACATCCCAAAATTCACTATTTTAGTAATTAAATTAAAATGTTACGATTGTATGTATTCCACGTGGTTTTAAAAATAAAAGTTAAAATAAGTCAATTAAATGCTTAACTATAATATATGGAGCAGTTTCTTACACGACAGCACAAGACAGCGCACCAATCAACTACTCCACTCTCTAAAGATAAATATAATTTTGTAGTACCATCCTAAAATGCTTCTAAAGTTACCAATGATTATGCTAATGTTTTAGTATAGAACAGAATTAAGTAACGCAGGAATTAATCAACTAAAAAATCACTTGCCATATTGTTCACCTTAAAGGTAAAAAATGGCGGCGTCAATATGGTGGATGTGTGTTGGATTAAAGAAGTGGAGAATTCGTAAGTATTTGTTTGTATATAATATAAAAAGATGTCACATAGGCAATGTGTCTACAAGTAACAAAACTATGGATTTTAGTTAGTTTTAATATAAATTAATTCCAAACCCCCGGTTTTAGTGAATCTTACTAATGTGTGATTTTTAAGGTAAATATCTGATTTGGTTAGAAATGTATTAAACTAAAAATGTTAACTTACGTAATTTTGTATGTGCATACAAACTATATAATAGTATTTTTACCTCCTCTTATCGTTGACGGTTTTATGCCGCAATGGTTCTGCAGTTGTTTTCTAAAACAAACACACTTCAAAAACTTTTAGATGTAAAATTCGTTGTAATTGTCGGCGGAATTTGATCAAGTAAAAATAATGCCGCAGTCACAAAGTTGTTGATAGTGCTGTTATTCCGTAAGTCTACATATTTACGTGGACATGTAAGGTCAATGTTTCATGAATTAATTTTATTAACCTGTTGTACTCCCTACACTAACTCAGTAGTTTTCCTTTATAATTTGTAGATTGTTCTTTAAACCGGTGTAAAATATATTTGTTATGGTTTTTATATTATGTAATCTTTGTGATCGTTAAAGACACGATAAGCTACAATATCTTACACATTGTTTGTATAATTTTTTTGGTTTTGTACTTAAAAAAAATATATAAAAAAAATAACTTAACTCAATATTCTTAGTAGTGGTCGATTGATTTGCCTTTGTGACAGTTTATTTTCTCCTAAACGATTTATGGCACCACCGACTCTACCGAGTAATGTTACGCAGTTATACTCAATGCTAACCTTTACGCATTCCATTAATCTGGACTCAATTATAAATGTTTCCTACGAATTAAGTTTTAATTTAAAGTTTTTAAATGTAAAAAAATGTTTTCTTAAACATATGCGTGGGTTATATTCCAAACGTGCTTAGGATATTTAACCTAATTTTGCTTTGTCTTTCTGTTATAGGCTATTCAAATTCTTGTAATCCAAAATTTCTGGCTGTACTGCGCATGCGTCAGAATGCAGGTCACGCTATCGTCACCTCTCTACTTCGTCCAAATGACCAGAGTAAACTATACATTTACTGACAACTCCATTAGCTGACAACTCCAGCTATATTCTAATAATGAAAGCAATGTAGACAAAATTTAGAAATACACATAATAGTTTTAGAGTACCAAAGTATATGGATGGGATTTTGTAGGCCTATATTTGAACAAACGCCGTAACATAAAACTGCAAATTATTAGTTAGAACCTGTACGAAATTCTATATTCATGTAAAATATGTACTGTTAAATATTATTTTATGTTGGCAATTTTTTATTTTTTTTATTTATACCGTTAATTTTAGGTTATTTAGAATAAAGCTAGGTAGTCTTACACCCCTTTTAGTTTTGTTAAATTCCTGGAATGCAACCTAACAAGGTTAGTTAGAATTAGATTATTGTACATCTCTGAAGATGGTGACATTGTCGCTGAAACACGTTTAAGTAATAAACTGTTTGTTATATTCTGTATACAAGTCTTATCCTACCAAGTTCTCTACATTAAAAACCCATTATAATAGAAATTAAATGAAACTATGTATACATTAAAAAGTACCCTGCACTAATAATAAAAGGAACGGTGCCTAAAGAAACTATAAGAGAATTGTTTAATTTATTTTATAGTAATAGACAGATAATCTACAGAAGGATCAGTTTAATTATAAACAAACATATATAGCCTACAAACTAAAGCTTCCGTATTGAAAAGATTTGTTCCTTTCATTCGCCACTTAACTTAGTGAATACATTTTACAAACGTAAAATAAATAAGACCTATTTAATCCTAGTCGCTTTCTGTGGTAATTTTAATTAAAATAAACAAATTAAAACCAAAACTCACAATTCTGTTAAAGCTATATGGGAAACTAATTTGCCAACTTCAAATTAAATACAAATAAAGTTGAACAAAATAGAAATCTGTAATAAATCTCTTTGAATCTCATAACTCAGAGAATTGTCTTTACCTACTGGTCAGCTAGCTACTTATCAAAACTACAAGTATTTACTAAACACTTTTAAAAACCTTGTATAGTTCCTTTAAATTCTTTTATCTCAACGCAATGTATATGTGAATTTCCATGTAGTAAAGATAAGCTATTGCAGTGACTCTTATGGTGAGACATAAGGTCATGAGTAGTCAATGAGCACCGATAATGGTCAATAGAACACGGTTTGGGTACATTACAAATTGTATAAATTATATGTAGGCCTATAAATGTGTTCGCAATCAAACGGCCTCATTTTACATCCGATTTAGTCCAGATTTGGTACAAACGTTGTTTTTCTAAGTGCCTCAGCGAGTTCGTAAGCTAAGAAAGAAAATCCAACCTAAAATCGATCAAAACAGAAAATACCATAAAAGTACTCGATTGAAATCTCAGTGAAGGATTTTTACCAAAAATTACGTGTTGGGGCAGCTTCTGAACTAATGCCCAAGGTCAGAAAGTAAACTCACAAAGCTAGTAATTCGTTGCGAGCGAAGCGAAGCACTTCTTAAACAAAGGCCGCAATGTCGAGATGCAACCTCGCTAACCGAGTTTTTCACTGCGAGTGGGACGAAGTACCGCGTGAGCCGGGGCTGGAGGCTGAGGTGCAAACAGTTTCTAATATATTTATTTTGTACACGCAGGAAGCTATTAAGCACCTTCTTGAGTAGACCAATTTCCCAAATAGTTTGTTGACACCCTAAAACATATAAAATTAATTTTGGAAATTCGCTCAAATTACGTCAGCGTTTCAGATAAGTAATCGAAATATCTTATGTCTGTCCGGTGTTTATTTTATGTTTAGTAATTTACTATAATGTAATCTTGTTTTACTAGTACAGTTTATTGTATATTTCTAGTTTTAAAAAGCATACAGGTAGTGCATGATGATTGGGAATCTTCTTAAAAAAAAACGCTAAAATTAAATAAATATCAACATTATAAATTGAAGGTATACAAAATAATGTCTAGCCTGTCAAACGCACATTGACATTTGCAACAATGATATGACGACCCTAAATCCGTGTAATTGCAAATTGTTTCTGAAACAGCTACTTTATGCCATCCTATATACAGACTACTCTAAGCTATGTTGTCAATAGCATCGGGTAATGTACAATTACACTCAATATGTGGTTGATGGCGTATTAAAGTCGTGTGTAAGTGGATTCTGCAATATGACACATTGTGTGACCGGTCGTTAGTTGGCCAAGCTTGTATTGTCTGTGTTATGTAGTGTTGTGAGTGAAGTTGACTTTATGTTTCGAATGTTTTAAAAGGATAATTTACTTTTGCAATATGGCCCACTAAACTAACTGGATTTGAAAATATACGGAGTGTACAGAAAGTCTCTTTAACAACCTTTTTTATTTTGCTACTAAAAATAACTTAACAAAACTTTGTATATATCTTGTGTTGCATAACAATATAATATATTTTATGACAAATCTGACCCTCTATGATTTTTGGGGGTTTGGGTGGAAGGGTTTAATAACATAAAATTTAAACTTAGGTTATGTTATTCACCGATTTGATGTTACAATAAAAATGTAATTTTTCAGAACTTTGATTATCCATTACTTTGAAACGAAGCAAGATATTAAGCTCCAGTTTGCGCCATTCAGTTTCTCTCTTAATAAGCTTTACAGTGGAGTATTATACGATCTACCTTTACATTTAAAATGTTTAACACCCATTCACCACAAGCTCCCCAAAAAATAATAGAGGGTAAAATACAGTATATCAAAACATTTTTTTCACGTTATGAAACACAAGTTATACAGAGGGTATCGCGACCATTATATCAATCCTTTAACATTTGTCCAATCTTGCTTAGTTTAGATGTTGTCTGTCTGTAATCGTAAACAAAGTTGAACTATTTAAGACATATGCATACAACTCATCATGCATGTTTATCAAATTGGTTTATACAATTGTAGAAAATGTAATTTTTCTGACGTTCCAAATGTTGGCGGTTCAATCATTTCAAAGTTAAATACTGTATATAAAAAACTAAAGATTTTACGAAAAATGTTAAGATACAAAAAAATTACACAATTTAAAGACAAATCTAATTGTGTGTCATTTTGTATCATTGAGTCAAGGGTTACTGAGAAAATAAAATATTTCTGCTTGAAAGTAGTTTTAATACATTCACCGAAAGTGATAACGAAAACTACTTTCAGCCAGAATTGTTGCAGTAAAAAAAATAATGAAGCTGATTGAAGGGTTTTTATGTACACTTTATATATATTATGGTTTAACTAACTAGGTACTCGTGCGGTACGTATGCAAGCAAACGAAAAACATAGGACACTGCATTGTCTTATTAGTATTATTATTTATTCTATTGTATACAGTATGCGCCAACATAGTCAGCTAAAAAATTAAAATAGCTGCAGCTGGTTTTCAGCTGATTAGATTGCTGATTTATTATAGGATACTTTTCTTACTATTGTTTTCTTGTTTAAGGTTAGGAAACGATGCAAATATTGTTGTTACTACTCCATACAAAGTTGTATAATTACTGCTGATTTCATTAATTGAAATCATATTTTTCTGATTGTTTGTTTAGGTATTTTTTTAGGATTAGTCCTAACACATGATGGCTCTTCTTGACTTGTATTATAACTACAGTAATAGTAGACGAAATAATTGAATTCAGAATTATATCGTTGTTAAGTTTTGCGAGTTAATTCGTACTCACTCAGGTTGAATAATTTGAACGTGATAGAATTGGTTTCCTGTCGTCACGGCTTTCGAAGAACATTTTGTTAATTTCACATATTTTTAAACCATGTGCTTTAGAAAACTAGGCACTAGCTACACCTTGTAATTACTTGTTCACTTGTTAAATGTTGAAGAAGAAAGTGGACTTTGTTAAAATGTGAACTAATTTATGTCCCACTCCCACTGGTAAATATCGATACTGTGCCATTTATCGATATTTACGTTATAGATTTTTCGAGCCAATAGGATCATTCAGATTGTGGTTCAAATTAATCATTGGCAATTATTACTAACTTAACTTGGCTTTTAGGACATGATTAATAATAATTCCAAATTTAAATTAAGTTATAGATCTAAAATTAGTATTACATTAGAAGGAAGTAAGTTGCCGGGAAGACGTTAACTTTTTTTGTAATATTATACAACTTGTGCAGATTAAAAACAATGAGTTGTACTTTTAAGTACTATCTCATTAAAACGATACAATTTTATGTTAGAATAGTTTTCGTGTAAATGTGCGAAGTATATTCTACTTCTGTTAAAAGGTGTACCTTAGCAAAACAAGTTTAGTCTGGTTGATTTGTCTATTTTCTATTAATCTTCGTTACTTAAAAATAAAGGGAGAACATAACATTTCTTGACAAAACCGATAAGCATTTATAGCAGAAACACGTAAAAACATATTACTTTTATAATTCCGAGAGAGCACATTACTTCCTAAATCCCTAAGGAATTTTTGTAAGCTCATCTTCGCACTTATTTTTTGACCTATTTTAATGATTAATATGTCAAATAAAGGGATTTTTCTCAAGATGCTCCAATAGTAATTTGTTTTATCCTTAGTAACTAGGACTCTTAAGCATCAAACTTCCACTTTATATCTTTTGGAAGACATATTTTATTGATTGTATGTCGCATGTGTTTTATCTTAAGTAATCTCACTTAAATAAACAGATGTCTTAAGTAATTAATTTAATTTAAATAAACAACTGCTTTAAGAAATTAAATATTTCTATTTATAACCTATCGCTGCGATATTTAGGCCTACATTTTTTAAATTTTTATAATGTTTGTTTTCAATTCTCTGGGAATTTAATGTTTTTGTTATATATTATAGGTCTGTAGATTTTGTGAGATTTTTAGTTAAAAAACAAAATGTCACAAATATGAAGAAGACAACATGTACCATTTGTAGGAATTTGGGATCGTATATATAAACAACAGACATTACATTAGACTAGTTCGTAATTTAATGAATTGTGTTTCTTAATTTAATCTAAATATATATATTTATTTATATACTAAAATCAAACAATGGCCAACCATTGCCGAGAACACTAGTTTATATCTATTGCAGATAGTTCTCACCACTTTGTGCAGAATATCAGAACTTTTAAAAGGGGTTGGGCTATTGTCGCGATCTCGAGTCAAACTTATACAATATATTTTTTAAATAAAATTACAGAGTAGTAAGTATCGTGAACTAAAAATGTTTGTTCAATTTTAAATTTATTTCACAGAAATAGTGCAAAAAAATCCATTAAAATTACTTTATTTTTTGTTGTAATTTTTGTTATCCGTTTTTTAAAATAACTGCTATTAAATAATGTTTTGTAAGTGTCTTGTTTTATCTTCAAAATGTATAGTTAATTATTATGTTTACGTTAATTGTGCTTCGGTGTTTCATAGCTGTCTTACAACCAAACCATTTATTGTAATTTTGTTTATATTTAGTTTCTATATTTTGTGAGCGATATAAGCTTTTGATGCACAATCGAAAATAACCAATAAATTCCCCTCAAAATACAAAATACAATTATATATTTATTTTATTTGCAGTAATTAAATTATTTAAAATGATGTCCTGTTTTTATATATAAACTGAAAGGCTCGCTTCGCTCAGCACCTCCAGCCCCCAAATTCGCCACTCTCTCTCCTTATCTACACCCCCGATGATTAATTTATACTTTGGTTTGTTTACGGAAACAACTGTTGATTAGACAGAGCCACTTGGATCGGTTGAGTGGTGGTGGTAGCGGCAACATAAATTCTGACGCATGCGCAGTAGGGCCAGAGTTGACAGGAATTTGTTTTTGTAATTGACGGAAAAAGTAATCATTTAAATAACTTTCTATAATGTTAAGTACTTAATATGCTCAAAGATATCTTCTTGTTGATAAACGAATCACAATACAAGACGGACTTGCCAGAGAAGCATAACGAAAAAACGTTTAGTGAATAACTATATTTTTATGAATAACAAAAACATTTGTATCTGTTTGACGTTATAATTTTTTAATAATGGATGGTCAATTTAACTATTAATTATTCTTACATTTGACATGGTTTGTGTGTTAAAATCAATTAAAATCAATATGACTTCTCAGTTTCAGGTCTGAGATGTACTACGTAGTTATTAGAGACATATTTTAGGTTTATATTGTTTTCTTTAACTTAAGTCTAGATCTCCAGGTTTATGTTCCTTTAGTTTTAGTCACGTGATAACACGAGTTGATTCATATTCCTGAAATATCGTGCATTGATTTTGACACACAAATGATGACAATTGTTTGATTAAATAATAATAATGAAAACAAACATTTTATTGTAGCTTTTGGATTTAAGACATTCATTAGGTATGCTTTAAAATGCTTTTCTTATCAAAGATTAGAATGGTAGAGGCATTATATTGAGCAAACGAAGAATTATTCTATTTTTACATTGAATCACAATTTTAAAATTCCTTGTTTACTTTTTCAAAATTATTTCACTGTACCGGGAGATTCTCGTTTAACTAATGCACTTACTTGTTCTACTTAAACTTCCTCTACTTTCTATGATACCATTCTATGCAACATATAAGATGAGTCACCATCAAACTTGCCTTTTAATTTTACATTTCGTTGAATAATTATTTTACGCTTGCTCTGTTGCTTATTTTTAAAGTAAAAAACTCTCCCTTCTAACAATCGCTCCCCTAAGGGAAGGAACTAGGGTGCGGGGGTAGGGTTTCAGTGTCAAGAAGGAGGACAGAGTAGGGAGAGATTTAATGAATGATAAAACATTATTTGCGTTATGGATTGCAATAATTGCGAGAGAGTGCGTGAAGTGTGAGTGCACAATGAATGCGGGAGTCCTAATGAGGAGCACTGGGAACTACGGGACGAGAGAACGGCTCACGTACTGTTTGTTTACATATAACGAGTGGTCTGAGGTCGTTAATATAACGTTACCAAAGATTTAATTAATGCGTGAATCGGATATTGTGGTCAGGAGATGCAGTTACGGAATAACACCAAAATGACACTATTTGTCCATACAGGAGAGGATAACAATTATTTTAACTTTACAAAATACATATTATTATAGACTATTCAGGCATATTGTTTGGATACAAAAATCGATTTACATAAATACTTTACTAAAAAAATCATATATTTCTTTGCTTATTTCTATTTAATTCAAAAACAGTTAATCACAATTTGATGAAATTATTATAATGTGTTTATTAAAGAAAAGGGGAAATGCCAGTGTTTTGTAGAAAATCTGCCATACAGCAGTGGCTTTAACCTTTTCTATTATACAAGTGTCAGTATGTTTGTCCTCCTTGTCTCAAGGTCCGCACGTCTGTTACTTATACTACCATTCGATTTTATATAAACAAATCTCCAGGTTGGTAACAGCTACAATTATAATAATATATTGCACTTTTAACACATTTCTTATTTTTACAATGTTTCTACTAAAGTATATATAATTACACTAATTAATTCTACTAACCATACGAGCGCCAACAATCACACACCATTGTACACACCCACCACACCCACACACACCCCAATTACAGAAAGTATTGAATACAAAACGCAAATGGCACAAAATTAGAATACATCTGCTTACGTTATCCTAAATACATTAATTGATTTATAACTACTTCTAAGTAGAAGTACATTCGTAATATACCCCTAAAATTTATAATTTTTTGAAAACCTTTCTTAATGAGCACCTAGGGCCATAGAGGAAGCTACCTACCAAATTTCATTCAATCCGTTCGGTGGGTTTTGAGATTTCATGATGAGTCAGTGAGTGGTATTTGGATTATATATATATATAGATACACACTTACATAAATAAATGTAGCACATACACATCCTTATCAATAAGTAAGCATGCTTGTTGTCCTAATTGTGTATTTGTTCAAATAAACCATTTTAATCATTTAATTTCCTAATTAATTTCTACCTATAATTACTGATTGTACCTATACGCTGAGTATGTCTATACTTCGCCAACCGTTCCCCATCACGACCATTTAGGTATTGGTTAAATTCTTCTCGCGATAGTTCATGTTTATTGAAAAAGCCTTGCCGAATGCCTTTTAAAATGTAACACTGCGCTACGAAATGGAATACGTCTTATAATTCCAACATCTTACACAAAGAACAATAATTATAATTATTGATTCCCACTACCCATGGTTTGCAATTTGGGTGTAGTAATTCTACTAATCATTTTAAAACCCATTTAATTGTGGTGGTAGTACAACAAATTTGGAAATATGTCTTATCACCAAGTTCCAAATTCAGATTTCTCTAAATACTGTGATACTGACCCGTCTGAGCTGCGAACAAATGAATTTGTTTGTTTTGACTACTTATAGGTTTGGATAAAGTAAATAACTGCCCC